>OY740818.1:19491176-19888676 GCA_963514005.1 Raja brachyura
AAACCCCTCTCTGACGTCTGGTTAATTTAATTCATTGGGATTCATTTTTGCGCGTTTCTGTCGCTCTCCCTCCATTCTCGTCGTTCGTGGGTCAGTATCAGTCGTTGGGTAGAATTGTGCCGAGATTAGACCGACATCTATCTATTTATTCCGTTTATAAATATGACCGGCTCTCATATTTGCCGCCTGGGATTTGTTTGACGATGCCGTTGTATGGGATTGGTGAGTGTATTTCCCATTCTGTCTCCAAAGTCCCCCGTGTCTCCAACTCCCCATCCGCGCTGCCCTGCTGCAACCCCAGATTAATTGGCCATCAGCAGCCAGAGTGAACGACGGCAAAGAGATGAGTTTTGCTTCTTTCTCTGGGGGAGACGGGAAAACTGAACCCCCTCAGGTAACTGAAGATAGACACAAAAAGTTGGAGTTGACTCAGCGGGACAGGCAGCATCTCTGGAGAGAAGGAATGGGGTGAGGCCATTCTCCGGAGATGCTGCCTGTCCCGCTGAGTTACTCCAGCATTTTCGGTTTAAAGCAGCATCTGCAGTTTCTTGAAGTAACTCTCCACTCCGATCAACCACCCAGCCCCCCTGAGCTAATCACAAAGTGCTGGAGGAACCCCGCGGGTCAGGCAGCATCTGGGGAGGGAATGGACAGGCGCCGTTTCGGGTCGGAACCTTCTTCAGACCGGAGAAATGTGGAGAAGGAAACAGCCCCCTGTCCATTCCCTCCCCCGATCCTGACCGACGCCGAATTCCTCCAGCACTTTGCGTCTTGGTCTAGATTCCAACATCTGCAGTTCCTTGTGTACACACTTCCCATTATGTATCTACTCTACTGCAGTTCCTTCACATTGATGCGACCTCACCCGCAGAACTAGAGTCTACCTTCGATTTCCCAGCATCTGCACTTCCTTCTTGAACATTTATCTGCTCTTTGGGAGTCTGTTTCCATCCCCTCCCTCCTCGCTATCCGCTGCCACTCCGGAACCAAGACTTACCTATATCCCAGGTATAGCCACCTCTATTTCCTCCCACTTTTTTCTGCCCTGATCGCTCCGTCCTGTCAAAGCGTATTAAATTTGGGAGACACACAATGCTGGAGTAACTCAGCGGGACGGGCAGCATCTCCGGAGAGAAGGAATGGGTGGCGTTTCGGGTGGAGAGTCCAGACCCTTCTTCAGTCTCTGGTTAGTTCTGTAGTTGGTAGTTGGCCGCGTTCCTCCTCTGTCACCCAGCTCTTCTCCGGTTCGCTCTCTGCTCCCCCCATTGTCCACTGTCTGCTACATTGGCACTTGTAGTTTGGCCTCTCGATCGCTCCATTACCAACTGCCCATCCCTATAGAAATCCGGCAACCGCCTTCTTTGTGTTTTTCTGACCCACAGCGTCCCCAGGAGTCCCGTTGGAGAATTTCCCGGGCAGCTGAGGCTGATTCCTAATTAACTTTGCGCCGTGATCAACAGCAGAAAATATCCACCGTCAACCACGGCCAGGATGGGGGCAGTGTGAGTGAGAGTGTGAGTGAGAGGCGGGAGGAGAAAGATACACCACCAGCAACCTCTCACACTAACACAAAAACACAGTCCGGACACAGAGCAACTGGTTAACTGGAAGGAAAATAACAGTGAGAGGGAAACTACACGTGAATGGAGGATGCGTTCACTCATAGGGTCCCGCTTGTTATTCGCCCTATTTCTTATCGAAGGTAAGATGGGTTTTTATTAAAATGTATATATGCCGTGATTTACGCAAGGTGGGAAGTTAGAAGCGAGAAGGCGCTGTGTGGGGTGCGATTTGACATCGTGAAACTGACAGCGGGCGGATTTCACCTTGGGATGGAAACTTGGGTATATATGGTGTCATTGAAATCTTCACTGCAACTCACTCCGACAAGGATTTTTTGCTTTAGTGACCCAGGCGCTTGCAAAAATTAAACTTTGTTTAACTGGCCTTCGCTGAGATGATGGTCCCAGCAAAGTCCCTCCAGCTAAGGACGGGGCATGTTAGGCGTTGGTGCTATGTTGAACAGTTACTTGTCCCCAGCTGGTGGTCTCCCTGTCTCCCGGCAGCTGCGACCCCCCCTCTGCTTCTCCCTTTCATTGGGGATGAGAGGGACCCAGCTGTATCACCGGGTTGGGCAACACTTGTCAGTGCTGTATTAGCAATGGTGTTAGTGGAAATTCGGCTCCCGAATTAGCTGCCGATGCTAAATTAAAAAAGGAAGGTTTGGTGGACGGAAGAGCAGAAATGTTAACTACCCAAGAGTGGCGGAAAGTCTATAAGATGAGAGAGAGATAGTGAGAGACGCAGACTGTACAATGAGAGAATTCAGATTCGGAGATTTATTTCGCGATACGGACAGCGCTGCTTTGAAATTTATCAGACAGAGAACTGATGAGTTTTGATCATTGTCAAAGGCCAATTGGTCAATGGACCCGAGTTCCCTCGGCTGAGGCTGAGCTGTCATCACAGGATGGGAATCTGATACAGAGGCAGAAACAACCTATCTCGGAAATCTGAGCTAAAAGCATAGCAGGGGAAGAGAGGTTCTCGCTTGCTGTTGACTTTCTGAACAATGTCTAGAAAAGTTCTATTCCCAGATGTTGATGATTCTTTATGGTCGTTGAGGAAGACTTGCTTTTGCATTCGAAATGTGTGGGAAGGAGGAAGGAACTGCAGATGCTGGTTTAAACCGAAGACAGACACAGAAAGGTGGAGTAACTCAGCGGGACGGGCAGCATCTCTGGAGAGGAATGGGTGGCGTTTCGGGTCGAGACCTTTCTTCAGACTAGCTAGGGATAAGGGAAAGGAGAGATGTAGAGAGATAAAGCTGCTTGTCCCGCGGAGCTACTCCAGCTTTTTGTGTTTCCAGTATCTTGTTTTGTCATTCCATGTGTTTCGTTCTGTTTTCACTGGATTCACGACATTGCACAGTTGCACTTATTTGAAAACTCACATTGTGTCAGAACCTGGTTTGGAGAACAGTGCGCGTTCCGGTTAGCCGTTGGATTCACACCGGCACGCTTCTGCATATTATTAAAGGTTCATTCTTGCCGATGTATGTTTATTGAGGAAGAGTCTGTCCCGCATCTATCAGTGAAGTGTGGATAGTATACATGCACAAGGGTACAAAGTACTGGGGCAACAACTTAGCGGGTCAGGCGGCACCGCTGGAGAATATGATATATATGCGCGTGTAGGCAGTTGTGCTCTGAAGATGTCAGTGGCATTTATACAGATTATAGAAGGAAATGAACCTGCAACTATCTACTGGCTGAGCAGCACACAACCGAGTGCTTTATTTATGGTCTCGTACACTGATAGAAATATGATTTCCTTTTTATTTTGGCCACCCAGCCATTCATCAGATATGGAGGCAATTGGCTGTGTCTCTTTGTTAATATTATTACCGAGGGATCAAAGGACAAGGTCGACCACTCCCACTATCTATCTCCTTGATGACCCTCGGACTATCCTTGGTCGGACTTTGCTGGCTTTACCTTGCACTAAACGTTATTCCCTTAATATATATCTATCTATCTATATAATATATATATATGTGTATGTATGTATATATATATATATATATATGTGTATGTATAATATATATATTATTTATACACTGCAAATGGCTCAATTGTAATCATTCATGCATGGTCTTTGCTGACTGGATACGAGGCAACAAAAGCTTTTCATTGTACCTCGGTACACGTGACAATAAACCCACCAACATTAAGCAACTACGGAGCCACGGCTGCTGGTGGTACAAGGTAGAAGGGCAAGCAAATTGTATGGGGACCATAAGAGGCTGCGAATGGGTTGGATGGGAGGGCAAGACCTAGCAGATGGGAAGCTATGTGGGAAAATGGAAAATGTGGAAAGAACAATGAAAATGCAAATCATGATATAAATGGGGTGAAACCACAAACTATTGGAGTCTGAGGCTAGGCTTGGACGGTTTCAGAATAAGAGTTTGCACATTTCAGGTGATGAGGATTTTCTTTTCTCTCAGAAGCTCTGGAATCTTTGGAATTCTGTATATTGGCTGATATTTAAACTGCAGGGGAGTCCAGGAGCACAGAGAGGCAACAGAATAGTGGCATTGGTGCCAAGCCTGGATTAGCTACCATGTCGAAGAATGGACGTCAGAGAGCAGGCTTGAAGGGTTGGCTGGTCCCTGCCTGCTCTAAGTTCCTTTGTATTTGTGCATTTGATGGAGCCCTATTATTAGTGTAACTTACAAATCAAGTCGCCACCCTGGAGTCACCTGCAATCTGCAGTTAACTATTAATGGCCTCACCTCTGTTTATTCAAAACCAAATAGTTTGTTGTAGCCTTTATCATTGCAGAAGAATGAAACATTATGGACTTAAAAGTTCAAACTTGCATTGATTTAGGATCTGATCTTACCAGAGAGGTGTTGATTTATTTACAAACAAGTGATTATTCTACACCTGAGAAAGACATTTGAGGAAATACAGCACTTGTTCCAGCTTCAGTTTCAGTCATGCTGAACTATCTGTGATCTTCCTTCTGGCTACATTTCAAATTGACAAAGCAGAAAATACTAATTTCCTGGTGATATTTCCAATCTTGATAGCTTGGCTTCTCCCCAAGGCAGGAGCCAGGCGTTTGAAAGCAGCTGACAATAACTTAATTCAGCAGTGAAACGTTGTATCTTTTGCATTTCCCTATTTTTCCACAGGATGTGTGTATATCTCTGGTTAATGCCCGTACTGATCGCCCATCCCTAATTACCCCCAAGCTGATCCGAGTCAACCACCTTGGTCAGAGTGGAGTTACTATAGACCACAATAAGGACAGCAGATTCCCCTCCATAAAGGACGTTCATTAATCAAATGGATTTTTACAACAATCTGATACTTTTATGATCTCATTGCTGACACCAGCTCTTTAATTATTTGGATTTAAATTCTCCATTGCCATGGATACTGGAACAGCAACCTAACCATAAATCTACCATACCCCCGGCTATTTCCTCATGCGCTTTGAAGGGACATACTTGGGATGGATCTGCTGTTAATATGTCAATTGTAATAGAATCTCGTTCTGTCAAGTTATATTCCGGCTATGGTGATGGTTGCTATTTTGTTCAAAACAGAAGCACAATTAAGAATTATATCACCATTATTGTTCCTTGGTAAGAGGTGTTGTCCTTACACTTCCACTATGTTCACCTTCATTACACTTTTACTGCACCTTCTCCACCTGGTGACCCTCCTAGTCAACCCACACTGAGTTTAACTCAACCACACTGCTCCCCCTCCTGAGGTAACACAGCAAACAGCAGAACAAGAGACATGTCCTAAACTTAAAGCATAGGTCTTGTGCCTCATTAACCCATTTAGCCTGAGTACATATTGTTTATTCTTCCGACCCAACCTAAAACGTTGTCAATTCATTCCCTCCACAGATGCTCTCTGACCCGCTGAGGTAATCTAGTGCTTTGTTTATTTTTGATCAATACTCCAGCATTTGCCGTTTCTTGTGAGTGCAAATTGTTTGTTTGAAAGAACTGCAGATGCTGGAAAAATCGGAGGGAGACAAAAAATGCTGGTGAAAGCCAGCGGGTGAGGTAAGTATTTGTTACTTGTTTTCAGGTTAACCCCAATCCTGTGGATCAGTACAGGTGAGGCAGTTACCACCTGGCCTAGAATTATGGTAGAGGCTCAGAAGTAAGATGATAACATTTATCGAGGCAGCGCAATGTGATCTGGAAATGATCAGCGCATTGTGATCTTGATCAAAAGGCAGTGGAAGTAGATTCAGCAGGAGCTTCCAACAGGGGATCAGATGAGTATTTAAGATGAAGATTTGAAAGGGATAAGCAGGGAAGTGGCAAAGTGGACCACTCTCAGAAAGGTGGCAGGGATGGGCATATTGGACTGAAAACCCTTCTTCTGACCTGCATCTGCCTACCCATATGCAATTTGCTTCATATATGCTCCTGTAAAAACCCAACAAACATGTTCCATCAGGACACTAATAGCACTTCAGAGATAAGAAAGCCCTCATTTTGTTTCACTCAGTTACTGATGGAGGCAGCCTAACAATCACCTGCAGGTTGTTTTATTATCTGGTCCTGTCCATTCTGATACAGTTAGAGGCACTTCCCTTTATTTGATGTTTGTGGGATCCAATGACGGGGTGTAAAATGGTTGTATATACAAGTCTTAAAAAGGAAGAGATGTCAAATGGTTTCATAATTAACACAAACCTTTAACTGTGCTTCACAATTTCACATTCTTAAAAGAAATGGTTAAAGATATTGTAATTTACCTGTTGCTGAATATTTCCAGACCTCTTTGGCAGTGGGATGGGAAATAGTTGAGTCATTGTACGGTCGTAGAGAACAGCATCATAATTTAAATAAGGCGCATATCTCAGATGTGCAGTGAATCAATCCATTTCTAAATGACTCAATAGGCTTTCTCTTTAATAACGTAAGTTGTTCTAAATTCTTTGGCATTGTTGTACATTAGCTTGGCTAATCTCTTTAATTTATAGCTGTGTGTTGTTTCCACTGCGGTTGCCCACAGTGGCTGTGGCTCACTGGGTAACCCCCCTTCGGTTCTATCAGAGGCTGTGATTTCCAGTCCCACTCCAGAGACTGGAGCAATATCAAGACCGACCCTTCATTGCAGCACTGTGGCAGTGCAGCACTGTCACAAGCGCCTTCTTTTGGTTGAATTTTGAAACTGAGGTCCCATCTGTTCACCCGGTGGATGTCATCGAGTTATAAGCACGGAAACAGGCCCTTTGGCTCAACTTGCCCATGTTGACCAAGGTGCCCCATCCACACTAATCCCACCTGCTCACATATAGCCCATATCCCTTTGAATGTTTCCTATCTATGTACCTGTCCAAATATCTTTTAAATGTTGGGTACACAAAAGGCTGGAGAAACTCAGCAGGTGCAGCAGCATCTAAGGAGCGAAGGAGATAGGCGACGTTTCGGGTTGAGACCCTTCTTCAGACTGGTCAGGGATCAGGAAAACGAGAGATATAGACGGTGATGTGGAGAGATTTAGAACAATGAATGAAAGATATGCAAAAAAGTATCGATGATGAATGAAACAGGCCATTGTAAATGTTGTTGTGGTACTTGCCTTGACTACCTCCTCCGGCAGCTCTTTTCACGTACCCACCACCCTCTGTGTGAAAAATGTTAGTATGTTAAAGAAGAGCGGTGGGATTCGCTGCGATGGCCTGGGCAATATTTATCACAAACTCAATATAACCTAAGAGAAGAAACGGGTTGTGCTAAGTGAAATTATGGAACGGGCTTAGTGATCAGTTGAAATTTTGTAGCTCTCTGTTGAGTTTTAAAAAAAGCCTTAAAATGTAAAATAATTAAGGATTATAATGTAAAATTATTAAAATGTAAAATAAGTATGGATTACAATTTAGAGTCAATTATTTTCTTTTTCTTTCCTTTTTAATGATGATATTCTGGGTTATCTTATGGATTGTATAGGATAGGCAAAAATAAGCTTTGTGGCTTCAGCCTATTCCTTCTTCGGTCATTGATTATGTGAATGTTGTGTGAAATGAACAGTGTTGGTTCATATTCACACAGATTGTAATGTTTTTTTAATGTATGACCAAAATAAACTATTCATTCATTCATTCATTCAAATAAGACCAGAAATGCGTTTTCTCTCTATTGGAACTTGGGTGTCAAAACTGACAGCTATATTTCTTGTATTAATATTGTCACTCAACTGTAAGGTACTTAATTAACTGCAGAGTCTCTGGAAGCCTTGAAAGGCAGTATATAAATATAGAGACATCATGAGCAATCTAATGAAAGCCAATGCACATCATCATAGATTAATTGTATTCAGGAAATAATATACATCACAAACAAATACAAGTCAGTCTTTACAAGCACAGTATAATCAAAAGAAAGGATAATTTGGAAATTATTAATCACCTGATATTGAAAGGGTATATTGAACATAGTGTTATTACTGGGAAATTATATAAAATCAGCATTGTGTCCCAGAAATACTATATTTTTCCCTGATTAAGCAGGGAATACTGAATACATTATACGATGATAATGTTGTTTGTATATGTTATCACTATGATGAATATTAATTTGTAGATAGTCACTATGCATGGCCAGATATAAAGACAGGACCCCATTATGTTTCCTTACATGGTGGAAAATAATGTGTAATTTCTGGTTTATGCAGACTCCCCCCCCCCCCCCCCCCCCACAACCCCTCCTCACTCCAATGAGCCCTTTCTTGAATCCCTCATCGCCTCTCCCAATATGTTCCTCTTCAATCTCCCTAGTCTAAACTCTTTAATAGTTGCCCCTCCCCATTTCCAACAGCTTCATTCACACTGACTAATAATACAGGCAGATGTCCCAACCATAGATAATAATGATAGAGGCAAACACGGCTTGTCTTCCAATCTCTCACCCTCTCCATATCAGACACACCAGAAAGCAAGTACAAGATTCTATTATCAACATCCTTTTTTAATGTAAGAAAGGCATTTTTCCACTTTCCACAAAATGTCCCAATTTCCTTCTGTGGTCAACATTGATGAAGGCAGCCTCCAATAATGATAGTTTGGAGAGCAATAGTGAGTGAGTTGGTCTGCATTGAGTCAGATTTAAAAATATTTTCATTGCCTATTCAGTCTGCTAATGAGTGCTATTGTTGCATAATTAATTGTGGAGATGTCCGACTCAAGCCTGACCCATTATCGCTCTTTAATATTGGGAGAGGGAATATGTTTTGAAGCCATCTTATGTTGAGGAACAGGCAGAATGTTATTAGATCTGATCATTGTGCATACGAGCCATAATCTAATCTAATTGTAGAACAGCCCAGAGGGGATGCATGGCCTCTTGAGTCTCAGTCTAGTTAAAGTAATATTGCTATGAGGAGTTCAACCTGTGCACCTCGGACAATGTAACCGTGGCATTTGTTTGTGTAGGAATGACCTGCAGATGCTGGTTTAAACCAAAGACAGACACAAAAGGCTGGAGTAGCTTCAGTGGATCAGGCAGGATCTCTGGAGAAAAGGAATACGTGACGTTTTGGGGCGAGACCTTTCTTCAGACGTCTGAAGAAGGGTCCTGACCCGCAATATCACCCATTCCTTTTCTCCAGAGATGCTGCCTGATCTGCTGAGTTACTCCTGGCACCCACTTGTTATGTCCTGGGCACTGCCCTGACCATTGGGTATGCCAGGCACTGTCTGTTTCAGTTTCCTCTCAATTTCAAAGGTCCAGTAATGATTCAGATATTAGAAATGGTTATACAATTATCCAAGTTCCTGCAGGGGAAGTGAGGCAGAGAGAAGTGGGCATCATTTCTGCTTCTTTGTCAGTCTTAATATAAACAATGCCGAGCAAATAGAGGTAATTGCTCTGTCTAAATGAATTACACTCTAATAATTTAATCTCAGTCGTCAGTTGAATCATGAGTATAGAAGTTGACTCATATGTGACTGGCATTGAAACCTGATTTAGAGTCTGTGCTTCAGATACACTGCACCTACTAAATGAGGACAGGTATATCCCCTGGCTCTCCCCTCCACCTTTACCATCAGGTGTAGCAAGAATGCATGGGTGCATGTTCATCAGTTGTTTATGCGATGTGAAAGCATGGATTCATTGCAGATTATCAGCTGTGTTTGGAAAGGCTGCGTGAACTGGTTTCCTGAACTGCTGCAGCCTGCATGATCATAAGGAGCAGAATTAGGCCATTTGGCCCATCGAGTCTACTCTGTCATTCAATCTTGGCCAATTCAACCTCTCCCTCCTAACCCCATTCTCATGCTTTCTCCCCATTAACCCTGACACTCGTACTAATCAATATACTCTAATAATATGGTGATTATACTCCCAATCGCTGTTGAATGGTGAGTTTAAGGAACAGGGTTCAACACCGTGAAGTAATAACAAAACATTATTTTGTTCGGCAAGTGTCAAACTTCAAGAGGCGCCTGGAAGTGATGGGCTCCCCACAATCTCTCTTCGCACCAAAATACGGATCTAGAGCAAGATTTTGTAATAGAGAAGAGATTGCAGATGTTGGAATCTTGAGTAAAAACCAAACTGCTGGTGGAACTCCATGGGTCAGGCAGCACCTTCCTTATTAGATGCCACCATCTGTACCATTTTGTCTTCTCCACGTATCACCTCCTGCCTTGGTTACTATCTCCACCCTTCTCTCCTGCACCCAAGTCATCTACCAACCAACCCTTCCTCAGCTGCCCACCTATCACTTGTTCCACCCCTACCCCTACACTCTTTCTGCCAGCTATCTCCCCTCCACTCCATCAGTCTGATGAAGAATCCCGACCTGAAATGTCGCCTGTCCATTTCCCGCCACAGATCCTGAGTTTAACACATTGTTTTTTTTAACTTACAGTGATGGAATAATTTTACATGGTGTTGTGAAAGGTTATGTTTATTGGCTTTGCTGATTGTTGGAATATGGTTGAGAATGAACATATGAGTGTCAGTCGAGGGAGGAGAGAATGACAGGAGTGTTGTGCTGAAGGGGGAGTGCTGGCCTGAAAACCCGATACCTCTCTACTCCGTTCTCAAGCAGCTGTTCAAGCAACCTGGATGTTTGAGTGCGTATGACCCGAGACCTCAGTCGGGTTATTGCTAAAATGTGATCAGAACTGTTCACATGGACAGAAAATTGGCAAGGGACCATCCCTCAAGAGAAATGTGAGCTAATGCATTAGGGAGGACAAACAAGGTTGTTATCTATACTAATTCCATACACCAACTGTTAGTCTAGAGGCTGCTATGCATAGAAGATGAATAGAAGAGCAGAGGAAGATGCAGAACTTTGCGGTGTCCAAAACCAGCAGGTACACGTTCAGGGTGGGAGTTTAGAGGATATCTCTGGAAGAATCATTTTACTCGGAAGTCTGTCAGTGGGATAGATAGTGGAGGTAGGTATTTCTTCAACATTTAAGAAATACTTGGACTAGCAATTGAACTGCCAAGGCATAGCAGCCTCTAGACTAACAGTTGGTGTATGGAATTAGTATAGATAAGGACATATTTCAGTGTTGCATGACCATGCATGTGTACAGGGTATGAAAGACATTGAACAGTCAGTTAGGCAGCTTATGTAACCATATGGAACTTCAAGATGAAGAATATATGAGCATGATTAGGCTGTTTAAAAGACTGGTCCACCCTGACTTGGTGTAACAGCGCAAATACTTTGTGTTTTAATTGTAATCATTTAAAAGAGCTGGATCTTATAATTAATCGGCAACAGTCCGAGATGAGTTGTTTCAGCTAATTCATGAACAGTTCATCAAATGGATTCTGCTGCTCCCCAATCTTATGGAATGTATAATTAGTGCAGGTGTCTGTCAGATTTATAGGATTTTTTTTGATATTTATTGATTTTTATTTTTTAGAAGTGCTTAGGGTATTTAATGATCTAATTGCAATTCATTGAAATTGAAAATGTTGTTGAATTTATCTGCATTTTTATCCCACCTGGGACAGAAATAATAGAATTATCTAAGGCATATTCTGGCCTTGGTTGACAAATCTGATATCGCTGAGGAATTTTCAGAAAGTTATATCCCGACTAGCGGGATGACGCATTAATTTTCCTCCACGTGACAGGGTGTTGAATGGCAAGGACATGCGAGGGGCATAGCATCACGTACATATCATTGTGTCAAATTTCGCAGATCATCTCCCAATATATAAAGAATTACTTCAAATACAGTAGCTATCGTGCAAATCAAGAACATTTTCTCACACGAATAAGAATGAAATTGGTGAAAAGATGCGATTGGAAAAGGAAGAGCGTTGGGTTGGATGTCAAGGCAACCCTCTTGTTTGGTTCCAAGAGGAGCACAAAAAAATAATGTGCAAAATACATGAATTAATTTGAAAAATGAATGCCAGAATGGGGGACCCCATGCTGCAGATTTCTGATTATGTTCTTCATAGGTTGCAAATGGTAGATGAGATGCATGTTCATAGTTACTCTAAAAGTAGGATTTAAGGTAAAAAAGAAATTAAGTGTTTATGTCATACAACACACCATTGGATCATCTGTATATCCCATTAAAAGTAAAATCCAATTAATATTTAGTAACAAAATAAATGTTTAGCAAACGTTTTAAGAGTCTTGGTGAGTTTGTTATTTTTTGTTTAGTTAAGGGATACAGCGTGGAAGCAGGCCTTTCAGCCCACCGAGTCCGCACGTCCAGCGATCCCCACACACTAGCACTATTCTACACACACTAGGGACAATTTGCATTTATATCATGCCAGTTAACCTACAAACCTGTCCATCTTTCGAGTTTGGGAGGAAATCAAAGATCTCGGAGAAAACCCATGCAGGTCATGGGGAGAACATCCAAACTCCGTACAGACAAGCACCCGTAGTCAGGATCGAACCCAACCTAAGGCAATAGCTCAACAGTAGACAAAAGTGCTGGAGAAACTCAGCGGGTGCAGCAGCATCTATGGAGCGAAGGAAATGGGCAACGTTTCGGGCCGAAACCCTTCTTCAGACTGATCGATTTTCCAGCATCTGCAGTTCCTTCTTAAACACAATAGCTCTACAGTATTGAAAACACAGTACTGTATTGAAAACACTTTTTTCCCCTGTCTAATATCACTGCTGTCAAGGGAATCATTTGGTTTAAGGAAGTGGAAGCATACGCCTCACTGAGATAGATGACTGAAAGGTCCAATCCCATTCCAAGTTGTATGCCTGTAGTTTGGTCAACATGACACTACAATACTGAAGCCATGCTCCACATCTACAGATGCTGTTCTTTGGATGAAACTTTGGACACTGGTCCTTTCTCTTATTTTGCTTTGCCAGGAAACAGTTTGTGCCATTACTCAGAGAACAGAGTTCTCCCTACAATCAATGCCACCATTAACAAATTGACTGGTGGTTTATTTCCTTGACGTTTCCAAGAGCTTGCTTTTTAAAAAATGTTACAAAGCTTTCGAGTGGTCACTGGAGTTCAAAATAACTGATTGAGTGGACAGAAACACTGACAAGATGTCATTTTTAAAGTGAAAATCTATGTTGTCCATTTTATAAAATGTGCCCAGTAATATCAATTGTGGTTTATTGAAAATCTCAGATTTTTATTTCAGCAACATGCTTTTACAATCTATTGATCAAACCAGCAACTCGAGTGGAAGCAGGAGAAGGCCATTTGGCCCCTCAGGCCTGCTACACCATTCATTAGATCCTGGGCAATATTCTACACTGTGTGTGTCCTAGCATTGTTTCCTTCTAAACCTGGATCCCCAAATATATATTCACCTGTCCTCTTACTCCTATTCTTTCAAATGGAAAATACAAATAATGGGACATGTTAAAGCTATTAGAGCTAAATATAAGCTATAAGTATAAGCTACTAAAGAGTAGGGGTTTTGAGGACCAGAGGACAGGTTCAAGGGGAAAAAAATTAATAGGAGTCTGAGGGGTAACTTTTTCACACAAACGATGGTGGGTGTATGGAACAAGCTGCCAGAGGAGGTAGTTGAGGCTGGGACTATCCCAACATTTAAGAAACAATTAGACAGGTGCATGGATAGGACAAGTTTGGAGTGATATGGCACAAATGCAGGCAGGTGGGACTAATGTAGCCGGGACATGTTGGATGGCGTGGTCAAGTTGGGCCGAAGGGCCTGTTTCCACACTCTGAAGCTCTGACACTGTGTTGAGGTTTATTAAACTATTAATAACACTTGGGTGAGTTCAATGGATCCCTTCAATCTTTCCCAGATATGTAAATTCAGGGCTGGAGCATACAATGTCTAGAAAATACTTATTGACTGAGATTTGGGTGTTGAGAATACCAAACATTCAACCAGCTAAGTGAGGTGGTTTTTTTTAAATCCCCACCCTAGTCTAAATAGGCCAGCTGCTAATCACAGTGTCGAGGTTTCTCAATTCGGGTTAACCAGCCATTTAGCCATGATATCAGCCTGGTGGAATAAATAACCACAGAACCCCCCCACACTCTCAGCTTAACCAACCTGTAGATGGTTTTATATCCAATGAATGAAGATGCCATGGTCAGAGAGATAAAGCACAAAAGGCACAAATCAAAAAAAAGAAATAAAACCCGATAGACAGGAGACGCAGGTGTCTTCCAGCTCCGACACCATGTAAATAAGAATTCACAAACTCTAAGAGTGTTCAACACCTTTTAATGATAGCACAGAGTATTACATACATCCTCAAGTACTGGCTACTTTCTTCTACTGAACTGTACCCAGGAAGGGGAAGGCGTTATGATTGATGTTAACTAGGCGGGGTTAATGGTACTGAGGTAACTATGTTATTGGTTGCATATAAAACCATCTACACAACCCATGGAGCAAACCAGTCATGATGACAATTAAAATGCATTAATCAATGACTATAACTATCACATCATGTTTGTAAAAGAAGATAGACACAAAGAGCTGGAGTAACTCAGTGGGTCAGGCAGCACCTCTGGGGAAAAGGAATAGGTGATGTTTTGGGTCGAGACCCTTTTGCTGACCGAAGTCCCAAAACGTCACCTATTCCTTTCCTCCAGAGATGTTGCCTGACCCGCTGAGTTACTCCAACTTTGGTTTAACCCAGCATCTGCAGTTCTTTCCTACACATTTGTAAAAGATATGGGAGACCACTAATGTAACTATGCAACTGGTCCTATAGGTCGATTGGCATGAGTGTATTAGCAAAGCATGATGGCCTGGCATCTTATACTTAGTTCATGTCAAATTCCACACATATTTGTAAAATGAAATAACATCATATTACTATTCTGGAATACTAATTATAATGGGATAATCTTTGAGTTGATCTCCATTATGTTGGGAATGTGCATACAATATTTCACAGTACAACGTGTCAACGTTACTATCATTGTATATTGCAAAAATGGAATTTCATCCTTTGATTGATGGATGGCTACGACAAGTTCAGGCAATTTTACAATGGTAGAGAACATGGAGTCCCAGAAGGGTCTCGACCCGAAACGTCATCCATTCCTTCTCTCCAGAGATGCTGCCTGTCCTGCTGAGTTGCTCCAGCATTTTGTGACTATCTTTGATTCACAGCAGCATCTGCGGTTCTTTCCTACACATGGAGTCCCACTAATGTTGACACACTTTGAAAGGAAAGTAATATAGAAAATTATGAGCTTACACACTTTTGGTTTAAAAGGTAGAAAGCAGAGTACTCTTAAATGGAAGAAATTGGTTTTCGGAAGGACCTGGATATCTTTGTAAATTAGCTATTTAATTATTGAATATTTTGTGCAGGTGCAGCAAGCAAACGGAATACAACTCGTTTCAGGTTAATATCTCTGTTCCCCCTCACCCATCATGCACACCTTTCCTTCCATTCCTCTTGTTCCGTCACCCAGTTCCTTTCCCCTTCTCTATCTCCTGTATCTGGTCATCTCGTACACTTCCCGACTATGAGTTCATCAGTTTCCTCCACCACATTCTTCTCCTCCCCCTCCCCCCCCCCCCCCACCATCCCTCCCATAACTTCAATATTTCACTCACCATCTTCATTCTTTATAATTCCAAAATTTGACCTCTTTTGTCTTCTCTACTTATTATTTCCAGCCTAGGTTATGATCTCCACCCATCCCCTCCCTCACCTGAACCATTTAGCAATCAACCCCTCCTCGCCTCAATCCCATCTATTGCCATCTTTTGAACCACCTTTTGCCCTCATCTCTCTCTCGCAGCCATCTCTCCTCTACTCCATCGGTCTCAAGCAAAGTCCTGACCTCAAGTGTCTTCTGCCCGTTTCCCTCCTCACATGCTACCTGACCCGATGAGTATTTTTGGCAGTTTGTTTTTTTACTTAAAGCAAAAGGTTTGTTGTTATTGCAATGGGATTTAATGCAAGAGTAAATGTGTCTTACTGCAAATACATAGAATCTTTGCAAGATTGCATTGGAAACATGTTTTACATGTTTGGTTTCCCATAACGAGGGATATACTTATGACAGGAGGAATGCAAAAATGATTCACTATAGGATGGAGAGTTTTCTTATGATGGATGATTATGCTGACTGGGTGCATATTATTGATAGTTGAGAAGAATGAGACACCATCTCAATGAAACAGACAAATTCCCAGAGGGGTTGGTAGAGTAGATGCAAGGATAATGTTTCTTCTGGATGGAGTGTCTGGAACCATGGTTACAAAAAATAAAATGTTGGTCTTAATGTCTCCATCAAACATCTGTGCTCACGATGACTGTGGAGGCTCAATATACAATAGATGCAGCAGTAGGCCATTCGGCCCTTCGAGCCAGCACCGCCATTCAATGTGATCATGGCTGATCATCCCCAATCAGTACCCCGTTCCTGCCATCTTCCCATATCCCCTAACTCCGCTATCTTTAAGAGCCCTATCTAGCTCTCTCTTAAAAGCATCCAGAGAACCTGTCTCCACCGCCCTCTGAGGCAGATAATTCCACAGACTCGCAACTCTCTGTGAGAAAAAGTGTTTCCTCGCTCACTGCTGATTACATCCCACACAGAGATCACCAGTCTGAAGAAGGGTCTCGACTGGAAACGTCATCCATTCCTTCTCTCCAGAGATGCTACCTGCCCCGCTGAGTTACTCCAGCATTTTGTGTCTATCTTCGATTGAAACCAGCATCTGCAGTTGCTTTTTGCACACCACTAGATTCTTGTCTGTTATTGAATCATGTGGTTGGCACAGGAAATCGGTGACACAAGCCATGATCTTATAGAGTGGAAGAGCACAAGGGGGGGGGGGGGGTCAGATGGACTACTCGTGCTTCTATTTCTTACTTTAATTGCTTCAGTGGGTAAATGTATAAAAGTATGTTCAGAGAACACTGAAGTCTTAAAATCACATATGTGTTGAACCTGAGGGGTGCAGAATATTTAGGACGAGAATTAAGAATAACAGGAATCGATTTGAAGGCTGTAATCTGATTGAAGGGATTTAGTACTGCATCAGTGAAATTAGCAATGCCTGAACACATCATTAGCATCCCCATATGAGATTATTGCCTTTCAAAGTGGGTGATACTAATTTAGTTTGTGTTGCCTCACATTGACTGCAGAGAAGAGTTAATAACTAATTCATGGTGATAATTACATTGAGTGACAATTGATTATAAAAATATGGAAAATGTATAAGGAAAGCAGTTAAAATACTGGGAATTTCTATCTGGGGAAGTACTGCCCTCATTTTGTCAGTGAAGCTTTATGAAGTAAGAATATTGTTTTATTGGTAACCCAAATCTAACAGTTGTCCGCCACATCTCATTCTTCCGAATTCTGAAGAATTAAGATCCATTCATCTTCATCTTAGAAACATAGAAACATAGAAAATAGGTGCAGGAGTAGGCCATTCGGCCCTTCGAGCCTGCACCGCCATTCAATATGATCATGGCTGATCATCCAACTCAGTATCCCGTACCTGCCTTCTCTCCATACCCTCTGATCCCCTTAGCCACAAGGGCCACATCTAACTCCCTCTTAAATATAGCCAATGAACTGGCCTCAACTACCCTCTGTGGCAGAGAGTTCCAGAGACCCACCACTCTCTGTGTGAAAAAAGTCCTTCTCATCTCGGTCCTAAAGGATTTCCCCCTTATCCTTAAGCTGTGATCCCTTGTCCTGGACCTCCCCAACATCGGGAACAATCTTCCTGCATCTAGCCTGTCCAACCCCTTAAGGCAGATCTTGATTGATCTCAGCCTGACTGTGAATGGCATTGCTAAATAAATGATACAGCTCAAAATGGCCGAACAAAATTGCCTTTATGCTTCAGTGTTATAAGTTTCAGTTTAGTTTATTGTCACGTGTACCGAGGTACTGTGAAAAGCTTTTGTTGCGTGCTATCAATATATTAATTATATTTTTCTTCATCCACTTGCTGTGAAACACTCCCTATGGGAAGTTCATTGAACTATGGGGAACAGTTGTCTTCCCAGGGCCTGAACAATGGTCAATTGTTCATCGTTTTCCAAGCCTTCATGATCCATATCTCCACCTTTCTGAAGTCTGAAGAAGGGTCTTGACCCGAAACGTCGCCTATCTCCTTCGCTCCTTAGATGCTGCTGCACCCGCTGAGTTTCTCCAGCCTTTTGTGTAACCCTCTCCACCTTTCAACATTGTTGCCTCATTCATGATGACGTTTGGAAAATGGAATCATAAATAGTTCCAAATAACATCATGTGACAGAGAACTGCATATAATGCAAGTCTGATCTACATGTTGTGTAGGTCTAAGGTTGTGAAGTGGCATGACCTTTGTCACAGATCTAGCTTTACATTTAAGAATGGCTTGCTGTAGAAATGTGCAATTTGTACACTGTTCAGATGCATGTAAACAACTTGTATTTGTATTTTGTCAGGTACATCTTTATAAACCATCTCAAAACAACTTTCCATGAGCACGTGATTGATTATTCTTGTAATTCAAGAGGATTATTAGTAAAATTGGTTGAAACATAAAAATGGACATAGTTGCCCAGTGTTTAGATAATGCCAAAATAGATATTGCCTCCATCTATGAGGATGGATAGGATTTGGGTAAATAGTGACACCTGCAGCAATGTAGCACTCCATCAGTACTGCCTTGCTGATGTACTTCATGTCTCAGGAATGGGGTTTCAATCCACAACCTTGAATCGTTGGAGAAAACGAAAGCTGCTCCATATGAGACAATGGTTGTAGGTAGATCTCCATCCTTCACATTTGATATGAAATTTGTAATGCCGCGTGTTAAGGAGCTGTCCCACTTGGGCAACCTAATCCGCGAGTTCTGGCGAGTTTGTCCTCGACTCATACTCGCAGCATGGTCGACACAAGGTCGTAGGAGGTCTTCGTAACTCTCCTTTATGCTCGAGAGTGGTCTCCGTGTACTCGAGGCCTCGGATAGGTCGCGGCATTTTTTTCAATATGTTAAAAAGTGTCCACGAGTAAAAAAAGATCACCATGGAAAAAATCGATACTTTTTGTACTCGTAGGTTTAGTCGTAGTTGGTCGTAGGTAATCGAGGGTAGTTGAAGGTAGTTGTAGATAGTCTTCATCATAGTTGAAGGGAGATCGAAGGAGGTCATCTTCACTCTCCACTATTCGGTGTCCAATTTTTCCAAAGTTAGTCGAAGCTAGTCTTCAACGTAGTCGAAGGAGGTCTTCTACATAGTCAAAGGAGGTCTTCAACATGTCATTTTTAAACTCTTATAAACTCGCCAATTAGGTCGCCCAAGTGGGACAGCCCCTTTAGCATCGTGTTCTTCAGAGGTCTCCACTGGCCAGTTTCACTGGAGCAAAAAAACACTCACTGCAACACATAATCAAATTATATTTTGACCTTGTCATTTGATCTTTCAACCTAATGGTTATTTCCAACGCCTGGACATTTTGAAGTTATTTATAAGCAGTGGTTGAGAGAGTTTTATTTAAAGATGAAGGTTTCCTTTTAGATTGTGTAGCTTGAGATATTCTGAGTATGTAGAATTATGAGTTTCAATTTATTTTTAAACCATGTTGTGCCAGTTTATTTTTAATTCTTTGATTGTAGACTCTATTTTAAACTCTCTTTTACCTCAACTCTTCTCAAGGGTCAATAGCTTTATCAGCATGGGGAGATCGTATATTTAAGACTTCTTCAACAATTGCATCTCAGTTGTTGCATGTTTCCCTGGCCACGTAATTCAGTTCCTACACACTGTGATCAGGCACATTCCACAAGTGTGAAGTCCACCACTTGAGTATTTGGTGTAGTTCTGGTCAACACATTGCAGATAAAACGCGTAACTCTGGAGGGAATGCAGAGGAGATTTATGAGGATGTTGTCAGTGGTGGAATCTTGAAGCTATAAGGGACGATCACCTTGAACGAGATTGTTTTCTTTGGAGTTGAGGAGGTTGAGGGGAGAGTAATTGAGAAGCATATGACATTATATGGGGCCGAACGAGAGTAGCTCAAAAGGACTCACTTACTGCAGCACAGGGGTCAAAAACACGGAGCCAAAAATACTAAGCAATTTGTTTGTTCCATGTAGAGATGTGGATTTATTTTTCACTGAGAGGGTGATAAGGATCAGAAATTCACTGCCTGAAAGGGTGTTAGAGGGAGACATGAACATCACATTTAGAATCTACCTGATTGTGTGCTGGAAGTGCTGGGACAATGGGACCTGGTGCTGTAGAGTAGATTTAGGCTGGGGCAGTCTGAACAAGGGTCTCGACCCAAAACGTCAGCCATTCCTTCTATCCAAAGATGCTGCCTGTCCCGCTGAGTTACGCCAGCATTTTGTGTCTATCTTCAGCTCTTTTGTAACCTGCACAGACCCAATGGGCTGAAAGGTCTTCTTTGATGCTGCCAGTGTTTTGTAATTTTATTTTCAATGGTACCTCCTATTAGATTTCTGTGCACTTAATCAGGCGCTGAAAGGACAAATATCACATTGATATCGACTGTTGGCCAACAAAATATATGACTGCGCTAACGCACATTATTGACCCCTAGCACCATTAGTCCTTGATGTCATTGGGAATCCATACAACATTAGTTAGAAATAACTTACATTTTAGCAGGAGGTTTCATATTCCCAGCATGTGTGAGAGCAGATTTTGACCAATTAGTTACCTTGCAACTATTGGCAAAGAGAAAAAAATACACATGTCATTCCAAAGCTTTTTTCAACTAATAAAATACCTGCCGGGTGCAGTTACTAGAGTAATATAGGTACAGAAAGATTCAAAAGAATTTCACTGTATCTTGGTACATATTAGAATAAAGTACCGTTGACCAATTTAACAGATCGAATCGGGAAAATGATGTCGTCAGAGGGATGGACTATACTTCATGGGCCGAATGGCCTAATTCTGTTCCTATAACTTATGGACATTCACCGGGACCTCAATGGTCTCTGTTCTCCTATATACAATACCGTTTATTGTCATTTGAACCTCATTGAGGTTCAAACGAAAAATTTAGTTTCTGCAGTCATACAAACAAGAAAGAACCAAGACACAACACAATTTTTCAGAATAGTGTGATGTTCACTTGAGTTTTATATAGTTTTATATTCACTTGAGAAGGAAGAAGGGACCTTGGTTTACCTTGGTTTAACATTCCTTCTGATAGGTGCTTCTGCTGTCCAACTTGGAGCCAGTGTAGGTTTGGTGTCCATGTCCTAGGGGTCATGTTATTTCAAAGGTCTTTTATTGTCACATGTACCAATTAAGGTACAGTGATATGCAAATTACCATACAGACATACGGAAAAAAAAGCAACGAGACACACAACTACATAAACGTTGACATAAACATCCACCACAGCAGATTCCTCACTGTGATGGAAGTCAAAGAAGTCCAATCTTCTTCCCCTTTATTCTCCCGTGGTTGAGGGAGTCGAAGCTCCCGTGACGAGGCGATCGAAGCTCCTACGGTTTGGAATTCCCGAAGTCGGTCTCTGACCAGAAACCGCGAGCTCCGTGATGTTAAAGTCCGCAGGTACCATGGTTGGAGCTCCGAGGTCGACCCCTGGCAAAGGGATCGCGAGCTCCGTGGTGTTAAAGACCGCAGGCACCCGCGGTGGAGCTCTCAAAAGGCGGTCCCCAGCAAAGGCCGTCAACTCCTCAATCGCATCTCCTTGGAGGTAAGAGTTTGGAAAAAGTTTTCCCCAATTTCCCCCCCCACCCCCCCCCCCCCAAATAAAACAAGCTAAAGAACAGTAAAAACATACATTTAACACATACTGTTAAAACATGAAGAAGGAAGGAACAGACAGACTGTTGACGAGGCAGCCATTTCTGGTGCCACCGGTTGATGCCATATATCTGAGATGGCACGTTCTGACCCAGGAATGATGGCAATATAAAGAAAAAGTTATTCCGTTGATAACATATAACATATATCATATCGTATTTATATATATTGTATGATAACATATAGCATATACAAATGTTCATGACATGGAACATTCAGATCAACATTTTGAACATCATTTTATTCCAATTGTTTCATGTTAGTGTGATGCCAGCTATCATTTATATAGATTCAAGGGTTCATGGGTTCTGACACAGATTCCACCATTTACAATGCATTACTGCACTCAGCTTCTGTACCCATCTGCGTGCAGCCCTGCACTACACAACATGCTAGTTTGCATCACAGGGTCAGGGGTACTTGCTAACCAGAAGTGGATTTAAATGTGGAGAGGAGAGTGCAAGACGGGCATCAACTTTGCAGAGTTAGTCAGACAGACTCCTCCCATTGATGTATTATTTCGTCAATGGATGGAAAAAGCCGTGTTGACTCTTTTTCAAGAAAGCACATCAAGACTTGGCTCTTTATTGTAATGCAGTCAAATTTAGGCAACTTCATTTGACATTGTGTGTGTCTTCAAGATAGACACGGCAATGGATGTCAGTGCTTGTCCAGAAGAGATCAGCTAAAGTCCTGCAGCACCAATTCATGTCACTGGTCTCTTTACAGTGAGGTAGAGTTTGAGTCAATGATAAGGGAGGAAGAGCAATTTATTGCAAGGAGGGAGAATGATAGAGGAGAAAGCAATGAGCTGAGAAAGAGTAGGACTAGAGTAATATTAGTAACATGGCACAAAAAGATTCAAAATAATTTCACTGTCTTGGTACATATTATGTACTTTGGAGGAAGATGACTTTGGAGGAAGATGAAGAGTACATGAATCAATTGCTTATCAGACCTTTACCCAACACATCCCTCAGTCAGTCAATAAATGAGACAGCTCAAAAGTTTTTAAAAAAACTTCAGATGCTGGCAAGCTGAAATCAAACAGAAAATCCTGGAAGCTGCCAGAAGGTCAGGTAGCATCTGTGGAAAGAAAAATAGAATTAATGCTTCTGGTCAAACAGCCATCATTACATTTGACAAACGGACCTGCACTTGAAAAGTTAACTGTTTCTCTTTCAATAAAAAGGCTCATGGTAATTGATTCTGATGGCAAAAACTCAACCTTTGACTTAATTTACCAATGCTTGTCAAGAAACTTCTGCTCCCCAAAGGAATTAATTTCATGTCTTTCAAAAAAAGTTTTTTTTAAATTTTGGAAGTGATGAATGTTTTTCTAACTTACTGAGGTCTCCAGATGTGATTATGAATCCCGGATGAAAAGGGGAGTAATATTTCCCCTTCAGTGAGCACTTCCAGTTTGAACAATTCCTTGTGTTTTCTCAAGATCCTCATCAATAATCTTCACCTGCCTCCTGTACAGTGCTCTTACAGTGACCAGCTGGAATGGAACATGCTTTCACTTTAAGCTCCTGCTGCTAAAGCACAGCTGAGATTTCATCTTAGCCATGTACCAGGGCGTCTCTTGCTCAGGTAGGGATGTTTGCCCATGTTATGTGTGGCTGTAAATATTCATTTCATGTTAGAACAAAATAAATGGTAGTATGTAGCCCCATGAGGTTGGTCCGCCATTCAGTTAGATCGTGGCTGATCCATTATCTTGTCCATTTTCCCCACACATTGTCAGTACTTTCATTCATAATTGGGTCAAGGAGGTTTAGAGATATGGGAGCCAAACGCAGGCAAAATTGAACTTGGTTGACTTGGGCAAGTTCATCAGAAGTTCCTGTTTCCTGCTGTATAACTCAATGACTCTAAAAATGTATTAATTTCAGTCCTGGCAATCTGCTGCTTTCTGTGGTAGAGGATGGCTACCATTATGAGATCAGAGACTTAATCATAGATTTTGGATTTTAGTCACAAATTGAACTTATAAAGGCACACTTATGGACATTATTGCCGCAGCCACATTCTAGCTATTGGTGTGTTGCCACAACAACGAGGTAAACAGCGTCATTTTATGCTTAGATTCAAACATAGGAGAAACTATTGCATTTTATTTTACTAATAACATTGATGATGAAAATAAATAGAGATTAGTCTAGGTGGGAACAGCAACCAATGAGAATCATTGCTTGGAGAAAAAGTGAACTAAGATAGGAATGAATTGGTGGACTTGTTGAAGAAAAACTAACCCAAAGTGAAGCAAGGTTTATGTTTCATTCAAGGTTACGGAGACATAGTGAAACAGTGGCTAAATACCAAAGCTGAACTGAAGGAGTTATCACAAGCTGTAATCATGGAGCATACGGTCTCTGACGCTGAGGGACAGATTAATGAGCAGAATCAATGAAGATCGGATTCAGAGGCAGTTGATAACAGAGGTTAATCTGACCTTTGACAACACACAGATAATTGCCCAAGCAATGGGAATGGCAAGTAAAAACACGGAGGATTGGAAAGTGAGACTGGCTGTTCCATGTAATGGTGCACTTGGCACCAACTGGTAGAGCACTGTTTTCTGAAACAAAATTAACATCATTGTAATAAGGTAAACATAAGCTGTTGCAGTTATGGAGCGAAGGTTATGCAAATAAAGTGACAGAAAATGTTACACGTGTTTTAAAACAACACATCGCTTGAGCTAGTAGGAATGAGCATAAAGTACAGTAAACAAATTGAAAGTAAGAGGTTAAAGGAAGACGCATAGTGTTTCTGAAGCTTCCCCCAATCCTCACTATGCCAATGAAGCTCGTGAAGACTGTAATACAAAGTCTTCAGAATGTTTAATGAGGAAGGAGCTGCCTTAACAAAAGCAAACCCACTAATTGTTGGCATGACAGTAAATGACAGTCATGTGGTCTTTGAACTAGACATTAGGTATAGAACTAAAGTGATGGACCAGGCCACCCAACACCCAAGAAGTTGGGGGACAAGAAAAACTACAAGTGAACAGCCACGTCTGAAAACTCATACAGGTAAAAGCACTGGAACAGGTGGTGTTGAAAAAATTGTGAAGTACCAGAGACAGACTGAAGCCTTCCCACTGGGAGTTGTTGCAGGCTGCGGATCAGACCTGTTGGGAAGAGGCTGTCTGAAAGAAATTCCCCTGGAGTGGAGGGACATTCATCGTGTTAACATGAGTGAGGCGAGACTATTACAGTAGCAATGTTACAAAATTTTGAGATTAAAAAAATCAAGTCTGCAATTTATCCCATCAGATAAAGCATAAAAAGAAGTTTAATTTGACACCTAATTCACTTTCATATCTTCAGTATTAAGAGAGCTATGACCATTTTCATACTCGGAAATTAGCATCTTGTTCCCCATTGCCTTTCGATTGACTTAACTCAAAAGCTGTGATCTAGAACAGTTAAAAGCCCATATCTTTCTTAAAAATTAAGAGAACTAAATGAAATTTTCAGTTATTATAGATTGAAGCATTTTGAAACAAATATGAAACAACCTTACTTGGATGACCTGAAATTAAAGCATATAATTAGTTAGTTATCTAATTGTAGCTAATTACAAAATTCAATGAGTAGATCTAAACATCTATCCATTTCTTAAGAAAAGATAAACTTTTTAAAAATTGCCTAAGTGTCCAAATAACATTCACACAATAATCCACAATATAACATAATTTTTAAATCTCATTTTCATGAATTTCTGGGCCAAATGGAAGGAATTTAGTGTTTAACGCCTGTAAATTAATGGCCATTTAAATCAACTAGCGAGTGGATTGGAACGTTGCGGTTTGCGGTGAAGTTGGGAGGAAAAATACTGTTGGTTCATTCATTTTTTTTTGGACCCCATTTCGCAACATGAAAATATGATTAAAGCCTCCATAAAAACCAACTTTTAATATAAAAATAAACTGTGTACCTTTTTTTCTCCCCTTCGCAAAATCCTTCCCGTTGTCGGCGCTCACGGCTTTTGAAGGTGATTTTAAAATTACTCTAGTTAATAAATAATCTAGCGTAATTTAAAAATACCTTCATGAATGAAATGTCGGAGCGATTTTTCTTCTGCAACGAAATCGCCCGACATGGATCGATTTTCCAAGTCTGCAGAAAAACGGCACTTTAAGCCCACCCCCCTCTGAAAGGCGCCAAAGTCACGCACACGGGGAGCGGCAGAACTGCAGCGCTGCTCAAGGTAAGTTTTGTAACATACCTAATTACAGGAGTTACTGGGAAGACATGAAGATGTCTTGAGGTGGGTTCATTGATGGGTTCTCAAGCCAAAATTCATGCTGATCATAATACTCCTTCCAGATCTTTCAAGTTAATTTCAGTTTAGTTTATGGTCACGTGTACCGAGGTAGAGCGAAAAAGCTTTTGTTGCATGCTAAACAGTCAGAGGAAAGACAATACATGATTACAATCGAGCCATTTACAGCGTGTAGCTGCATGATAAGGGAATAACGTTTCGTGCAAGTAAAGCCAGTAATGTCAACTCAAAGATTGGTATGAGGTATGAATGGAGTCAATGGAAGGGAGGTTGGTTTGTGTGATGCTCTGTGCTGCGTCCACAATTCGCTGCAACTTCTTACGGTAATTTGAAGGCAAGGTCAGTGCCCTGTGTAATGAAACCAGAATTAATTAACTGGCTGCACAGAGAGAAAATTATTGAACCTTTAAAATACTCTGAGTGGACAGCACCCATTGTGTCAGTGTTAAAGCATGATGGATCCATTTACATTTGTGCGGATTGCAAGCTGTGTTAATGGAGTCTCATCCTTGGGATTATCGCATTGTTAGACTGGAAGGTCTATTACAGTTTTGGCTGAGGGAAGCAGTTCGCAATTCTGGAAACGAGCCATGCATTCCGGCAGCTACAGTTTCTTGTGTCTCCATTTTACTTATCTGGGATTGTTGAATTGTTCGAATAAATTCTCACCAGTCCAGCAGCATTCCCGACTCCACTGCATCAAAGGAATGTGAAGTGAAAGTGGAATGACGCTCAGGAAAAGGCTTTGGTGCATTCTAGAGAATTGCCTGAGACTGCTGATGTGCTGGTTGACAGTGTTCACTTTATCATGTGAGGTCCTATGGAGTAGATGTCTCTATAGCATTTATGCCCAGAACATTGACCTCAGTGAAAAAAAAATATATAGAAACCAGGAACTGCAGCTGCTGGTTTACGCATTTTGATTCAGACTGAAAAAGGGTCCCAACCTGAAATGTTATCTGTGCTTGTTCTCCAGAGATGCTGCTTGACCCATTGAGTTGCTCCTTTGGAGAAATAAATAGTCTCAGTTTAATAAAGAAAGTTTAACTTTCATATATGGTACATTTAGGGGCATCACTTCACCATTTCCACTTAATACAAACCCCTGGGTTCCCTTTTCCATTAATTGAAACCAGTGGTTCAAATACTTTCCCCATAAGTTCAAAGATGGACTTTGACTTGGAGACTATGTGAATCCACAATTGTTTTCAAAGCGGTGAAATACCATGGAGATGCAGATGTGGTCATTCATCCTCCAACGGCAAACACAACAGTCAATGAAAAAGAAGGTGCTGGTGATGGATCTCCAGGATCTAGACAGCAGATAGCAGAGGATCCTATACTCCTGCATATGGAGGTTAGAAGAGAAAGAGCAGATTTGTAGCACACTCAAAATATTTTATTCTCGGATTGGGCTTGGGGTTGGGAAATTACTAAAACCTAGAGTTAATGTAGTTACTAGATGCACATGATTGATAGTTATAGAATCGGAGTGATACAGTTTGGAAATAAGCCTTTCGGCCCAACTTGCCAACATGTCCCAGCTACATTAGTCCCACCTGCCTGCACTTGGTCCATATCCCTTCAAACTTGTCCTATCCATGTACCTGTCTAACTGTTTCTTAAATGTTGGGATAGTCCCAGCATCAACTACCTCCTCTGGCAGCTTGTTCCATACGCCACCACCCTTTTGTATGAAAAAGTTACCCCTGAGATTCCTATTACATTTTTCCCCTTCACCTTAAACCTCTGGTCCTCAATTCCCCTACACTGGGCAAGAGATTCTGTGCATCTACCTGATCTATTTCTCTCATGATTTTATACACCTCTATAAGATCACCCCTCATCCTCATGTGCTCCATGGAATAGAGACCCAGCTTACTCAACCTCTCCCCGTAACTCAAATCCTCTAGTCCTGGCAACATCCTTGCAAATCTTCTCTGAACCCTTTCAAGGTTGACAATATCTTTCCTATAACAGTGTCCAGAACTGAACCCAATACTCTATATGCAGTCTCACCAACATCTTATACAACTGCAACATGACCTCCCAATTTGTCCACCAGAGTAGTTGTCCACAAGGCAGCAGGAGTGCTTCTGGGGTCTTGTCTTTACAATACAATAATACTTTATCAGCCAAGTATGTTTTGCAACTCCAATCGCTCTGCGGCCTAACATCGATGGAGCTGGAGGCCCTCTCAGACTGACTTTGAGCCCCATCGCGGAGCATGGACTTGCATCGGAGCCGATCCCTTGCCTGGGATCACTCCAACCACGGCCTGTGGATATTACATCAAGAACTTGCAGTCTCAAGAGAGGCCGGGCCGGGAGCTCCAACGAGGCAGAGGTTCGACCAGCCCCGATGTGGGGTCCGATTGCGGGCGCCGGGGAGCTGACATCCCTCCCGATGCAGGAGCTGATCGCCCCGATGCGGAGGGCCCAAACGCCGCCGGCTACGGGAGTCAAGATCGCCCTGTTGACAGAAGGCTCGAGGCCCCCGACCGCCGGAGAACAAAGAAGGGAAGAGATTGAACTTTATTTCGCCTTCTATCACAGTGAGGAATGTGGAGGAGTCACTGTGGTGGATGTTTATGTTAAAATGTATTTTGTGTGTTCCGTTGCTTTTTATTTGCATGACTTGGCAAATGAAATTCCTCGTATGTTGCAAAACATACTTGGCTAATAAAGTAATAGTGAATTGTCTTGTGTCAATGTTTTGATCATTCGCAGAAACCATTTTGGCTCATCCCTTTGAGTATTGTGTTTGCAACCAGGTGAACTCAACAGACTTGAGCAAAATAAATTAATTTCTTAGTATGTAACTTGGGCAATAAAGTATATCAGAGATATACTGAAGGTTTCTTTCAGTGAGTTACGATGCATGCTGGAGTCCTGAACCAGAGGAGCAGAGCTTATCACTTGGAGCCTGGGTTACCTGACCTCAGCTCAACAACTGCAGATCACGTGTTTTAGTATTGTTGGATCTCAAAGAAATGGGTTCTTAACTTGGAATCAGTTCATTGATTTGCCTCTTTGGAGCAGAGAAGATTATGGGGAGATTTAATGGAGGCATTGAAGGTTATATGGGATTTAGAAAGAGCAGGCAGGAGGGTAAGTAACCAGACAATGCAGACTTAAGACAAAAAAGACAAACCATAAATGTGGAGAAATGCATTTACCCGGTGAGTTGTTCTGATTACACTGATGCGATTATAAAGAAAGCTCATCAGCACCTCTGCTTCCTGAGAAGATTACGGAGAGTCGGTCTGTCAAGGAGGACTCTCTCTACCTTCTACAGGTGCACAGTAGAGAGCTGCTGACTGGTTGCATCATGGCTTGGTTCGGAAAATTGAGTGCCCTGGAGCGGAAAAGGCTACAAAAAGTGGTAAACACTGCCCAGTCCATCATCGGCTCTGACCTCCCTTCCATCGAGGAGATCTATCGCAGTCGCTGCCTCAAAAAGGCTGGCAGCATCATCAAGGACCCACACCATCCTGGCCACACACTCATCTCCCCACTACCTTCAGGTAGAAGCTACATGAGCCTGAAGACTGCAACGTCCAGGTTCAGGAACAGCTACTTCCCCACAGCCATCAGGCTATTAAACTCGGCTCGGACAAAACTCTGAACATTAATAGCCAATAATCTGTTTATTTGCACTTTATCAGTTTATTTATTCATGCGTGTATATATTTATGCAATGGTATATGCACACACTGATCTGTTCAGTATTCGTGCCTACTATGTTCTGGTGTGCTGAAGCAAAGCAAGAATTTCATTGTCCCATCAGGGACACATGACAATAAAACTCTCTTGAATTTTTGATTTAGTAAGCAGTGTCTGAAAGAATGATGGGAATCAATTCAGGAACAATTTTCAGAAGTGCCCGGGTGAGTGCGAAGCAGAGACCCAGAGAATAGAAAATGGATGTCTGGGAAGTGGGGTGCTCACATGGAGTTCTGGTGAGTGGGGAGAAATGCAGGAGCCACGGTCCAGCGATGGGAAGAGACATGGAAACCAGGGCTCTGGAGTCTGGAAATGAAGCGTGGCAGTGGAGGTTGTTTTGAGTGGAAAGAGAACATTGCAAACATTGACAGATGGTTGATGGTGAGGCAGATGCTGAACTATCAGGAGTTTGCAAATTTTTTGAACTATTGCAGTACATCTGTAAATGGAGTTAATCCTTGATCTGACTGAATGATGGAACGGAGGAATAAGTGGCCTATTCCAGTAGATAAGGTAGACAATTAAAAAAAAAATATTTTTTTATTTGAAGCAAGTGTGCAAAAATAGAACCAGCGCCATATAAAATTGTACAGCTTCATTTTTAACTTTTAGCGATAGTTGGAAGAAAAGAAAGGAGAAAAAGCAAGAGTGAGAAAAAGTGAGATGTGCAAAGATAGAACCACTAGACTACCAAAGTGGTGTAGCCAAAGAGTGAATAAATGAATGAAAGAAAGGAGGAATGGGAAAAAAATAAAAAATAAAAGGACAAAAAGACAAAAGTGGTGATCTACCTGCCTCACATCTCTCCCCACCCACCTCACCCAACCCGTAATTAGATTTAAATCCAAAGTTGTGTTGTACCATACTATCCTTGTAATAAATCAATGATGGTGTCCATGTCTTCGAAAAATGATCTGGTTTTTCTGCCATGACAAGTCTGATATTTTCAAGAAGTAGAGTCTCGGACATGTTTATAATCCAGAGTAGGGACCAATGTATGTTTCCAAAATTTGAGTATTCGTTTTTTCACCGTTATCAGGCAATAATTAAGGAAACGTCTTTGAAATAATGATAACTCGGAGCAGGCTTCTGACGTTACTAGGATGATCAATTCCATGTTGGGATCCAATTGTATTTTTGAAAACATTTCAAAAATGTTTCAAACATTTCTGTTTTCAAACATTTTGAAAACATTTCATAAATTCCTCTCCAGAAAGTATGTAACTTTATGCAAGAGACAAAGGAATGGGTTATAGTTGCTTCCTGAAGAAGCCATTTATCGCAAATAGGAGATACATTTGGAAAGATCTTATTCAGTTTAGACTTTGAATAATAGAGTCTGTGCAGTAGTTTAAATTGGATTAACGAATGCCTGACGTTAATTGAACAGTTGAGTGTATATATAGAAGGTTTTCCCCCCATCTGTCTTTTAGAATTTTTAGGCCAAGTTCTTCTTCCCAAGCTCTTCTAATTACTTCTGACGATGGGATTTCTATATTTAAAAGGATATTATACAGATATGAAATTAATTTGTTTGACTCCGAGTTTCTATTCATACATTCGTCTAATAAGTCTGGCAACAAAGATTGAAAGTCTTGGGTATATGATTTCAGATACTCAAATTTCAAGATATCTATAATATTGCCCACCTTTCAGGTGATATTTCGACTGTAATTCTTGAAATTAGAGTTCCCATCTTATAAAGATCTCCGCATTTTTTTGATTCCGAATCTTTCCCAATGTGTGAACGTTTTGTCTAAACGAGATGGCTTGAACGAAGGATTGTTGGCAATTGGTAAGAGAAGAGATACATTTCTCAGTTTAAGGGTTGACTTCACTTGTCTCCAGATTCGTAAGGTACTGTGGATAATCGGGTTTTTCTCACTTAGTGTTTTCTTCAAATTTATTGGAGACAAATAGAACTTGTTTCCCCAGGGTGAAAATCTCAAAAGATTAGAGGGCACAGCTTTAAGATGAGAGGAGCAAGGTTTAAAGGAGATGTGTGGGGTAAGTGTTTTACGCAGAGAGTGATGAGTGCCTGGAGTATACTGGTGGTGGAGGCAGATACGATAGTGGAACTTAGGAGACTTTTGCATAGGACATGGATATGCAGAGAATGAAGGGATGTTCATCACATGCAGGCAGATAAGAGTTGGTCTTGGCATTATGTTCGGCACAGACATTGTGGACCGAAGAGCCTGTTCCTGCAATATACTGTGCTATGTTCTCATATCAATCTCCCAATGCTTCAGAGCAGTGCTTCAAGATAAAAATGGCTTTAGGAAGATGAGAACCCAGGGGTTACATAAATCTAATGTGCATTAACAGCTTCCTGCTGGAGCAGTGCCCAGGGTTCTGACCCTCCATCATGCTCAGCTGTTTGTTTCAGTGGAGCTCATTTCAGTCTTTTAGTCGAGCTGGTGATGGGAAGCTTCATGCGGAGCTGTGACTGTGTGCGCGCACACACACACAAGACTCTCCCTTTGTGGTAACTTTGCGCTAATTGAAACAGTGGCCAGGTGCAGTGGCAGGTGTACCAGCACTGTGCAAACATACTATTTACACAAGAGACAAGGGCTTACTGAAGAAAGAGATTAGTCTCGGCTCACCTGTGCCGTCCATTTAATTGCAGCCAGGTGAATTGCCCCCCTATCACTCACTCTCGCGCACTCTCTCTCTCATTTGAAATTATTCCTACACATATACTGGTTGCATTTTATGGAACAGCTTGTGCTTCAGGCTCTGGTATTCTCTGACTCCCTACCTTTCTCTCATTCTCCAAAGGATTCTATGTCGTTGCTCCAATGCTGCTCAATGATAATATGTTGTCTGTCGAGGAGGTTTACTTTGACAGAGGTGCTATGTAAATGCAAGTCATGGTTGTTTTTCCAGCAATTTTGTCTACCTTCAATTTTCCAGCATCTGCAGTTCCTTCTTAAACACCAACATTTAAATCCCATTTGGCCAGAAAATGCCATCTCCTCCCATTGCTTCTTGCATTTCGTATTTTGTGTGTGTGTGTGTGCATTAAACTGCTCATTTAAAATATAAAGAGACCCTCAATTAACAGCAATTAAGAGACCATATAAAGCAATGATAAATTTGTTTCTTCATGATGTGCTTTCATGATGTGAAGACAGTTCTATCAACTTGAAATGTTGACTCTGCTATTCTCTCCATAAATATTGTCTGATCTGCTGAATATATTCAGTTTTTATTCTAGAAAGACACACTTGTATTTGGGTAGCATGTCATTCAGTTTCAGAAGTATCTCAGGAAGTCCAAAGCCAGAAACAATGAACATGTTGCCACTGATGCACCACAGGAGTCTCATCTTGCCTGCCTCAGCTGCTGTCTCTCAATTCTGTTCTCCCTCAGTTGGTCATTTAGCTTCTCCTGATAATCATCTATATTGATCACTGCAACTTTCCTTGTAGTCATGCATTCTGCATCTGTGGGTGAAGGATTCTTTAGACATTTGTTGCTGGGTTTACTAATGATCGAGGTGTGTATATGGCCTCTACTCTTGGACTTCCCACGTAGAAACATGTTCGCAATGTTTGCTCCATCATACTCTTTAATACAGATCTCTCTCATTCTTTCTTCTCCAAGAAAATATATCCCCAACCTGTTGATCCTTAGTGATTAAGTAAATCCTTTCAGTTCCCGTCTCATGCTTGTAATGTTTCACATAGTGAGCTTTTGTGCAGCTGAGCACACCAGTTATAAGATATCTAATCAATTATAATCATATGTAGATCGGACAACAAGGGAACAGACCATTTAACTCCCAGGTCAATACTGCAGCAAATCCTCGGTGCAAGCTAATAACCCTATTCACATTTGCCACTCTAATCTTGTATTTTGTCATTTTATTTACCTTCTTGTATCAGGCACTCCTCTCGCCCCCAATCCTGATCTACACCCATGTTGATGTCATTATTACCCCAACCATAACCACAAACTCTGGAAATGATTCCCACAATCTGACACTTCTCAGGGTAAAGCCTTTGTTTTTTTTCTTCTCCATTTAGGATGAGTCCATAGTCCCTCCTTTGGGATTCTATGAGTCTGGTGAGCAGTTCCTCTGCCTGGCCTGACTCATCTTCCAGAATCATCCTTTAATCATCTTATCATCAAGTCTGTGCTGTAATGAAGAAGCCTAATTTAATTTAATTTAATTTAGTTTCATTTCATTCCAACCTTTCTTTCTTTATATGTTCCTGATATCAGGCACAGTAGTGCAATGGTAGAATTGCTGCCTTATAGGCGCCAGAGATCAGATTTGATGTTGAGTACACGTGCTGTCTGTATGGAGTTTGTACGTTCACCCTGTTCTCCCTGTTTTCTCTGGATGCCGGGTTTCTTCGGGTACACCAGGTGGTGCCACCAGCAATGGCTGCCTCGCCAACAGTCTGTCTGTCCTTTCTTCTTTTTTGTTATTTTTAATATGTTTTAAAAGTATGTTTTAGTGTTCCTTGGTTTGCTTTATGTGTGGGGTAGGGAGGGGGGTGGTTGAAGGGGTAGGGATGAACTTTTTCTCAATCTCTTACCTCGCCGGGAATGCGATTTTTTTCCGTATCATAACTCCGTCCCCACTGCGGCCTAGCATGGTGGAGTTGGTGGCCTTCCTTGGGGACTGACCCGGCGATCTAAGCCTTTAACATCGCGGAGTTTGCGATCCCTGCCGGGGATCGAAGTTCCAACCGCGTGGCCCGTGGACTTTAAAATCGTGAAACCCGCGGCCTCTGGTAAGAGGAGGCCGACTCGGGAGCTCCATGCCGCGGAGAGAGTTTCAACCGCTCCAACTCGGGAGTTTCAATCACCCCGACGGGGGGGGGGGGGGGGGGGGGGGGGGGGGCTTCGATCGTCGTCAGCAGGGGCTTTGATCGCCCCGACTGCGGATGGTTTGAGTGCCCCGATCGCGGGAGAACAAAGAGGAAGAAGATTGAACTTTATTGCCTTCCATCACAGTGAGGAATGTGGAATCCACTGTGGTGGATGTTTATGTGAACTTTTATGTGGTTGTGTGTCTTGTTGCTTTTCACCACAGTATGGCTGTATGGTACTCAAAATTTCACTGTACCTTAATTGGTGCATGTGACAATAAACTGACCTTGATCATGATGCCTTGAAATTGGTTAATTGGTTTCTGTAAATCATCCCTGGTGTGTAGGATAGTGCTAGTGAATGGGCTGATCACTGCTCGATGTGGATTTAGTGGTCTGAAGGTCTTATTTCCACGCTAAATTCTAAAGGCAACTTCCTTGTAAATCTACATGACACCATCCTCATTGCAGAGTATCATAATATATTTAAGGAGATTTGTTGGTGCTGTACACATTATCCACCAAACTGATGGTGATTGTGTTATTGCAGGGATGAAGACAATAGACAATAGGTGCAGGAGTAGGCCATTCGGCCCTTTGAGCCAACACCGCCATTCAATGTGGTCATGGCTTATCATCCCCAATCAGTGCCCCATGATAACTAATTCTGTTAAATTTGGGAATCTTTGCCTGTGGAGTTGAGTGGTCTTGTAGACACTTGCGCACAGATTCAGTTGAACTGAGCTAACAACTCTTACAGACTCCTGATACGCACTGTGACCTTAACTCAACAATATAATCGCATCTCTTGGTTCAGCAATGAAGACAGTCTCATGATTTATAACACAATTTAAGGCTCCTTGATAAGATTATAGGGTTGTAATCTCTTGCAAAGATCCGTTATTTTCTAAAGGTTGAGAAACATCATTAAACTATGGCCTGCAGCGGATATGGTTCTTCCATTCAGCATATCCATCTCTAACCAGAAATGGCCTTTCCTACCTCATTCGGACAGCATCTCATTTCTGCTGCTGTGCTTTTGAAGGTTAATAGTAAAGAGGGCAAGAGGCAGTTGCAACACCGAGATTCCACATTTGTCTCAATCAGCTCATGCTGCATTAAACGCTCCATCATTCTGTGGATAAGCAGGGAGAAGGAATAAATGAGTGACTCTGGCAATAGTGGAGTGCTCCATTGTCGCAAACGCTCCCGCTCCATGTGTAGGAGAATGTGGGGAATGGTTAGATCTGGGGAAGAGTTAGGAGATATGTTGACACTTTGGTCGTGCGGTCAATACAATTCATGCAGATAAATGCGATGTACATAAGAAACCAGAAATAACCTCTCTAAAAAAGTACTTGAATGTAGCAAAAATGTCCCACGATACCTCCTTCATAGGAGGGTTAGCAAGCAAATGATTATTGACACTGAGTAACGAAGGGAGATGTGAGAGTAGTTGGCCAATAGAGATAGTGTTTGGAAGTATCTTTAACGAGGAGAGGTGTAAAGGGCCTGTCCCACTAGCATGCAACTCTATGCGATTAGCACGACCTAACGTGGTCGCTTGAGCCGTCCGGCGTCGCGGGGCCGGTCCCACTTCGATCGCCGGAGCCGTGCGGAATTGTGCGGAGTTCGTCCCGACATCGCGCGGGGCTCCGAAAAACTGACTATGTCCAAAAATTCCACGCGGCAACGGCTTGTCGGCTCGCAGTCGCCTCGACGTTTACACACCGCCCCGACATCGTGCCTCCGTGAACCTATCTGTAGGTGCCTCCGTGACCCTCTATGTGTGTGGCTCTGTGCCCCTCTCTGTCCTGGCGAACTTACCTTAGACTTCGCTCCAAGTTCGCCTCACTTTGCGGCGCGTTGCGCCACTCACCCGACCTCCGCGCGGCCCTCGCTGCCGGTTTGGTCGTGCTTGCCGCATGCAGGCGCATGCTGGTGGGAACGGCCCTGTACAGGGGATCACCCGACCTCTGCGCGGCCCCCGCTTCTAGTTTGATCGCGTTCATCGCATAGAGTTGCATGCTGGTGGGACAGGCCCTTAAGGGTTGGGGAAGGAGTCGCAAAGGTTAAGTCCCAGCTGAAAGCAAGATTACCAGTAGCGGAGAAATCACAAGTGTGTGGATGGATTGGCCTTGAATGGAGGTACACAGATTTTTCAGAGAATTGGGGTTGGTAGCAGAGATTACAAATGGGAAGGGCAAGGAGTGATTCGAGAACAAGGTTTAAAAATGTATTTTTAACTTTATGAATTCTAACTCTATGATGAATAGGTGTACAGAGCTGGGACGACAAAGCCCATACATTTAAATTTAGAGATACCGCATGGAAATGGGGCCCTTTGGCCCACTGTACGCCGACCATTTCACACAAATTCACCCAACCAATTAAAATACAAACCTGCACATCTTTGGGGATGAGGGGGGAAACCAGAGCACCTGACAAAACTCACAAAGTAACAGGGAGAATGTGCAAACTCCACGCAGACAGTAGCCGAGGTCAGGATCAAGCCCAGGTCTCTGGTGTTGTGAGTCGGCAGCTCTCCCAGTGCACCATGGTGCTGCCCTCAGTCATTGTGTTGCTGTTTGCACAATGTTCGACATGGCTGCTGTAGTGATATCTGGCCATCGCTTGCCTCTTGACTGGCTTGATGATAAAATGCCCTTCACAGCTTCTCCCAAGGCGAGCCCATAAATCTTTGGCTTGGCATCTTTCCTAATTGTTTTATCGACGTGTTCTATGAAAATATTACGATTAAAAAGATGGCAAATCAGAATGTTTGGTTTAAGAAGCATTAGAGATTACACAGCAAAACCTGTTAGGATCGATCCATTTAAATGTAATGATCTAATGTGACCGTGAGCAGCTCTTGTGTCTCATAGTTTCCTCTGGTATTTTATATAAACCTACCTGGTTAGAAATCCAGAGTACAGGTTTGCAAACTGGTATTCATAGCTGGTGTGGGGGTGCATGTGGTGAGGAGGCAGGATTGGGTAGTGGTTTCTCGGTGTAGTTCATATATCGATGGCATGTGAGTCAGTCGTGTACTGCCGGTAAATTCTAACTATAGCAATATGCAAGAAATACCAGGAACTTCAGAACAAGGCTACGTACATCAGTACTAATTAACAGCAAGTGACAAGCATAATTACGCCATTGTTGTATCTCCCATGAGGTGCGTCTGTACTCACACACACACACACACACACACACACACACACACACACACACCATAGTGGATGTTGAGAAGATCAGATTGCGTATGTATGAGATCGGGTATTTTTCTGTTGTTAAAGTTATGGTCCGAGAGCATAAAGCACGCATATTGGCTCAAGTCCATGCAAGACATTAAGCATCATTTACACTGAACTCATTTTAATTGTAGACCGACATAAAAGTGGAGTAAAGGGCCTGTCCCACCAGCATGCGACTCCATGCGGTGAGCGCGACCTAACGTGGTCGCTTGAGCCGTACTGCCTCGCGGGGCCGGTTCCACTTCGATCGCCGGAGCCTTATGGAGTTGTGCGGATTTGTTCCCGACATCGCGCGGGGCTCCGAAAAACTAACCGTGTTCAAAATTTCCGTGCGGCCACGGCCTGTCGGCCCGCAGCCGCCGCGACTCATTACGCACCGCCTCGACGTCGTGGCTCCGTGACCCTCCCTCTGTGTGCCTCCGTGCCCCTCTCTGTGTGTCTCCGTGTCCCCTCTCTGTCCTTGCGAACTTACCGCGGACTTCGCTCCAACTTCGCTCCAACTTCGCGCCACGTTGCGCCACTCACCCGACCTCCGCCCCACCCCCGCTGCCGGTTTGGTCGTGCTCGCCGCATGCAGGCGCATGCTGATGGGACCGGCCCTGTACGGGGATCACCCGACCTCCACGCGGCCCCTGCTTCCAGTTTGGTCGCGCTCACCGCATGGAGTCGCATGCTGGTGGGACAGGCCCTTAACTCAGCAGGACAGGCAGCATCTCTGGAGAGAACGAATGGGTGACTTTTCAGAACGAGACCCTTCTTCGGACCGGTCTTATTGTCCCTATTTTTGACATTTTAATTGTCCCTACATTCCCATCCTATCTTCTCAGGTTCTATTAACTACACACTAAGCAATCTGCAATAACGTATCAGCTGGCACATTTTTGGGATATAAAAGGAATCTGGAACACTGTCACAGGTAGAACATGCAACCTCCACAGAGACAGCACCCCAGGATCCGTATTGAACCCGGCTCACTGGAGTTGTTTGGTTCTGGTTATGCTGTACCAATGTTTCACCAACTTATAAATAATTGATGTAGGTCGCTGTTTATTAATAAAGATTAGCACCACATAGTCCAGAGGGGGTGGTAGAAGTGGGTATCCCTAACCAGTCTGAAGAAGGGTCTCGACCCAAAACGTCACTCATTCCTTCTCTCTAGAGATGGTGCCTGAGTTACTCCAGCTTTTTGTGCCTATTTTCGGTACAGTTATAATGTTTGAATGACATTTGGACCGGTTCATGGATAGAAACGGTTTAGAGGGATTATGAGCCAAATGCAGGCAGATAGGATGTGCACTGACAAGAATCTTGGTCAACATAGTTGCAATGGACCAAAGGGCCTGAATCAATGCTGCATAACTCTGCACCTATCAGACAGTGTACAACGTGTATAACATGGAGGGGAAGTTTTAATTCACCAAAGTCTCCAATCTTAACTTGGTGACCACTCTTACTGAAGACAGTTTATTTATAAAGAGGACATTAAATGCATTTGAGTGCAAGAACTAACAATGTGACTTTAATTGTAGGTAGATGGAGTCCAGAGGGAGTATGTATACACATTGTGGATCGGGTTTACCCTTTCAAAGTGACCTCTGGGTCCAGTGGCTTTGGCTTCTCAAATTTCAAAGTGAGGTCTGCCCAATCTTCAGTTTCAATCAGCTTTCAATTTCCAATCGATATAAATTGGTCCCAGTGGACACGGCTCCAGATGTCAATGCCCACCTAGACTGGTACACCCTCTAGTGTTCATCCTAAACATTATTCCATCCTTCTGCATGTGGCTTTGTGTTAGTTGTTTAGTTCAGAGATACAGTGCGGAAACGGGCCCTTCAGCCCACCGAGTCAGCACTAACCAGTGACCCCCCCACATATTAACACTATCCTACACACACTCGGGACAATTTACATTTTTCAAAGCCTATCAACCTACAAAACCTGTACGTCATAGTGTGGGAGTAAACGGAAGATCTCGCAGAAAACCCACGTGGTCACGTGGAGAACGTACAAGCTCCATACAGCCAACTCCTGTAGTCGGGATTGAACCTGCGTCTCTGGAGCTGAAAGTGCTGCAACTCTACAACCTGTTCTGCGATCATTTCCCTCTGGGTTGCTTCTTCTGCCCCATGTCCACGTACATTCGCGGACATACCCGCTGGCAAGAGATAGGGCAGCATCTGACTCCCCGGATGCCAACTACCCCTCTATTGTAATGGTAACGAGCACTGTTGGTCTCCACAAGCCTCTCGGCTGAGTATGTACCAGGTTAAACCTGTTGAAAGCCATTGACGTCAGTCGGAAGAAAACACTGTCAAGAGAAAGTTAGTGGAACTGGAGACAGTTGACTGTTGTTTAATGAAGACAGTCCTTGCCCTTCCCCTGCCCTGCCCCCACCCCGATGTGCGCACATTTCTCCCTCCATCTCACACCACCCCTGTCACCCTGCTCCTTTCCCCTCCCTTGTACACACATCATCCATCCCTGAGATCCATATAGTCCTTTTCCCTACTTTATCCCTTTCCACCTGTCCTGTTCCACCCATCCCCCCCCCCCCCCAGTACCTCCCCCCCCTCTCCCGGCTTCACATTTCACTTTCCTCTTTCCTTATCTAACATCCGTTCATATATTCACCTCTGACCTTGATCACGTACCCCACACACACACACACACACACACACACACACACACACACACACACACACACACACACACACACACACACACACACACACACACACACACACACACACACACACACACACACACACACACACACACACACACACACACACACACACACACACACACACACACCTGTATCCACCTATCACTTGCCAGGCTTTGCCCTGCCCCTACTTTTCCAATTTTCTCCCCATACTCCAATCAGTCTGAAGAAGACCCCAAACCTGAAATGTTGTCAATTCATTCCCTCCACAGATGCTGCCTGACCAACTGAGCTCAGACATACAGAAGTATTCTATGCGCTTTGTTCAAGATTCCAATATTTGAAGATCCTTATGCCTCGAAACCTGTTTTATAAGCAAGCGCGTCTGTTGTTTTGTTATTCTGTGTTCAAAATTATTAACACCATTAAGAATTTTTATATTTTTCCACAATATTTGTAACTTTGCAAACTTTCCAGTAAATGAAAATCAAAGAAGCTACTAGAATTCTGAAATGAGAGCAGAAAATGTTGGGAACACATATCGCATATCGCAGTACCCGTGGAAAGTGGAATAGTTAAAGTTTCAGGTCTAGGACCCTCCTTCAGGGTTAGGGTTGGGATTGGCAGCTGTGAGGTGCATGGCCATTGAAGTCCTCAATCAGACTTGACTTCTCTGGTATTGAGTGTTTCTGCTCTTCAGGGGCAGATGATATTACAACTTCTGACTGGGGTGCCTCGCTGGCTGAAACAACGATATTCCGATAGAATGGAAGGAAGCATTTTACCGGAAATGAAGCTGTTTTATTAATGTAATCATATCCACACACTGCACAAAAATCCTTGCACATTGGTTAACCGGCTTGGCTAATGCCATTAAAAGGGCAATATTGATTTATTCTATTAATAATCTTCTATCGATGATCCTGGATAGATTTCACCAATTAAAGGAGTATTGTCTTCCCTTGAATATCATTGGGCAGGATGAGCTTTCAACTCAGCATTGATGAGGCGCTAATGATAGTAACGATGTCTAAGAGAGACACTTCAGAAATTTAGCATGCTTATTTGATTCTTATGTGAGTAGCCTTCCCTTGCTTATTTAACAAGAAGATTGTAAGGACCTGTCTCACTTGGCGATTTTTTTGGCGACTGCCGGCATCATTGAAAAATCTGCGGCGTGATGACGTATGGCGCGCTGCGTTTTTTCAAGTGTCGCAACTTTTTTTGTCGCCGCTGGATTTTGAAATGTTCAAAATCTTTTGCCAACACTGATATGACGCCGGCAAATTGTCGCCGAAAAAATCGCCGTGGGACAGGCCTTTAAGGTCTTGACTTGCAGAACTAGGGGATGGAAATAACAGATGGGCAAGTCTCCATTGAGAAGGAAGACAACCATTTACGTTACGAAGATTGACACAAGGTGCTGGAGTAACTCAGCGGGTCAGGCAACATCTCTGGAGAAAAGGAAGAGGTGACGTTTCGGGTCGAGACCCTTCATCAGAGTGAGCCAGACTTTATCCATTTATATTACACATTAACTATCTAAGGACATCCCAAGGAGGTTTAGAACTACTAAAGTACTTCTTGGGGATGGTGACAGCTAAGCAACAACCAAACTGCGCAGCAATCTCCCACAAACAGATAATGTCCAGACAATCTATTTTAAAGATATTGGTTGGATAAGTGATTTGGAATTACACACAAAAAGCTGGAGTAACTCAACGGGTCAGGCAGCATCTCTGGAGAGAAGGAATGGGTGACATTTCGTGTTGAGACCCTTCTTCAGACTTGGAGTACTGCCTTTTGGGTATCGGGCCAATAAATATCCATGTTCATTTATTCTGAATTTGAAAGAAACATTTTCTTGAAATTGGAGCTCCATCATTAGATTCAGAAATGATAAGGAATGGTAATAGTTGACATTTTCACTCTAAAGACGTTCGATGGGGTCGCAGTTATGACTGATAGAGATTTGTGATTGAGTTAGACAGACACTCTTCTCTAGCCTGTAGTCAATTGTTAATAATCTGTTAATCTGTTCTGGTTTGCGATGGCTTTGATACTGTTTATAATCGGTCCTACTATCAATGTGTAAATATTGTCCATCTGTTTAGCAACCTGACTTTATAAGCACTCTATCATTGGCAGTCATGCTTTCAGCTACCAAAGCACTAAAGTCTGGAACTCGCTCTTTAGACTTTAGTGATACGGTGCAGAAAACAGGCCCATCGGCCCACCGAGTCCGGGCCAACCATAGATCACCCTGTACACAAGCACTATCCTACACACTAGGGACAATTTACAATTATACCAAGGCCAATTAACCTAAAAACCTTTGTCTTTAGAGTGTGGGAGGAAACCATAACACCTGGAGAAAACTGGCGCGGTCAAGGGGAGAATGTACAAACTCCGTACAGACAGTACCCATAGTCAGGATCGAGCCCGAGTCTCTGGTGCTGTAAGGCAGCAACTCTACTGCTGCTCCACTTAGCCACCCTTCAGTCACACTCTCCGGTTATGTTACTGAGATGTTACTGCAGCAGTCCAGTTAAATGTAAACCCACTGCGAGCAGGGTTCGACTGAGATTTTGGTCTGACAACGCTCTTCTTCAAACCTTGTTATCTCACCCCTCCATAGTTTTGTCCCTAATTTCCTCATCCTGTTGCTATTCTTTTGTTAATAGTTTCTTTCTGCCTCGCTTTCCTCGAGTAACTCCCTCAAAAACACATCAACTCTTGTCCGCTTGATTGGTTCCTATGGAACAAATTCTACCTTCTAACCAGGGCTGGCGAGACTTTCCGAGATCCCGTCTTTTTCCTCTGTCGCAAAAAGTCAAGAAGATCGGGGGATGGCTGAGATGAAACAACCAATTCATTCCAGCTTGAACATCCCAAAAACAAAAACTTGAAAAAGACAACAAGGAATGTTTTTATGGCCATTCATTCTATTGCCAAAGAATTGTTGCTTAATAACATTTATTCCAGCACCGAAAGTGACAATTCAGCCCATCGGGCGCATACTAGGTCCCAGCAGAGCAATTGGTCTTATTCTCCTGGCCATTGTAGTCTTCTGACACACAAAGGGGCAAATTACAATGGCCCACCCTCCCTTGAGGTGTGGAAGAAATTGGAAGTCTTGGGGGAAGCCAATGTAATCACAGGGAGAGGATGCAAACTCCACATAGACAGCACCTGAGGCCTGAATGAGACCTGGTTCTTGGAGCTGTGAAGCAGCAACACTGATTGCTGCACCAACGTGGCTTGTGTGGACCGTACATACCGTCAAAGTAGATATCTGGGATCTTTTATGCCCAACAAGGAGGGCAGGCAAAGCCTTAGTTTACAGCTCTGGAATATGTCTGTCTGACCAGACTGCACTCTCTATGTTAATAGTGTCTCATGCTGGACATTTGTGTTCAAGTTCCTGCCATTTGAATCTCCAACATTCTGATTTCAAAGATCAGCATGGATGAATGGGGCCAATGGTCCTACTATAGTATTGTACAACTCTACGACACTTATGACTTCTGTTTGCACTGATAATATTCTAATATAGAATGTAAGATTAGACAGAAAGTTGCTTATTATTAAAACAGTAAGGAAGGACAGGGAAAGTTGGGTCCAAACAAATTTAGCAGAATTTGAAACTTTTGAGATTTTGAGTTTGACATTTTATTTGGTAATTTTTCACTGTAGAAATTTGCATCTGTCTTTGTCTCTTCATTCTCCTCTCCTCTCTTTCTATTTTATTTGTTCTTTTCTTTTTGCTCTTTCCTGTCCCCTTCTCACACATTTGTTCTTCCATCCAGCCGCCCTTGGATTATACTTCCCCAGGAAGACCTACCAAGCGACGGTGTACATTGACCAGCCTGCAGACACGCCACTTTTCCAGGTCTATGCTTTGCCCGATGGGGAGGAGCGCAGGGCTTACTTTGGCTTCTGCAACAATCCCTTGAGCGGATTCCGACATCACTGGTTCCGAATCGATGAGCGATCTGGGATCTTTTACCTTAACAAGACACTGGAGCAGAGTGACCTCAATCTGCTGGGTAAGTGAATCCTTGTATCACGTGGAACGTGATGATAGACGTAATTATGCAATGATGCCATATATGTCATACAAATATTAATATTAATACAAATGTTCCTACTCCATATATTGGCGTCATCACATAATAATGTGTGGGTACAAGAAGGTTTTTTGGAAAAATAAATGTAACTTATTTCAGGTTACAGTAAAACACTGGTAACCTGACATCCAATTGTTTGAAATCCTCATGGCCGGGCATCTGGCTCACTCATTTGTTTGGAATATGTGCCACTGATCCAGAGGGCAGGTGGGCTGTGTGGCCAGAGCCAAGATCCTGTCTAGCATCTTGAGTGTGAAGTTGCAACCAGAGCTCGCATCCAGGACGCCGTGGGTCAGGAACATGGCTAGGTCTGCTGTTGGAGCTGGGGTGCAAACTGCTCATCTATCCCCCCGCCCTTTTTAAACACACTGCGGTTTATTATATCACTGCCTGACATCTAAAAGAAAGTGAAATAGAAGTGAATGGGCGGCATGGTGGTGCAACAGTAGAGTTGCTGCCTTACTGCGCCAGAGACCTGGGTTAGAGCCCGACTACGGGTGCTGCCTGTACAGAGTTTTACGTTCTCCCCGTGATCACGTGGGTTTTTTCCAAGATCTTCTGTTTCCTCCCACACTCCAAAGACGTACAGGTATGTAGGTAAATTGGTTTGGTGAATGTAAAAATTGTCCCTAGTGTGTGAAGGATAGTATTAATATGTGGGCTGAAGGGCCTGTTTCCATGCTGAATCTCTAAACTATACTAAAAGTGTCGACACAAGGAACTGTAGATGTTGGAATCTTGAGCAGAGCACAAAGTGCTGGAGTAACCCAGCTGTCAGGCAGCATCCCTGGAGAGAACAAGAGACAAAATACATTTATTGTCACATGCACCAATTGGTGCAGTGAAATTTGTGGTCACCATACAGCCATACGAATAAAATAAAGAGCACAGAACACGATAGTCTTTAACATAGACATCCCCACACAGCGGTATCAAAGTTTCCCACTGTGAGGGAAGGCACCAAAGTTCAGTCCTACTCCTCCTCTGTTGCGGCAATGGAGAGGCAATGTTACAGGACCCTTCTTTAGACTCGTATTGAGCAAATCACAAAATGTAGTGGTAACTCAACGGCCCAAGCTGTTTGAAATAGAAGTGTATTTGAAATTTATAGGAGTAATGTTCAATGGTCTGAAGAACCTTCTTGTCTGACACTTCCAAATTCCCAAGGGTGCTGGATTTTCAGAGTTTTACTATATTACATTGCTTTGCCGGGAAAACGTTATGCATTATATGATGGATCTGTTGCAAAAGGTTGTGTCGGTGCAGCTTGAGCAGTGTAAAGATGGTCTCTTACACACAGAGTCTTTACTACTATTTTATTCACTAGTCAAATACATCGCAGCCCTAGCTGTACGTGGCCTGTCACGGATGCAAAAGAACGAGACCGGGGTGGGAAGATCACATTTATACTGGATGGTAAGGGGAGTGGTTAGTGGTGGTTATGTCACTATATTTAAAGGTATACACACATATCATCTACATCCTTCCTCTACAAATAAGCTATAAGGTTGTGACAGGCCGACCACGTCTCATACGCTAAGGGCATTTAAACAGCAGTTACACAGGAAGCATCAATCACACAAAATCACCATAACGGACGAGCGGCTTGACAAGGCGGCCCGACCAGGTCCGTACCTCGCCATTTCCCGCCTCGACGGGAACAAAAGGAGTCGGCGCAGGGGCAGGAGGAACAACCATGACAGGGGGTCCACGGGGAGATGGAGAGGAAGGAGAAGGCGGAGAAACAGGGACCACAGCGGGCGGACGCACAGGTGAGGGTGGATGAGCCTTGGGTGAACAAGGCTGGGAAGGACGTGCAGGCATGGACTGAGGCAGCATCATTGTCATTGGCACGGGTACCTGTAAATAAATCACACCCCCATATAAGCTAAATGGTGATGAGATTCAGCAGGCAACAATGGCACCGCCATTGGAGGCAAGAACAACTTGGTCAGCCAACCCAATAAAGCATTTATATTCTTCATAACCCTGATTGGCAAGCAGTGCATTAACTCTGGATGAAGTGATCACGAAGGAATATAAACGGAAAAATGATCAAGAGGTCAGGGTGGGGGGAAGGACCTGTTCCTTTACTCCAATGATGTTGCCAGACGCGCTGAGTAACTCCAGCATTTTGTGTCTATCCACTGTGTGTTATAATGGGAATGTGTTCGTTGACCTCCCACCTATGATATTGGGATGGAATGGGATGGAAATGGAATGAAATACTTTATTGTCACATGTGACAAGGCACAGTAACATTATTTGGTTTCATACCTAATGTATACAAATAGTGGTCACCTATGGCTAGTGAGCTGGTGCAGAGAGCAATTTATTATTTTATCTGAAGGGGGTTACCAAGCAAACCTTGTCAAGGGTGAACGACGTCAGCAGAGATATAATGATTAACCTGAGCCTGCCTTGGTTGCTGTAAACTTATCAAACATCAACACTTTAAATCCCAGTGACGTCAAAGCCATTCACGGGCAGACAATAACTATCAAAATAGAACTGAATTTGATTTGGGGGCAAAGCATTTAATCTTCTATAAAATGAGTATTAATTCTGTCAGATCCTTTCTGTACAGCCAGAATCTCACTCCTAACGCAGATCCCCCTCGGAACTGCTGTGATAAGAATAAGATGGTGACCCACAACTTTGCCAGTGGTGTATTCACAATGATGATCTGGAGAATGATGGACCATCCCAAGCAGCTTAATTACAGAGGGCTCTGTGGTTTATGGGCTGATACCAGCAGTGCACATTAGGACACATAATGTGATCCTGGAAGATCTTCAATTCATTGAAATATGCTCTTTGGTCTGCCAAAGAAACTTGGTGGTCTTCCAGTACAATAAAAAATCTGTAAGGAAATGCTCCTGATTGACATAGTCCAGGTGGGAAGAGTATGTGCTGAGGGATGCACTGAAGCCTGGGGCAGCCAATACAAAGAAAGTAGACTACAGTCTAAGATCCTTCTGCCACTAGAGATTGAAGTTGTTAAGCCGGGTACTGAAATGAAGCCTCTCAAGCACTTGTAGCATCCCAGGAGTCCATGAGTGGCAATGGTGCTCGGCACACAAAATGTGCAGACCCTACCATAGTCTAGACCAATAACACTATGAATTTGTGGACTGAATGACATTACAAATGTACAGAGAACCATGTACTTTGGCCTAAATTGTCTATGTCGATTACATTGAAATAATGGGCTGGTCCCATTTGTCTGCATTAACCTAAAGCCCTGTAATGCCCTCCTATCCATTTGTCTTTTAAAAGTTGTAATTGAATCTGCTTCTATAGCTTCCTCTGGCAGTTCATTCCAGTTATAGACAATAGGCCATTCGGCCCTTCGAGCCAGCACTGCCATTCACTGTGATCATGGTGGATCATCCACAATCAGTACCCCATTCCTGCCTTCTTCCCATATCCCTTGACTCCAGCTATCTTTAACAGCTCTATCTAATTCTCTCTTGAAAGTATCCAGCGAATTGGCCTCCACTGCCATCTGAGGCAGAGAATTCCACAGATTTGCAACTCTCTGGGTGAAAACGTTTTTCCTCGTCTCCGTTCTAAATAGTGTATGGACTACACGCTGACTGATAAAAAATCATCCTCGAGTTCCCTCTTAAATCTCTCGCCTCTCGTTTTAAACCTGTGTCCTCTAGTATTAGAATCCTCTAGTTTTAATGAAAGACTGTGAGCACTCCTTTGTCGATGCCCCTCATGATGCTAGGCACTTCAATCATCTCACAGCATCCTACAATTCAACTCAAGCCCGCAAGTCCAGTAATATTACTCTGAACCTCTTCTGCATTTGAATATATTTTTTATAAATTAAGTTTATTTTTGAAAGAAAATAATTCAAACCCATGTCAAATGCAAAGGTACAACCTACTGGCTCTGAGGTGAAATATTCATTAAGTTAAACAGACGGATAAGGGCAAAGGTGAATGAAATGTTAGCTGAGGCTGCGTTCAGTTCATAAACCAAATATATTCCCACCAGAGAAAGTGCACATTTCATGAACTACCTGCCTTTATGTAGGGACTTCCACTGGTAAGTTATCTCAAGGCTCCACAGAGACGGGCGGTAAAACAAAATTTTACAGTCATATATGGAAATAACAAACCAGAACTTGGTCAAGGAAGTTGATTGTAAAGGAGGAGATATAGATAAAGCGGAGAAGATCCAGGTGGGATGCCCCCTAATATTAAATAGGTTTTATTCGTGAATGTTATGACATCTTATTTTCTTGTTTGGTCTGTTGTAGGCAATATGGGTGGACCGGAATTATATAAGATCATGCTGCACGTCTTTGCTGTCCACGAACCACATCAGGAGAAGGAGTGCAAGGCACAGATCATAATTATTGTGGTGAATAAGATCTTACCAGCCTGTGCCAACACCACAGCAGAAGACCTTTGCTTTGGAGAAGTGGATTCCAAGGTTCACATTATTGAGAACCATGATCCTGGAACTTTCTTTCAAATGAATTCCCTGCCAAACCAGTACCACTGCCAACTTGCCAACATCTCCTATCAACTCGGAGCAGGTAACGCTGGAGTTTTCAGGGATGGGTTCCGGTGGAGCACAGGGAAGTGGAACTCTATGGTGTGTCTTTGTGCTGCTTCTGGGTGAATCAAAGAGCCCATCTATATAATGCCCTGTGCTAAAAATAATGAAAGGAATTGATAGAGGATGCAGATAGAAACATCTGCTGCTGGCAGTGGGGAATTCTGCGAACATATCACAAACTATTAAAGTCAGATTCACAGCAGGTGCCAACTATAACAGTCTGAGATCAATTGGTTCCTGATAAGAGGACACTTAGTCAACGTTGATGAACGAGTTAATGACAACCAAATCTGATATAATTGAATGGTAGGAGTCAAATTAAGTCGGGTTGATTTTATTGTCATATGCACAAGTTCGGTGAGATACAGATGCAATGCAAATCTTGCTTACAGCAGCATCATGGCCTTTTACAGAGTAGGATAACACACTGGCAATATAAATATTGCACAACATACATTCTGCAAGACTGAGAAAAAAGTGCGCCCCCACAAAAAAGACATTAGTGGAAAAAGACGCAAATGGAAAATAAGTCCATGGACCTGTTCGTCACATGGCTATGTTGCTGGCAATTAGAGAAGGGCCAGCCGAGAGTGATGTGACTTCCAGAGAGTGTGGAAAGCAATTCTGCCTTATTTCTCATTGCTACTTGGGTGGCATATTGATTCAGCTAGTAGAACTGCTGCCTCACAGCTCCAGAGATCAATCCTGACACCCGGAACACTCAGTGTGGAGTTTGCATGCTCTCCTTGTGACTGTGTGGGTTTCCTCCGGGTTTTCCGGTTTCCATCCCTAAGTTATGCATTAATTGGCCTCTCTAAGTTTTTTGTAGTATGTGGGTGAGTGGTAGAATCTGGGGAATGCTGAGACTGAGCTCCTGAATGGTGTGCACAAGGCTTTAATGTTTTGCCCCCCACCCCCAAGTCCTGTGATTTCCTCCCTGCCAGCAAACATTATGTCCATACATGTTCTTTGTCAGATCCTTTCAATATTTTCAGCAATGTACGAAATTGGGGTAAATATAGACGGATTTCTATTTCAATAATAGAAACATTATTAGGGTTAGGGTTAGAACCCCTCCCTTCACCACCCCCAGTTTAAATTCCAGTTGGAATATTTTGGAGGACCAAGTAACCAAGAACCAAGAACATAATATTAGAATTAACATAAATGGGTGCATGACTCAGCAGACGGTGGGCTGAATGGCCTGTTCATGTGCTAACTCATTGGCTAAAACATCAATGTAAGAGACCAAATTCTGTAAGCTTACTGGTTAATTCAATGGCAAGGTTACCACTGATGAATCTTCCAAGGTACTGCTCACACTGAGCCTTCGGATGAAGTAGATTTTCAAGAATAACAGCAGAGTAAGCAAAGTCTTTTGCTGAACAAACTATTCTCATAAACAATATGAAGGTGTAACAGGGCTGTTATTTGCATCTGCTGGACTACCAGGGAACACAATCAGCTGGCAGATTTCATCCACTCTCCAGGTGCTGGTGACCAGGTCCAGAACAAATTCTGCCTTTAGAGTGTCCGTCCTTTGCGTCCATGCTGATATATTTCTTCAACAATAGCACCACCTGGTGGTGTTGAGTAGATTCTGCGATAAATCTAATGCAACCTCTCACATATATCTTGAAATGCTTTAGAAGTAATATTTCTGAAGTATGGACTTTGAATGTTCTGTGGGCAAGCACAATCATTGACCTTTGTACAAAAAGGTCCCATAGACACATCTTGTCTGTGCAACAGAAATGTACACATTGCTAACTGGTGATACCATAGTAACTTGTTAATATCATTATTTCCTGGTAATATCACTGGCAACTTTAATGCCACTAGATACCAGAATTATTGCTATCATTTGACAAAGTTGCTGAATGTTGGCGACGCTGACACAATTTGTAATGTTACTGTGACCTCTCTGTCGACTCGGTGGTTCTGAGTCAGAAGGTTGTAGATTCAAGACTCATTCCTTTAACCAACATTACTAAATTCACATGATCCGATTATTAAACCATTTTTATTCATGGGAATTTGGTGTCTGTGTGCTATAAATATTCCAGCATTTACTACACTTCAAAAGTACACAATTGTCTGTAAACTGCTTTGAAATATCCAGAATAGGATACTAAATTTAAAAAAAGTGCTGGAGTAGTCAGCCCGGGTCAGGCAGTATCTCTAGAGAACCTGGCACGGCAATGCTTCATGGTGAGAGCTTTCTTCACACTCATCTGTGTAATCTGTTTGACCTTTGTTTTTCTTTCTGTATCCTGAACCATGAACCCTGGTCAAGGTCTCTAGACATTTAGCGCACATTACATTACTGATATATTAAGGAGATAGCAACTGGGCAGATTCATGAGATTGAATGACATCTCCACTTCAGAGAGCTGGGGAAAGCCTGCCTCTGGCAATATGTTGCCTCCCTGTGAAAGAATCGAACCCATGGCTGTCAGTGCAGTGGGATCATTATTGAAGCAGACAAATGAGACTTTGCTTTGGTGCCTTAAACAAGGTTGACAAGGCTAATCCTTCAGATATATTAAGCACTGGACTTGATCGATTTGCTAAGTGGGACTGATTTTACTGAGGTCACATTGGAAGCATCACAGGAACAGAAGGAGAACATTCAGCCCCAAGAGCCTGCTTCATCATGTCATTACATCTTGGCTGATTTGTATTGCAACTCTGCGTATGTGAGTTTCATAACCCTTAACACCATAGCTTGACAAAAATCAAATGTGCTTATGTGGAAGCCCCCCTCACCACTGGCTGCAAGTACAAAGAATTTGTAGTGAACAGCACAAATGTTAGTTCAATGCTTTCATTTTTCAGGTGCCTCAGTTCCATTCAGGATCAATGAGGAGACATCTGAAGTCAGTGTGGTGAAGCCTCTTGACAGGGAGCAGAGGGAGACGTACGACATCATTGTCAAATGTACGTTGCGGACGCTCGCCCAGATCGTCCAAGTTGTGAGATCGTTGCATGTGACCGTCCTTGACAAGGGAGATAACGCCCCCTACATCCTCGATGGCAATGACACAGCTGAGGCTTTCATTGAGTTCAACAGGAAGGAGGTAGGACTTCCAACAAGATTTGGCTGAATAAATCTCTGTTTAGCCTGTTGCAAAAAAGTGCTGGAGGAACTCAGCAGCTCAGGCAGCATCTATGGAGAGAATGGAAAGGTGATGTGTCTGGGTGGGATCCTCAGTCAACATTTTGAGTTGTGGTCCTCAAGTCTGAAGAAGGGTCCGAATCCAGAATGTCGTCTGTCCATTCCCTCCGCAGATGTTGCTTGAGGCGCTGTTCCTCCAGCACATTTGTTTTTTGTTCAAGGTTCCAGCATCTGCAATTTCTTGTCTCCAGGTTAATGTCAGCTTCTGCTTCTGGGTTTTGTATGTGACAGTAATGGAAGTAACCAATTTAAAATTTCCGGGTTGTCCCACAAAGGTGAACTCTCAATACCCGCTCCACAAAATATCTGCTTGACTTCTTTAAATGATTCTGCATTCTTATTTCTTCAATATCAATATCATGCATTCATCCACTCTCTCTGCAGTTGCATTTAAACTGTGTGTGCAAATTCCCTGCTGAAAGTTTCAGTCCATCTAGAAACACAGTAACATGTATTAAGAGATTATAACCCCTTACCCAATCCTCAGGACGTAATACTTTTTGAGTGGTTCAGTGACAGATTCTTATTGGATTTTTTACTCCCTGGAAAATCACTGGATTTCCCTGTTTGAATTGCATCTGCAGCCTGCCTGCCCAGTTCTGAGGATGTTCAGGTCCTCCTAATGGGCAGTCTAGGTCAGCTTTAGAATCCATGGAACTCCAATGGTGTTGTGCTTATCTGCAGGCAAATGATGGTGCGGCAGGTGCCTGGATCGAGATCATTTATAGGAAAACTAAGAAAATCCCAAAGGTGATCCATGTGCCCTTCCAACTGATGATCCACATGCGTTTCAGTTTTGGGAGCTTTGTTAGACAATGGAAGTGGTACCATTCTCCCAGGTCAATGCCAACCACTGATGACCAATTACATCTCCACTGTGAAACATTTTGCGCTTTCTTTACTTTCAGTGCCAGCATAGAGAGAGATGCTGCTTGCCCAGAATAACAGGAATGAGGCTAGGGTATTGAACCAGCAGCCAGATTTCTAGCCAATTGCTCTGAAGATTTGAGTTGGAATCCCACCATGTATCTAGAGAATTTAAATTCAAGAAATTAAGAAAATTTGTTTTGTTTTTTAATAGCTGTTCTGAGTGTTCATAACTGTGAAGTCAACCCATTGTTACAAACATTCATTTGACTCACTCTTGTGCTTCCTGACTGTTTACGAGTAGAATAAGGCTAATCGGCCCATCGAGTCTATTCCGCCATTCAATCATAGCTGATCTCTGCCTCCTTATCCCATTTTCCTGCCTTCTCCCCATGACCCTTGACACCCGTCCTACTCAAGAATCCGTCTATCTCTGCCTTAACTATCTCTGACTTGTCTCCCCGTGTGACTCCTGACCCATGAAGGTTGTTGACTCTAAACTGTCTCCTGAATGTAGGGGCAGGTAAAGGATGACAATAAAAGCCAGCATTGCCAGCCACATCCACATATCAGGAATGAATCATAAACAGATGACAGCTAAAGGAACCATATTCTCTGCATTAACATTTTGAATCCTTTATCCATTCACCATGGAAAATATTTAGGTTTATGATCATTTTATTGTTGTGTACCAAGGTACAGTGAAAAACCATTTTGCATACTACGCAATAAAATCAGATAATACTATACATAAAGACAATCAGGCTGAACTCAAGTACAACAGACAGGGCAGCACAGTGGCGCAATGGAAGAACTACTGCCTTACAGTGCCAGGGACCCAGGGTCGATCCTGATCCTGTGCGCTCTTTCACGATTCTGTATCTTCTGCCGCATGGGAGCAGGGAAAGGAAGGAATAACCAGGGTGGGACAAGTCTTTGATCGTGTTGGCTGCTTTTCCAAGAGAGTGCAATTGGTAGATAGAGCACTGGCCTACATCCATAACTCTGAGGAATATCTTGCAGTCTTGGGCAGAGCTGTTTCCACACCAAGCTGTGATGCAATCTGACAGTAAGCTCTCTGTGGTGCATCCGTAGAGGTTTGTAAGTGTCATGGGAGAAGTGCTGAATTTCCAAAGTCTCCTGAGGAACTAGAGGCACTGTGTGCCTTCTTAGCTGACATTTCAATGTAGGTTGGTCCACAACCGTGGAAACGTGGAATAATTTGAGTTAAATTGGCAAGACCTCCTTCACATGACCCTTCGCTCAATCTTTATGAATCTACTTCCGTCCAGTTGTTCTGGCTCTATTCATTAGAAGAGATTTTCATTATTTCTCTAACAATGGATGTCAGCCCATTTATCAGTTGTTTCCTGGGTCACTTATGTAAGTGTAATGTCTGCCATTCTTCAGTTTCCCTGGCATTTTTCCAGTAATAGAACACCTTCATTGCCATCTAGTAATTCCAGTGAAAGTGATTCAGTGCCTGGCCTTTCTTTCTGTACATTCTTCCTCACATGAGCCTCAGTCTGTATGTACTCGCACACTGCCCCCTTTTCTCCCGATATTGGCTCTTCTGATCAATTTATATCCTTCTGGACATCTATCCCAATAACAGAAATTATGTCACCATGTCTCTGAGACACTAACAATGCCCAATCTATAAACCCTGCAACTCCCCCCAGATCATGCATCTGACGTTTTAGATATTTTACATTGATCCAGCATACCACTGCCTTTTACCTCTGATGTGGGATTCATTAACATCTTGGCGCTGTTTATCTCCCACTATTAGAATTAGAATTGAGTTGTATTAACACTTGGGCTCTCTCGGAGTTTGCTCCAATGTGTTCACTTGTAGTTGCTGTGAGCTCTTCAAGAAAGGTTTCGCTGCGGCTCTACCTGTTGTACCTGCCAACCCCTCTGCCGCCTACTTTGTCTGGCTGGTACCCATTTAGTCCACAAATGCTCTTTGTACAAATCTTAATTTGTAGAAAGAAAATTTTAAGTCTACATTGCAAGGATGAAAGGAAAGTAGGAGCATGAAAAGATGGGCTATTCAATCTGATGATGTTCTCCAATGAAGCTTAGGTAGCAAGTTCAATCCCCTTCTTCTATGGAAAGGCAATGAAGATTGTATGCAATGCTGTGTTCTAACAGAGGGCCATGGAGAGAACAATCAGCATGAATATATCCAGGGGCCTTTTTCACATGATTTTTCATTGATCTTTACTTCAATAAGAAGGGTCTGGAATCTTATGCAGCACTAATGTTGCATTCCCACTTAATGCCCTACTCTAAACTGCAAAATGACAGAAATTGTGGATTCTGCAGTATCAGGCTTTTATTGCAATGGGTCAGATCATTGGAGGTGCGCTTGTTCTCCACTGTATACACTCCCAGGGCTTGATGTCAGCCCCCCTAGTTTCAGACTCACTATTTCTGCAGCAGATCCCAAGAACCAATGACAGCCATGGATTGGAGCAAGTCTCTGCAAAGGAGCAAGGGATATATACAGAAGAAAGATGATAAGAAACTCTACATTCATGATATCGTGTCATCATGTATGCAGCTTCAGCTATTTTTCATCCCGAGTGAAAACAATGGCAAATTACCATAATTCATTAAACAAAATATCTTCCACAATTATGTCTTTCTTTTCCATAAATCATTTCAAAGTTTATTAGGGAGGGATTTAATGATTACATAAATTCAAGATCCACTTTGCTAGCATCCTGAACAAAACGCAAAATGCTGGAGCAACTCTGCAGGTCAGTCAGCATCTGTGGAAGGAAATGGACAGATGACGTTTTGGGTTGGGGCCCCTTTTTTTGAGAAGGATCCAAATCTGGCCATTTCCCTCTACAGATGCTGCCTGGCCTGCTGAGTTCCTGCAGTCATTTGTTTTCCAAGATCTACGTTGCCATCGGCATCCCTTGTTTCTAAGTTTATTTTTATGTTGCAGCACACGGTGGTGACCGCTCTCTTCGTGTACGACACAGACAGCACCACTAAGTACACAACGACTGTGGTCGGGAACGATACATGGGTCACGGAGAACTTCCGTGTGATGCCCACTGCTTTGGAGATCCCAGCCAGCGCAGAGAGACCCGCTCGACGGACGGTAAACAAATACGGTAAACCCAAAGCACATGCCTTACATTTGGCAAAGAGAGGCTCGGGCAAATAGACGTCAGAATTTAAAATAAAAGGTAGAGTTAAGAAGTGTCACAGAGTGCCATTAGGGGTCAGGTTGGATCCTTGGTCAGGTTTGTAGCTGGGAGATAATACAGCTCACTATGTTTGCCTTCAGTGCATGGACTTTGAAATGCAAACGGAAGAAAATCTTATGTTAGCAATGGGATCATACTCATTTTTAATCATCGACCATTTGATTTTATTGTGACTTTTCTTATTCTACACCAGGGTCTTTTAACCAATGTACAAAACAGTAAATGCTCTAGTATCCTCAATAGAACTTAATGGTCAATGGCCAGATTTGTGGTTGATATAATATTTTATTCATTCCTTCAATGAATGGCAAGGTGAGGATGCTGATTTATTATTGGAAGAAGAGCATGTGTAGGTCTGCCGACACCAGTTTAAATGCCATGGCATGTCCAGGTTGCCTGATAAGCGATTTCCATTACTTTCTGCTCCACACCAGACCCACTTCCTCACACATGTGTCTCCAGCAATTCAGCCTGCAAGGTTCACCCAAAGTAGACCTTCAAGTCATTGCCTACATGTGTGAATTCAATGTGGAGAGGATTCTCGCATATATACCATCTGACTTCTGATGAGAGAGAGATCTGAGGAATTTCACTGACATTTATTCTGTGAGCCACTTGTGGATATTCAATGAATACCTGTTAGAAAACTTGAGATAGATTGTCCAGAACAAGGGGTCGCAGTTTAAGGATAAGGGGGAAGTCTTTTAGGACTGAGATGAGATTTTTTTGTGGTGAATCTGTGGAATTCTCTGCCATAGAAAGTAGTTGAGGCCAGTTCATTGGCTATATTTCAGAGGGAGTTAGATGTGCCCCTTGTGGCAAAAGGGATCAGGGGGTATGGAGAGAAGGCAGGTACGGGATACTGAGTTGGATGATCAGCCATGATTATATTGAATGGCGGTGCAGGCTTGAAGGGCCGAATGGCCTACCCCTGCACCTATTTTCTATGTTTCTATGTGATACAGGTCGGGTCTTGTGATACAGGTCAATAGATCAATACTGTAAAGACAGAATGAAAGGCTAACAGTTAAATCAGTGCTTGTCCAAACCATTTGACAATAGTTTGGTCAAAATTCAATGAGATTGATTGAAATCAGTCGAATACAAAAGAGATAGAACAAAAGAGATGGATCAAACCATCATAACGATTTATGGTACAGAAGTTACTCATCAACTCTTTCTGTCCGTACCAGCTGACATAATATGTACAGCCAAATCCCATTATCCAGTTGTCAGTGTGTAACCTTGTAGATAACTGCACTTCAAGTGGTCATCGAAGTACTGAATGTGCTGAATTTCTGCATCCCCCACCCTACTGTAGACTCTCAACCCTCACAAACTGCTCACATTGGCATATCAAATTCAACTTTTTCCATCAAGTTTACATACAAGGGTCAATCTTGCCGATTCTCAAAATTGGGACTGTCGTTTGAATTAATTCTATTGAAACTTGCAACTACCCTTCAGTAGAAGAATTGACCTGACAAGTATTAAAGGAAAGTAGATGAGTAAATGCACAGATGAGTTGATTTAAAAGAGGTTGCGGAGGCAGCTTGTATGGTGTATAAGTACCCGTCTTGGCTGTGTGGGTCGAGTGGCCTCTTTCTGTGCAGTGGACCCAATGTAATTTGCTGTATCTTCCTGTTTTATCCAGAGCTGATACTGAAGAGAAGCTTGTCAGTCTCGGAGAACCGATCCTTCAGTCTGGATGTACTGGTCCAGGATACCGAGTATAACGGTCCCAACAGTTCGGTGTTGCTTCACTTCAATGTGATCGTCCGGCCGATTGTCATCGAGTTCACTGAGAAGACATTCTACTTTTCAGTGAATAAGAACGCAGGACGTTCTGCTAAGGTGATGGGTGATTTTCTTTAAATTACCAGAGTTTCAACAGGATGAAAGGCAAAACCAGCACCGCTGAAATCTAATAGCAATTAGTATCTACATGTAATTTAATATTGGCTGTTAGTACATTAGTCTTGGACTTAAGCTCTGACTCTGCTTCTGAACAAGCAATTTGTGGAATGAGGGATATATTCATCGATGAATTTACAATGGATTCCCATAAACTAACATTTCCTTCAACTATCTATCGAACTGATTCTAAAATATTAGTGTAATTGAATATTAGTGTCATTAACTCTAGCAGAATATTCCATAGCCTCATAATCGTTTTTTTGCAAATCTCTTAATCTTGTCAAAGTCTTACAGCACAAAAACAGGTCCTTCGGCTCAACTAGTCTATGCTCACCAAAGTGCCCCATCTAAACTAGTTCGATTTGCCTGCATTTGGCCCATATTCCATCAAATCTTTTGTATCCATGTATCTGTCTAAATTTATTTTCAGTTATTATTGTACCTGCCTTAACTACCTCCTCTGGCAGCTCATTCCACACACCCACCACCCTCTGAGTGAAAAGGTTGCCCCTCGGGTTCCTATTGAATCTTTCTCCTCTCTCCTTGTTCGCTCTTCTTCTACTTGTTCTAATTAATTACTAGAAGGAATCTTCTTTTAACCTATCCAACTCATCTTTTAAAAAAACACAACTTGCCCTTTATAATTTTTCACCAAATTTCAGGACATCCAGATGATAGTACTGCAAGTGTGGTCACTGTTGTAGAATGGGAAACGTGGTGTCTAATTTGAAACTTGGTGTCTTCTCTTCTTTCGTGTGGCGTGCACAGCCTAAAGTTGTAGGACAACTTGTTCTATTTGATCTTCCGTTTGTGCACGTCGAGTTGATTGCATTAGTCGAAACAGGGTGGACCACGTGAAGGTTGCAATCTTCCACCCCGAAACTTGGTGACTAATGCCAAGCAATGCCAAGTTGCACTCGTTAGTTGAGGTATTGGCTGTGGTGTATTTAATTCTTCATTGTGGTTACAGATTGGAAGAATTTGCATCGCAAATTGTCAGAACTTTCAAACTTTGAGTATGACCTACACACTGGTGCCAGTGGTGCACAGTGAAGAGAATACCACGCAACAAGACAAAGGCTGTTCATCCATTATGGGCGTTCTGAAGCAAGCCGAAGACATATTCGGCATCCTCTACATTAATGATGTGAAGATGCTGAGAAAAAGCACGTGCCACCAACTTCACTACATTGTCATTGCTAATGAATCACTGAGCAAGGAAGAGGCAAAGACCGAGATCATTGTCACACTTGAGGGTGCATGTGCGTATCAGTGCTTTTTTATGTTGAACTGCTTGGCTTTTCCCCCTTTTTAAGTCTCTTTCTTGAGTTAGTTCATTTGTTGAAAGAGCAGGAATATAAAGTTGAAACGTGATCTTTTTGAATGGCAGAGTAGGTATTAGGACCGTTCTGACCAAGGCTTCATTTGTGTAATCTCCTCACATCATTGTCTCTTAAGAACAAAGCTGCAGCAGCCATGGAAATTGACAAGTACTTCCTTCCATTGACACGATCAATAATACTCTATTATACAGCATTCAGTATTTTCAACTTGCAATAAAAAACATAAACATATAGTTATTAAAAATATCTTTATATTTGCAAATCCTATTGGAAACAAATGTTGTTATTGTGAGTTTGAACCTCTTGAGCCCCCCTTTTTTTACCATTCACACAATTGTCTTTATAATGCTATCATCGATAACACAAGGATGTTAGGAACCCAGCTGACGTCTAATAGCAGAACGACCCATATATGTGATGTTTTCTTCAGCACACAAACGGAGATTTGAATCAAGGCTGAAACGATCAGAATTAACACGTGTTTCTTCTCCTTAGACAAGGACAGAAATAATAATTGCCCCAAAATCTGTGCAACAAACAAGCAGCGTTCAGAGTGCGAGGAATGTGGTGGACTTGGAACATTAAATGGGAGGTGTCAGTGGCGACAGGGCTATGAAAAAGGTAAAATTAAAATCAGTAATAATTCCATGCATTATGCTTTTTTTATGTAGTGCTTGTATATAATACTGGCTTCCGAATGAGTCAAAAAGTCAAAGTTAAAAGAGTTTATTGTCATGTGTCCCTGACAGGACAATTAAGTTATTTCTTTGCTTAGCACAACAGAACATAGTAGGCATTGACTACAAAACAGATCAGTGTGTCCATATACCATTATATATGTAAATACACACATGAATAAATAAATTGATAGCGTGTGAATAACAGATAAAGGGGTATTAATGTTCAGAGTTTTGTCCGAGCCAAGTTTAATAGCCTGATGGCTGTGGGGAAGTAGCTATTCCTGAATGAGTGAACTGGATACACGTCAGTATTAAGATTGAAATTTATTTAATGTTTTCACAGTTCAGCAATGATTGGGCAGATATTGTAGGAAAGAACTGCCGATGCTGGTTTAATTTGAAGATAGACACAAAATGCTGGAGTAACTCAGCGGGACAGGCAGCATCTCTGGAGAGAAGGAATGGGTGACGTTTTGGGTCGAGTCTGAAGGGTCTGAAGGGTCTCGACCTTAAACGTCACCCATTCCTTCTCTCCAAAGATGCTGCCTGTCCCACTGTGTTACTCCAGCATTTGGTGTCTAAGCTCCAAAAAGACATGCCCCTCAAACTTCTAAATTTTCCTAACTTCAGAAGTGGAAAAAACTTTGATCCAATCTCTACGTGGCAATAATAAACCTAACCCTTTTGTTTCTACAGGAATATCCAAAAACTACTCGACCTGCTCGTCAGATCTGTCCAGCTGTCCTGATGGATATTGCGATGTGGTGGAGCACAAGAAGGGCACGTGTCCGCAGGACTGTGTCGGTGTGTAACCAGAACCAGATACTCTGCATCCCAGCAGATCACCAGAAAGAGCAGATAGTATCGAGATATTGTGCTGTGTGTGTAAATAAAGCTGGCTGTTTCTCAGTTATGTCCAGACTTTGGATCCATTAATTGAACCAGGGTCTCAGGTTCTGTCCCACCTAGGAGACCTAAACAGCAACCTCTGGTGACCTTGCCCGCCACCCAAGGTTTCCATGAGGTGGCAGGAGGTTTTGGTCACTTTCTCTAACGGTCAAAAGTGGTTTCCGCGTGATCGAGGCTTCATCTGGGTTGCTGCTATTTTTTCATCATGATTAAAACCGTCCTCGACTAAATATAGGTTGCCGTTTTAAAAATCGATAATTATTTAGTCGCAGGTCTAGTCGAAGCCGGTTTTCTTCATAGTCGAGGAAGGTTTTCAACATATGCGTGGGAGGTGGTAGGAGGTTGCAGATCACCTCAACCTTGATTTGTTTTTGGGTGGCAGGCAAGGTCACCAGAGGTTGTTGTTTAGGTCTCCTAAGTGGGACAGGCCCCTAAACTGTGCCGACCGAAGTGTTGGCTCCAAACCCATACTCAGTGCAAGGCACCATTCTCTCACTTTTTGTTTTGGCAGATCTTCATGCTTCATAGTTTGCAGTTCCTGATGCTCTCTTGGGAATTTTAAAACGAAGATTATACCTTCAAAACTTTAAATTATTTAATACTAAGCACCCTGAATTTTAGTTATTTCACTATTTGGGGACAATCACTTTTATCTGCTGTCCTTTTTGACTCCACACCAAGTATGTATGGAGAGAGAGAGAGAGAGAGGGGTCATGCACATTCTGCACAACACTCTCCTGTTCCTCTCCAGAGCCATGTTTTCCTCTCTGGGTTCCAGACCAGAACGGAAACTTGGCAAGATGGAGAGATAAAGATTGAGGTCAACTTACTTTAGCATGTGAAGCCAGATAGATTAGTGACCGAGGAGAATGAGTTATTTCTCGTGACAATAATATATTTCCTCCATTAACTTGCCTTGTGTGTTCTATTTAATGATTCGTTTAGAATGGGACAAAGTCGTCGGTGGATTTGAACCCGGAGAGCTGGGAGGAATTAAAGGTGGCTTTGGAACTTGCGTCTGCTACTCAGACAACAAATGCATCTGCCAAAAAGATGAGTTTGTTGGTATGTTTATTGCTGATTTTTCTTTTTAAATGTTGGCCAATAAGTGGTAATTTTTTCCATATTTCTGGGCATACTATGCCTTGATCTGCTAGTGCGTAGTGAGGTTCATGCAATTGAATCAATGGGTACTGGGGCTTTAGTTAATGAATATATCAACTGAAAGATGACAAAAGACAGTGTCTCATTCTAACCCACTGCACGGTGCAGCTTGGTACACAAAACTTTATAATCAACAATACCCATTGAATACTCATAGAGGAGTCAATGAAATGCTGAGGTAAAATGCCTCCAGTTTAATCTCTGGTCTAAAGGGTGGTACCTCCACCAAGCCAATGCTCCCTCAGTACTACACTGGGGTATTAGCATCAGCTCACCTCAAGAAATCCAAAAGCATACCTAAGTATTTTCTGTACCTATTTCCTTATGACATAGAAGGAGGCCATTCAGCCCACCAAATCTATGCCAGTATTTGGAATAAATATATTACTAATTATTCCCCAAAGCATATTCTTCCCCCATTCACATCAACTACCCACAGATTCTAACACTCGCCAACACACTAGGAGTAATCTACAAAAGCCAATTAATATATAAATCATTTGTTTAAGAAGGAACTGCAGATGCTGGATAATCGAAGGTAGACAAAAGTGCTGGAGCAACTCAGCGGGTGCGGCAGTATCTATGGAGCGAAGGAGATGGGCAACGTTTCGGGCCAAAACCCTTCTTCAGTCTGAAGAAGAGTTTTGGCCCAAAACGTTGCCTATTTGCTTCGCTGCATAGATACTGCCGCACCCACTGAGTTTCTCCAGCACCTTTGTCTACCTAATATATAAATCACCATGTTTTCGGGACATGGAAGGAAACTAAAGCATCCATGGAAAACCCACACAACCATAGAGAGAACATATGAACTCCACAGAGACAGCACCAGAGGTGGGGACTGTATCTCGGTTGCTGGAGGTGTGAGGCAGCTGCTGTTTGTTGGAAGCCCAAGGAGAAAGATGGGCATTGTAATACTCTCCTAACTTAAATTTGTGATAAGATTGTAAAAAAGAAACATCTCAAAGTTGCTTGGTATTGATCTGTCGAACGTTGCATTTATGTTAATCATCCTGGTGGAACCATCATGGTGTGTTCTGTTCCATTTCATTCACAGAGATGGTTTGCGATGATCTGTGTAAAACCATTATTGCAGCTGCGGTGTTGTTGTCCTTCATCCTGTCTGTGCTGCTCTCCTCGTATTTCATTCATCGATACCATAAAACCACTCCCAAGCCCCCCATCGCTTCGGCAGAAATGACCTTCAGGCGGCCAGCTCAGGCTTATCCGATCAGCTACTCCTCCAATAATATCCGAAGACCTTCTATAGATTCCATGGAAAATCAAATGTCTGTGGATTCCTTCAAGATACCAGTGAGTGCCATTTTATTGCATTTTTCTACTGAGCCCTTTAAAGATTAGTCTTATGAAAGAAAAGCTATAACAAATGTTGATCATCAACAGTTTTGGTCACACTGGTGTAGGAAGGATGTCATTAAACTGGAAAGAGTGTAGAGAAAATTTATGAGAATGTTGGGACCTGAAGGCCTGAACGATGGGGAGAGATTGGGAAAGTTGGGACTTTAATCCATGTGCAGGAGGCTGAGGGGTGATCTTAAAGAGGTGTATTAAATGATGGGGAATAGCACTCCCAATCTGACCACTCTCTCTGCCTTACATACTTACAATAAAGCCCAACATCTCAACTTCTAACCTTGCACTGCAAAACTCAACAATCAATTTGGTCATTTCAGGTGACCAGTCCTCAATGCCCATGTCAGAACCAGACAGTTCTGATGAAAAGGGGACTTGCCTGAGACACTAACTGTGTTTTTTCCCCTCCATAGATGTTGACTGACACCAAGAATATTTTCAGTTTGCGCTGTTTTATTTCAGATTTCCAGCCACTGCAATGTTCTGTATTTCAGGGAGTCACCTTTTCTCTCCGTCTCTCCTCCGTTCATTTTTTCTTGCTTCTATTGACATTTACTTGAGTTTGAAGAAGGGTCTCAACCCAAAACGTCACCCATCCCTTCTATCCAGAGATGCTGCCTGTCCCGCCGAGTTACTCCAGCATTATGTATAAATTTTCGGTGTAAATCAGCATTTCCAGTTCTTTCCTACATACAGTTGTGATTTACTCACTGACATCACAATCATTTGTGTCTTTCCGTTCTCTCTCAATCTCCAACCTATAATAAACATTCCTTTTGTTTCCTCCACCCTTCCACCTTCACTGCAACCAAAAACACACTTTTGCCCTAATTTATCCTAATCCTAATATCCAAAGAGGTCCTTCTGCCGTTGTACAGAGCCCTACTGAGACCACACCTGGTGTATTGTGTGCAGTTTTGGTCCCCTAATTTGAGGAAGGACATTCTTGCTATTGAGGGAGTGCAGCGTAGGTTTACAAGGTTAATTCCCGGGATGGCGGGACTGTCATATGCTGAGAGAATGGAGCAGCTGGGCTTGTACACTCTGGAGTTTAGAAGGATGAGAGGGGATTGTCATTGTGGTGACAATTTGCAACCCTTTCTTTTTTTTTTCCTCAAGACTGTCAGCATCTGCCTTTCTTTACTCTTCAATATGGGATAGGAGTGGGAGTGGGACTAGGTCAGTTGGTGCTTCAATTCTGCTGACTTTCTACCTCAAAACCCTACTTTGCTCCATTATCCCTTGACTCCCTGAATCCAAAAACCTACTCATCTTAGCCTTGAAAATACTCAACCTGCTTGATCTCGAGAGTTCGACTGATTCACAAACATTGGATTTAAGGAATTCCTCTTCCATCCCAAATAGCCCAACCATGCTTTAAACTAGACTGCAGGTTAGGTTTATGCAAGGTGCCCCAGTACGTACCCCCAATCAAATCATGTGTCTGCTTCAAGTCAACCCTTTTTGACTGGGCATATTAGGTTAGAGGTGGAATGGTAGTATCTGTGCATGCTAATTAACGAGAGGTTTTCTTTGTCTTTTTGCTTGGGTAGAGAGACAGCAGAGGAGCTTTGAATCACTGACTGTGACTTCCTGACTTCTGCATTAAACACACATGCTGAAATCCTATAGCTGCTGTCAGATTCATGGAGGTCACCGACAGTGATCGTTAACAATCTTGTTGTGAATAGAGCAGTACAATCTGGTCTATAATTGCTAAATATGAGCAGGGCATCATCTCCATACAGGACATAATTTCCATTTACTCATTTCAATATCAGATACAATTTCCACATCGGCACGTGAAAAGTGATAGCCGGAGATTTGATTTTAGATTAAATTGTTCACGCATATTATCGGTGAGGTGATATTTCATTTTATGGATTGCTTGAAATTAATGCTCATGCTAGTGGGCTTGGATCCTATGTTTCAGCTATTTGAAGTGGTTGTGTATTGTTTTCTGTGACAGGAGGATCCCAAGTGGGAGTTTGCAAGGAAGAACTTGGTCCTGGGGAAAACCCTCGGCGAAGGAGAATTTGGGAAAGTAGTGAAGGCTACGGCATTCAAACTCAAGGGCAAAGCAGGCTACACCACTGTGGCTGTCAAGATGTTAAAAGGTTAGGCTGAATGTCTTCTAAGTGTTATTGTGATGTGCAGATAAAGTAATCTACTACAGCTGACACTGAATGGCTTTTACTCCCTGGTGCAACACAGTCTCACAATTAATTCTATTTATTAGCATTTATTATTTGTAGACTTATTATTTAATTCTCAACTGGAACTTCATCTGGAGAACGATAGGCGAATAATTGAAAGGCTTGAATGTTCATAGCCCTTAAGATTGCCAAAGTGCTTTACACCCAGTTTTGAACTAGTTATGTTGGAACCGCAGGAGCGTATTTAAACACAGCAAATTTAAACACAACCAGCTATAATGACCAGGTTTTTGTTAAAGGTGTTGATGGATAAATATTGATCAGAAACTGGGAGAATTTACTGCATCTTCAAAAAGATTACACAGTATCTTTAATTTCCACCTTGGATGGAAGACAGGTCTCAATTTAATCTCTCTACTGATGCATAATGCAATTGAGAGTGCAACATGGCCTCTGTGCTGTACTGGAGAGGAAGCCTAGATTATCATGCTGAAATACCTGGGTGTGAAGGGGTATTTGAATAAGGGGCCTGACCCACTTGGGCGTCATTTGCACGTCACGCAGGTGGCACGCGAAGATTTTGTGAATCCCAGAGTCCTGGGGTGCCGCACGTGACCGCGCGTCACTGCCTACGCCACCACATCTCACCACGCGCCATGCGCGCGTAACAATGCGCTCGTGACATGTAAATGATGTCACAGCGTGTGTCGTGACGTGTAAATGATGTTGTGTAAATGACAAGCAAATAACGCCCAAGTGGGACAGGCCCTTTAAGCATTACCTGATCCCGTTTTAATCACAGTTCTCTGAAGTACTTCCAAATGTATTTATTTTAAGTGCAGTTTGCTGCTGCTTATGCCGTGAGGGCAGAAGGTAAATACAATGGTAGTTACCTTGTAATTAACCACACTCCTTGCTTCTGTCTGGCAGAAAATGCATCTCAGAGTGAACTACGAGACCTTTTATCTGAGTTCAACCTGCTGAAGCAAGTGAACCATCCTCACATCATCAAACTATATGGAGCCTGCAGTCAGGATGGTAAGAAAATAAAGGGCACAGAGGGGATATCAGTAACAAATTCAATCCATGATCCATTTATTTAAATCAAATGTTTATTCATTTAGTTTAAAGATTGGGGCAAGATGAAACATAGGAAAGTATGGACATAAAATACAGGGTGGTCACCCAATAAATCCAAATGGGAATTTAAGAAAATCTTCTTGACACAATGTGAATTGAGACGTGTGTATAGTTCAGGAAAATAATAAAGATACATTCAAGAGGAAGGGGATTTTTTTAAATGATAGGACCTAAATACTAAATACAATCAAAATAATTCTAAACATTCACCAGGTCTGGCGGTGTACCATCATCTGTGGAAAGAAAAACTGTTATTGTTTTAGGTCAAAAGTCCTTTCTTTTTATTTTTTTTTAAGTGTTAATGACTGTGCATACTTGAAATAATCTACATTAAGAATCCTCTGGCCATTTTGAAATAAATAGTAGAATGTGTGAACTCTAATGAGGGATGATCTTACTGAAATGTGTAAGGTCCATAGGGAGCACAACTGAGCAGATGTTGCCATTAATGGGAGGATCTTGATTGAGGGGATATAGTTACATGATTAGGGATGGTTATTTGAAGTTGAGGCACATGGGGATTACTCTCAAAGTGCTGTGAGTTTCTGGAATTCGCTACCTCAGAGGATTGTGGAGGCAAGATCAATGGGGAGGGGAGGGGTTGGTATTTTTGAAAGATATTGGAACCGAGTGCTGCAGGAAGCCGGCACAGAAGAGAGAATCAGTGGGTAGATCGCCCATGATTGTATTGAATTGTGGGACAGGCTTGAAGGACCAAATAACCTGCTCATGCACCTGTTCGCAATGTTTCCTGATGGTTTGGATGGAATCAGGCTCACTGGGGCAGTGCAAACTCCACGTAGACAGCATGGGAAGACAGAGTCAAACTTAGATTGCTAGTGTTATGTGACAGCTGCATTACCTCCTGTGCCACTGTGTCGTCCCCAGTGTTGACCCATTTGCATCAAACCTTCAAACCTCATTTACACCTATTCTACATAAAGTAACATCCATCCTGTCCTAGTCCCATTCTAATCTCCCCATAATCCCACGCTGCCCCCAGATTCTAACTCTCACACACACAAGGGGATGCTTACAGTGATAAATGAACCTACAAACCTGCACATGTTCAGGTTATGGGAGGAAGCCCAGGGGAAAACACACACATTCACAGGAATGGAATGCTAACAATACACAGAGAGCACTGGAGGTTGAGATTGAATCCAGGTCGCTGGAGCTGTGAGCTGGCACCTCTACCAGTTGCACCACTCTGCCACACTAAACCTCGTTTGCACTTAAATTAAGCATTTTTATTATTTCCTAGCTTTTCATTAGCTACCACTCAACCTTCTGTTCTCTAAAGATTTCCAGTGTGCCCAAGAAGTGGTGGGTTCCATAGAGTTCGCTTCAAACCCCAGGGCGTCACTTTTGTACTTGACAGTGTGATATGTGGCAAATGGTAGATTTAGTCTGGGAAAATCTGGCTTCTTTCTTTGGCAGGTCCTCTCTACCTTATTGTGGAGTACGCCAAATACGGATCACTGAGAAGTTTCCTGAGGGAAAGTCGCAAAGTCGGTCCCAGTTACTTGGGTGAAGGCAATCGAAACTCCAGCTATTTGGATAATCCAGATGAACGGGCCTTGACCATGGGAGACCTAATATCTTTTGCCTGGCAGATCTCCCGTGGAATGCAGTACCTGGCTGAAATGAAGGTGAACCTTAACCCTACTTGCTGTTGATATTGGGGACTTGAACTCTCATGACTTTTCCAGATGATAAAAAATGCATTTATAGCTGTCTTTTTTATGAGATATCCCTCACTAGTCCAACTGAGTTTTAGCTCTGTAGGTAACATCAGAAAGTGCATAGGTTGAACTACATTGCAGCTAGTCCTGACCAGCAGAGACTGGGATTCAGGCTGAGAGCTCTGCATTGGCATTACCCAGATGCTCATATTTGGTGGAGGGGGAATGATTCTTTCCTTTTCTTATGTGTTTTTGGGAAGCTCATTAACTACTAAGCCATCAGTGAGACCTTCCTCTAAATGACACTGCTTGCTGATGAAATGAGTTATAGTCACAGAGTCACACAACACAGACACAGGCCCTTTTGCCCAACTCGTCCATGTTGATCAAGGTGCCCCATCTGAGCTAGTCTTATTTGTCCATGTTTGGCCCGTCTCCCTCTAAGCCTTTCCGATTCATGTATCGGAACAAATGCCTTTATAAATGATGTTATTGTATCTGCCTATCCTGATGATATTGCTGCTGGAGTAGGGATTTGCACGCTATTGGCCACCTTCAGATAATGAGTGAGCAACCTGAGCTATCAATGGTAAAGCTCTACACCACCACACAACAAAGGTCTCCTATTGACAGACTTCACAACAGATCTTCTGAGCTCACAGTTTAATCTGATGTCCGTATAGTTAACTGCCTATGTTCTCTGTTATACCTTAGCTTGTTCATCGTGACTTGGCAGCACGGAATGTATTGGTTGCTGAAGGACGTAAGATGAAGATCTCTGATTTTGGACTTTCCAGGGATGTGTATGAGGAGGACTCTTATGTGAAAAGAAGCAAGGTATTGTGCACCTTCTGTAAACATTAATCACCTGAACGACTTATGATAACGACTGCGACGGAACAAACCCCACAGGCTATTGATTAGTACGGGTGTTAGAGGTTATGGGGAGAAGGCAGGAGAATGGGGTTAGGAGAGAGAGATAGATTGAATGGCGGAGTAGACTTGATGGGCCAAATGGCCTAATTCAACTCCTATTCCTTTTGACCTTATGACCTATTCCTCATTCATTTTATCCATTAAATGGAGATGCCTGCTCTCACCCTGTTGCTCTGTCTTTTACCAATTGAAAAAGTACATCAATATTCTTGACTGAGGGCGCCAAGAAAGAGTTTAGGTATATATGTTTGTGGGAAATAAGCTATTTTCTACTGAGAAACATCACCTGTGATTACAAATGACTGTAGAGAGCGACCCGTGCCTTTCCATTGAATGGGGAAAACTCTGCTCACTCTGTATTTCAGATGAGTGATTTTTTAATTTGTGTTTCTCTTGCCTCTAGGGTCGAATTCCTGTGAAATGGATGGCAATTGAATCTTTGTTTGATCACATCTACACAACGCAAAGTGACGTGTAAGTGTAGCATACTCACCATTTTTGTGAAGTTGAAAATCAAAATAGAGAAGGTCCTCAATTTATTCTGAGGCAAAATATCCCTGATGTTGAAGAAAACAGAAAACTCAGCAGGTCAGGTAGGATCTGCGAAGAAAGAAATGGGTTAATATTACCTATCAAAAACCTTTCATCAGATGATGCACTATTAATGCTAAACCTTGGCTCGAATAAGGACAAGGATAAGAAAGAGAAGGGCCAAGGCCTTCAATCCTATTGCCCCTTATTAATTATTTAGCAATCCACTGAATCAAGATCTACTACATTAAATGAAAAACACAAACATGGGCCGTTTTCCCTGTTTCATCTGTTCCTGTTGACTAAAATAGTTATCTGACTTGCCTCACTCTATTGACCTTCCCCTTAAACCACTGAAAGGTTTTCTCTTGTTGATCATTCCAGCTAACTCAGTGGAGAACAAAATTGCATCCCGAACTGGTGATAATATTTAATCTTAGTTTGAACTGACTGAGCAATTTCTGACATGATGTTCTGCAACCAACATTGTTAGTACTGGGAATACTAATGTTGTTCTCCTTCCTACACACTTCAGGTGGTCATTTGGCATTCTACTTTGGGAAATAGTGACACTGGGTGGAAATCCCTACCCTGGAATTGCTCCTGAACGCCTCTTCAATCTGCTTAAGACAGGATATCGGATGGAGAGACCGGAAAACTGCAGTGAGGAAATGTAGGTCGGGCTTCAATGGCATGAAACTAATGGATAAAATTTACAGATTAATATGCAGCAATTCTTCACATTCCAAAATGTGTATGGATCAGGAGATGCACATGGGACAGAGGAGTGTCAGTGGTGGACAAGAAGCTCAGCAGACAATAGGAAGGTCAGCAGACAATAGGAAGGTCAGCACTGGATAGGAAGGTCCGCGCTGGATGGGAAAAGTGAGCACTGGACTGGAAGGTCCGCGCTGGATGGGAAAAGTGAGCACTGGATGGGAAAGGTGAACACTGGATGGGAAGGTCAGTGCTTTATGGGAAAAGTGAGCGCTGACTGAGATATAGAAGCATTCTGTCCCTCCAGCATCAGGAAGTACAGAATTGTGCAGGAAGGCCAGCACATTACTGGAAGGTCAGCAGCACACAGAGAAAGTCCACATTAGTCAGGAACGGCCAGTGACTGATGCTGAGATCAGACCCAGGACTGAACCCAAGATCTCTTCACCTCTGGACACAGTGGGGATTGAGGTGGGGTTAGCACTGGACTTGGTGGTAGGAAGGTGGAATTGAATAAGTGATGGAAAATGAGTGGTCAGCACCGAATTGGAAGTCTGGTCAGTGATGGTCAGGGACAATTGCTGATGGGCAGTAGATGTCAGATCCAAGTGATCGTGGAGCCAGCAGCGGACGGGTCTGGACAGTAAGAGAATGGAAGTAGAGTTGACATGGGTTGTTGAACATCCTCAGACAGGGAGAAAGTGGTAGCCCGTAAGAATTATTGCTGGAGAGGGTGGTCCTGTGCTGGATAGGTCGGGCCAGATTTGAACAGTGTTGGTTAATGCTTGACAGGTAAATTATCACACGAAGAATGAGTCAAATGGTGAAGTTAACAAATGGGCAGTGTCTGTGCTGGATGGGGAAGGTGAGAAGAGAGTGGGACATCAGAGCAGTCAGATTATGCAATTCATTAGTTTCCCTGCGATCAGACACTGATATAGATTTGCTTCAATTCTTTCTCAGGTACAACTTGATGCTGCATTGCTGGAAACAAGAGCCGGATAAACGGCCAACATTTGCAGAAATCAGCAAAGAACTGGAGAAGATGATGGTGAGGAGTCGGGTGAGTGTGGAGCAGTCCTCAAATTCACAAGCTACAGAGGTAGAATTAGGCCATTCGGCCCATCAAGTCTACTCCGCCATTCAATCATAGCTGATCTCTGCCTCCTAATCCAATTTTCCTGCCTTCTCCCCATAACCCTTGACACCCGTTCTAATCAAGAATTTGTCTAACTCTACCTTAAAAACATCCACTGACTTGGCCTCCACAGCCCTTCCTACTTTTACCATTCTTGTGATATACAAGGTTTCCAACTGTCCATGTCTATGCTATGAAAAAAACTATAATACTAGTCTGAAGAAGGGTCTTGACCTGTAACGGCACCCATTCCTTCTCTCCAGAGATGCTGCCTGTCCCGCTGAGTTATTCCAGCATTTTCTATCTATCTTCGGTGTACAACCAGCATCTGAAGGTCCTTCCAATACCATTTCTATGGCTTGTTCCCTGCTGGCAGTTCGGAAAAATGTCTTGAGCAAGATTGCCTCCAATTTTTAAGCATCAAGTTGCACCTTTTCGCCAATGTCTTCATCCTGACTGTGTATAGAAACATAGAACATAGAAACATAGAATTCATCAACCATTCCTTTGGTTGCTGGTTCATACAACAAATTTGTAGCTTTTGAAAATCTCCAAATGCATCAGGTTAAAAGCTTCCTTTAAAATGTTCATAACTTCTTTATGGGGGAACCTGTCTAGTTCATTGGCATTCACAAACGACTTGTATGTCTCCAGCCTTTCCGCCTGCAACATTATCACATACTTCCTCTTGCATATTGCCACATTCTTCTGTTCCATGTCTTTTCCCCAAACCTCAATATTATTGTTTGCCTTCTGGAAAATGTTATGAGAATCTTATGTCTCCGTGAGATCACCTCTCATTCTTTGAGTGAGGCCAACCACACTCAATTGCTTCTCATATAACCCTTCCCAGGAAACAATCAGATTAATCTATGCTGTACTGACTCCAAGCAAATGTGCCCTTCCTTCGGTATAGGAACCATAACCATACCAACTTCCACCCGAATTCGCACTAAAACTCTAATTTCTACAAAACCCCCCTTACTTTCCTAATAGTTCAACTCACAAGTTTATTTCTGAAATTCCATGAAGCAGCACACCAAAGTCCTTTTAAGTTTCTGTTCCCTGGGAGGGCTTGTGAGAGTTTACTTTAATGTTTAATCTAGAATGTGGCATTTCAAAAGGTGCAGCACTGTCTCAGTTTTGACTGCCGTGTTAGTTTAGATATTGTGTTTTGGACTCTAGAGTGGTGTTCAAATTCGCACTCGTCTGACTCGCACTGGCATTATATGAGACACAAAGTAAATCAGGTAAGTAAGATGCATTATAGCCAGTGGCAGAACAATTTCAGTTAAGAGAGAGTCAGAATCAGAATTTAAATTGTTTTAAATTATCCCATAATTATCACTTTCTTTCCCTCTCTTGTTAATTCTGCTCTCTCCTTGCCCCGTCTCTATTTTTCTCACTCCTGATCTTTCTCACTCTTGATCACTATCTTCTCTAAAACTCAACATTTCTCATTGCTCTCCTCTTGCTATTTTCTTTTCTATCACCTTGTGTTTCTCCTGACCTAAATGATTCCAGATCTACCTCTGTGTCTGTTCTCCATCATCTTTCTGGTTCCTGCTCCCCCTTCCAACCTCTGAAGCTGTATTGCTCTATCTATGTCCATATTCCTATCCATCTTTTATCTCCATTATTTCTCAACCTCCATAATGTTGTCTATTTGATCTCTTATTTCTCTGTACTTCTGCCTCCCATCTCCGAATCTGCCCCATATCTCTGCTGTAACTATGTTCTTCCCCTGTGTGTTTCTCCTTCACTCCCTCTTTCTCTCTGGTATGTGCCTCATTCTGTCTTTTGAATCAATGGCAACCATTAAGTTTGAATTTTTTGCCTCTACCTCTAGGACTACCTGGACCTTGCAGCCTCCACACCATCAGACTCCTTGCTCTATGATGACGGAGTGGCTGAAGAAGAGACGCCACTGGTAGACTGTAATAATGCTCCCCTCCCTCGGTCCCTCCCCTCCACATGGATTGAGAACAAACTCTACGGTAGAATTTCACATGCATTTACTAGATTCTAAGCTCATTTAAGGAACCACTGCTGCAGCCGATGGCCCCGTTTACACAGAGTGCCTCCAAGATTCGGCGACAGAGGATTGACTCAAACCAACAAATACTCCTTCTCTCTGGATTCAATGAATTCAGACTCAGTGCATGCATTGTGGAGCCCATCCCCTCACTCATTGCGGAAACCTACCTATGTCAGCCAAGGAAAACCCTGGCTTTATTTACATGGTGTAATTAGTCACCTGTGCATTTTCTCTGTTGGTTACCGAAGAAGACTAGGCAGCTTTCGGGAATCCTTAAAATATTTCTCATCATCAATTCTATATTGTACAGTTGGTAGAATTGCTCGGTGATTAATTTCAGACTTCTCAATAGATCCTACATATTGGCATCCTTTTGTGTCAAGGACATAAAGTAGCTTCCATTTCCACTGATAGATATCTCTGCCTTTCTCTACATTGTCCATGCACACTCTCATCACTGGCATACATAAAAATACACATCCAAGAAATTACATCAAGAAGCACGTCCTTAATCACGGTATTTGGATGACGATTAACATTCAGAACTGATTGTTATTTCCATCACCCATTTCTTGATTTATTTATGATCATGTCATTCCTCCAAGCTATTCATTGCTCCTGGGTTCCTGGGAGTTTATGCAATGCGACAGCAAATTGGCTGCAGTTGGCAGTTCTGCTTTAATTTTCGCCCCAAGTTGGTTTTACCTGCACTTCTAGACTATACTTTCTCCCAACGCACTATTGTTTTGACAAAGCCCACTGAATGGCAGTAGATACAAGTGAGAAACTCTGAGGGCAGCTGACAATGTGCCTCCACCATTAGGGAGCAGAAAGAGACCCTACTCAGGCTGAACACCTCGGAGAATGCAATGCAACTCCAACATAACACAACTCGGGCTTTTCAATTCTCAGAACAGTCTGTGAACCATTTACAGGGTCTTTTAAGTCATGGGTTAGCTGACAGTCTGCATGGAAGAATTTTTCTTTTTCGGGTAGATTGCAAGTACACATTATTAATGATCTGATTAATCCTAAATTGAGGAACCAAAAAGAATCAAGTGGGGCAAGAATAGATAAGAATGGAAGATTTTCTTTGCAGAAGAGCATAAGTGAACCAAATGGTTTTATGGTTAACATCAGAGTCTAAGTTTCCTTTTAAATTCCACATTTATTTTATATTTGAATTAAAATTCCCAGGTACTATGATGCAATTTGAATTTGTGCTTCTGATTTCATGGTCCAAAGGTTTGGCTGATGGTCCAGTGATTTTATTTCTACTCCACACCACCCCTGGAGGACACACAATGCCATCCTGGTGGGAAAACTTGACTAGAACTTCCATTCTTACAGACTGAAATTCACAGTCAACTGGTCTCAGGTCATGTTTGACATTAAGTTGAATTAGTTTAGTTTAGAGATACAGCACGAAACAGGCCCTTTGGCCTACTAAGTCCGTACTGACCAGCGATCCCCGCACACGGACACTAACCTACACTTACTAGGGACAATTAACAATTATACTGAGCCAATTAGCCTACAAACCTGTACATCTTTGGAGTGTGGGAGGAAACCAGAGATCCTGGAGAAAACCCACGCAGGTCATGGGGAGGATGTACAGGTTCCCTACATACAGTCAAGATCGAACTTGGGGCTCTGCCGCTGTAAGGCAGCAACTCGCCGTGCTGCCCTGAATGTTAGCGTGACTTCTCTGCTGCTCAGCATACCCACAGTAAAAGGCTCTTGTTCGCTCTTGTTCACTCTAATCCACCCCATCGTCAGTACGTAGCTCTATTTTAGAATATTCCTGGTATTACATCTTTTACAGTCAGCCTCTCTGTTACAACATTCTACGTAGCACAGCACATTCCAGTGTAAGACCCTGAATCATCTTTTCCCCCATTTCAAAACTGAACGTTAACAAAAGATTCCAATATAATCTGATACCCAAAGTGTACCGTGCTCTGTCTCTGCGAGCCCAATGTTCTGAAGATGCGATAATGTAAATTCTGCTTAAGTTAGATGCCCACATTAGTGTCCAAGGATTTTTTTGCATGTATTCTGCCCCCTCACAAAGGGCAGAAATGGGAGTTTCGCCCCAACAGACTAATATATAGTGTAGATAGTCATACCCCCATATGTAGCTGGGGCATTTGATGAGATTATCGATCACAGTAAAATTATCCCAGGCTCAGAAAGCAGCTATGGTAATAAAACAACAAAGGTAATGTCGTCTATTTACTACCACAAACTCACACCCCACCAACCTCAAAGGGAGAATGCGAGATGGCTGAATCCACCATTTGGAGATCAGACCCCAGTGAGGCGCAATGTGAAAAAGTATAAATTTCCACCCGATTTTATACACACTCAAGATGTGTAAGCAGAGGCAAAGCCATCGCCGCTGCAGCAGTTAATTTTTGTCCTTTAATTTATTATTTATTACTTTTTTAATATTTCTGCCCCTTAACGGTGGGCATTATGTTGACTCGTGCACAGAATTAGATGTGGCGTGTTTGGTGAGAGTAATTGTCAGCGCCTGAATCTTTCTTTCTTTTTGTTGTGCTTTCCCCCTTGTGCAGAAAAAATTATTTGTTTTCGTTTTTAGGCATCTCGTACCCCTGCTGGTCTGAAGACAGCCCTGTCCCCATCACAAGATTCGATGGAACTAACTCAGTCTTTACAAGATATGCAAATGATAGTGTTTATGCAAACTGGATGGTGTCACCGACAGCTGCAAAATTAATGGAGCGTTGTGATACTTAAAAAGCCCACGACAAGCCAATTGCTATGTGTGCACATTCATACCTTATTCCCTCAGCACACACACAGACACATACTCCCTCCTCCGCAAGCTTTAAACTGGGCGAAATGGATGAATTCCTAACTGCTTGCTCCCAACATGGTGTGAGGAATGGGTGACCTCTGAACCCTCACAACTTGACCTATTGCTTCAACGAGGCCTCCTTGATCCAGCCTCATCCCATTTCCCTAATGTGATTGCTACCACCGTGCCTGAAATGATCTGGTGTTTGTTTAATTATCTGAGGAACTGAGGAAAGGAAGAGACATTGAGAGGTGGATTGGGAGCCACGAGGGCCTAGCAGTGGAGGAAGGAAATGCTGGAGCCATGATGATTGGAAAGATAGGTGAAATAATATACGTAGCTTTAATGGTGACAGCAATTTGTGTGTCAATTCTAATTTTCTGTGGCTAAAGGAATTAGATATTTAGAACAATGAAGTAAACCAAAACACAATGGCTTTGCAGCTGCCTCGCAGTTATTGACTATTACCTACAACACCAGTCTAGGTTTCAATCTCAATGGCTGAATTATTTGAGCAGTATTGGCTGCTTCTGGCTGTAAATCAGTTCTCTTGACATGCACACATTGTACATCCCACAATGTTTCCCTATTATTCAGCATGTATCCTGGAAGTCCTGAGTTGTGGGAATATCAAAGCACAGTATTAGAAGAAGTGTAGGCCAAGCAGCCTTTGGGCTCACAGTGGCTTTCTGATAGATCAAGGCCACCCTGTCTGACCATACCACGTACCCATCTTAGTTTCAGAACTCCTGGCACTCTCACTGAATTTATTAATCTTCAAAAGTTTCAATTGGTTCATAATCAACAAAGAGAGATTGACGTTTCTGACCAGTTATGGATCACAAATATCAGTGTTCCCCGGATTCCAGAACAAAGGAGAATCTAGATGACAAATTAGCCTATTAACTGATTATGAACCAGTGAACAACTGATTGGTTGTTGCAAATTAGAGCAACGTGGTGCTGGGACAATAGACTCAACAGCAGGATAATTGCACCTAGGCCCCGGGTAGTCATCTTGATGGCCAGCTGATTTTTGACTGAAGGAAACAACCTGAACTTGGATAGTATTAAGGGAATCACCTCGGGGATGGCACTAGCTGTTACACAGGACCACAAGTATTTCTAGTCATGGCTGACTCTTATGGTGTGAGGTTTGCGGGAAGCCATTGCTGCTGCTTTTCTGAGTAAGACTGGGGTGAGTCAGTGATGAAGGACAGAAGTATTCACAGCCTGAGGTCGTGCGAAATTATAACACACACGGATCAACTTAACAACAACAACTTGCATTTATATTGTAACTTGCATATAGCTAAGCACATTTTAAAGTTGTGTTATTAAACAAATTTTAAGATATTAATGCTATGTCTAAAACTTTAGTGGGGCTTAAGAATTATCTTAAAGGAAGAAAGATGGAGAGAGAAGTGGAAAGGTAATAAGGCCCAGCTACGGTTGCCAATGGTCCAGCAATTATATTTAGGGTTAGGCTAAAAGTCTAAAAGTGGAGGGACATGAACATTCCTGAAGACTAGAGGAAATGAGCAACATAGGGAGTGTACCACTATGGGGCCATTTGATGATAGCAATAGTTTAAGGTTAAGATTTTGCTTAAGCAGGAGCCAGTATAGGTCACAAGCACAAGGGCGAGGGGTGAACAAGACTTGGTGTGGGCTGCAAGACAAATTGTAGTATTTGGGCTGCCTCAGTTTTTCAGAGCCAGGGAGCCCACCCTAGAATAGGTAGGTCTAGAAGTAAGAAAGGCAGATAAGGGTCTCAGCAACAGCAGCTGAGTTGAGGTAGGGGACTATTTGGGTGATGTTATGCGGATATGATGGCAGGAAGATATGACCCAGTACTCCTTTCTGAGGTCAAATACAATACCAAAGTTGCAAACAAGTTGCTCAGGTCCTGATTGTTGCCAGGGTAAGGGTGAAGTCACCGGCCTTGACAATGATGCATAGCCAGTGGCTGAAGGAGTTAGCTTTAGTCCTTCTGATATTCGGTGTAAGAAATATCTGGAGTCAGACAAACGATCTTACAATTTAGAGAGTGTGGAGAAGAAGGCACTGGTGAGGTTAAGCTGGGTATTGTCAGTGCACATGTGGAAACTGACACAGGGTTTTGTGGTAAGATATAGACAAGAAATAGAAGGGAGACAAGGACAGATCTTTGGGGTACACCAGATGTGATGGCATTGGTGCAGCAAGAAAAATCATTGATACTGATTCTTGGCGAGAACTGGAAAAATTAATTTAAACAGAGTTGATTCGGCAAACAACACAATGCTAAACAAACACTGCAAAACTAAAATCGGGATAATGACAACTATCTTATTGTACTTGGCCACACTCTGAATTGATGCGGGGTTAGAAAGCCCAAGAATCAGCATGTGTATGAGCTGATGCTGCAGCCTTAGTATTTCTATTTCTGCTGGAGCTGGGATGAGGCACCCCATTTCTCCGTCACACCTGATCTACAGGAAGCACCCCATTGACACAGAAATGAGTTGTGTTGTTCGAGATGAGAGTTGGTTCTGCCTAAGCTCCCAAAGAATGAGGGTGAGGTTGGCCTTTTGTGACTAAAGGTTGTGTGTGTATCAATATGTCGCAGCACCCAGAGATGGTGCAGTAAACTTTTTATAAAGCTGCTTTGAATGATTTGAGTGGAGAAAGGAAGGCCAATAACATAGGATTTGTGACCTTAGATGCACTGTATATATCCTTACCAGGGTTGCTAAGTTTTTTTTTAAGCTGTAATGTGAAAGGGGGGGAAATGTAGATTTTATTCACTTCCCTTTCAAACAGCCAATTGAACACACAATGTTAGTGCGGCCCCAACACCACACCGCCATCTGCTGGGAGGCGCTAAATGACACCAATGCTGACAATATTGAGTTAATAGCCACAGAAATGGAGCATATAATGTTAGTGTATTACACTGTGAATACTTGCCACAGTCAAGGGCATGGGGCTTTAATGGAGATAATGACTTACGCTATCCGTTTCAGTTTCACACCTCTCTTGAAACAATAACTCAACTAATTTGAGCTAACTATAATTATTAATAGAAATAGTGGAAGAAGTTTAGGAGTGGTGATTCAGAAAATATCTTCATTATTGTGACAAATTGTTTAAGTGATGTTTGGGAAAATTAATGCTATCTAATGTGTAATGAATGTTTACAGATACTCGCCAGAAATTGAGATGATTCTTTATGAATCAGGAAACCATTTTGAAGCCCCATCCCAACAGTAGTCAGTTTCCAAATAATGAAAAAAATATTGAAAGAGGGAATTCTCAATAATCTAAATTTCTTCTTTACTCATAATCCCAAATCCCTTGGGATAGGATGATCCGATGATCATATTTTTACTTCCTTCTTCTGACAAAAAAAAATTGGTTTGTCAAGAAACCTCATCACTGCCAGACATCCATTACGTTTGAATGTACCAAGAGTGCAGTTGTAACCACTGCACAAAAATGATTCAACTCTCGCCTCCATCTAAAATATCAAATGATACAAAGTGAGCTTGAATTTTTAAAGTGAATGTGCACCAGGTGATCGTTGGACTCCTAGGCTCAGCTACCTTCTCACCAATATGTTGTTGAAATCCTTCATTGAACATACAACAGTACAACACAGGATGCCCACAATGTCTGTGTAGAACATGATGCCAAGACCAGCTTTTAGCTGCCTACACATAACCTATATTGCTTCATTCCCTGCATACCTATGTGCCTATCCAAAGTCTCTCCAATGCCAATATCATATCTGCCTCCACCATCACCCTCGGCAGCATATTCAAGGCACTCGCTACCCTCTGTGTCAAAATACTTGTCACATCTCACTTTCTCCTCTCATCTTAAAGCTATGCCCTCCAGTATTTGATACTACCATCCTAGAAAAAAGGTACCTCATCTGTGCCTCTGATAATTTTATATACCTCTCTCAGGTCTCCTCACAGCCTCTGGGGTTCCAGAGAAAACAATTCAAGTCTTTCCAACCGCTCCTTCTGGCTAATATCCCTAATCCAAGTATAATTCTGGTAAACCTCTGCATCCTTTCCCAAGCCTCCACGTCGGGGCGATGAGAACTGCGCACAATACTCCAAATATGGCCTAACCAAAGTCCTATAAAGCTGCATCATGACTTCCTGACTCCCATACTCAATCCCTAGACAAAAGTGAGATGACCGCAGTTGGAATCGATTTTGGTCCGAGCAATGTTTTACAACAGTGTGGAGCTTTGCAGGATGGAACACAGATCAGAGATAGGGTTGTAGCACAAAGGAGTCGAATCTGTCACGAGGGAAAACCGCCCAGCATAGCTGCTTGCTTAGGAAACATCTTCATAAAATTAGCCTTTATATGTATATGACACACTTCAAGTGCCTTTGCATGAATGTGCATGTGCATATACATGTGTATAGGGTAGAAATGGTAGGGAAAGCTTACTATTAGTTAGGCGGTGGATGTTCATTGCACCTAGCCCAATCTTTTTTCCCCATTAAAGGTGTGTAATTGGGCCATTGTCCACTGTGTCCTAGGTTACATCCCTCCCTCAACCAATGCCACCGAAAGATTGGCTTGTTATGGCAGTGTATGGATCTTTGCTGACAGATCTTGCCTGTTGTTCTGTCACTGTGACTTAGACCCATGGTGCACAGATTTCCTTTGCCTTGGTATTCGCAGCACAATTCAGGAGCAAATCTATCTTCTTGGCCTTGCCTGTTCTCTTTGTAGCATTGTGTTTCCTAGTTGTTAATTCACACCAAAAGAATTTGGAAATATATTTTTAAAATATAAAAATTATCTTAACTAATGTCATACAATTCTGTTAATTAGAACTAATTTATTAATTTTGAGGATTACTATTTAAACTGAATATTTCAGTATTTTTTCAACCATAATGATATTTGTTTCTGCATTTGTTGTGTAGTGGGCATAATATTGATAATCTGTTATGCAATAAATAATGTATCATGGATGTAAATCTTTTTTGCATAAAATAAATAGATTACTCTCTCAGCTATGTTTCTATTGATTCAATTTGTTTTGAAACTGCTGTTGAAGCAGGAATTATTTTCAGTTTTGGTTGTGGACTGGCCTGTCCGATGAGTGTGTCCTGAAGGAAAATGACAAGTGGACCAGTAGCATAGCTATTCGAGCTGATGCGACACCACGCCACTGGTTCAATCCTGTCCTTGGGTGCTGTCTGTGTGGAATTTACATATTCTCCGGCTGAGTTTACACCCACATCACAAAACGTGCGGGACTGTGGGTTAATTGGGTACTGTAAATTATCTGTAGTGTGTAGACAAGTGGTAGAATCTGTGAGAATGTGGGTAGAATAAAAATGGGGGTCATGTAGGATCAGTGTAAAAGATAAACATAAAAAACGGAAGTAACTCAGCATCTGCGGAGAAAAGGAATAGGTGACGTTTCAGGTCGAGACGCTTCTTCAGACTGGAAGGGTCTCAACTCAAAATGTCACCTATTCCTTTTCTCCAGAGATCCTGCCTGATGCGTTGAGTTACTCCAGCTTTTTGTGTCTATCTTTGGCGTAAACCAGCATCTGCAATTCTTACAGATCAGTGTAAAGGATGCTTGATGATCAGTGTGATCGACAAATGCTGAAGGCACTGTTTCTGTACTGTAAATGTCTCTTACTCTAGGCAACTGCCTCCTCTCTGTTCTGTGGTTCTGCAGTGCTATTCACATTTGATGGGTGTTCCAAAATAGGTGGGCACTTGGCATGGATACCTGTTCTTCTCCAAAGTAGTTATTCAGGATATTGTATGCTCAAGTATAGGCCAGACAGTGGTTTAATGTGGCAGGGAATGCAAAGGAGTAATGCAAATACGATGGATACGGTAGAAGGCAGCTGATCTACCTGCTGCACAACAGCTTTAGTGCAAGTTGAAAGTAGAGCCTGATGAATGTGTTCAACATTCTCTTGGAACTTCACTATCTCAGTTGTGAAAGAAGAAACATCTCTACCCAAAGGTTAGTGAGATTGTAGAATTCTCTGTCACAACGAATGGCAAATTTAAGGTGAGAAAGAACTATCTAAATGGCGTCAAGTTGGGAAAAGGGGAAGTACAACGGGCTCTGGGGGTCCTTGTACATCAGTCCATGAAAGTAAGCATGCAGGTACAGCAGGCAGAGAAGAAAGCAAATGGCATGTTGGCCTTTATAACAAGAGGAATTGAATACAGGAGCAAAGAGGTCATTCTGCAGTTGTACAGAGCCCTAGTGAGACCACACCTGGAGTATTGTGTGCAGTTTTGGTCCCCTAATTTGAGGGACATTCTTGCTATTGAGGGAGTGCAGCGTAGGTTTACAAGGTTAATTCCCGGGATGGCGGGACTGTCACATGCTGAGAGAATGGAGCAGCTGGGCTTGTGCACTCTGGAGTTTAGAAGGATGAGAGGATATCTCATTGAAACATAAAAAATTGTTAAGGGCTTGGACACACTAGAGGCAGGAAACATGTTCCCGATGTTGGGGGAGTCCAGAACCAGGGGCCACAGTTTAAGAATAAGGAGTAAACCATTTAGAACGGAGACGATGAAACACTTTTTCTCACAGAGAGTGGTGAGTCTGTGGAATTCTCTGACCCAGAGGGCAGTGGAGGCAGGTTCTCTGGATGCTTTCAAGAGAGAGCTACATAGGGCTCTTAAAAATAGCGGAGTCAGGGAATATGGGGAGGGCAGGAATGGGGTACTGATTGGAGTTGATCAGCCATGATCACATTGAATGGTGGTGCTGGCTCGAAGGGACAAATGGGCCTACTCCTGCACCTATTGTCTATTGTCTAAAAAACACATGTGACAGAAAAGTGTAAAGAGAATTATACTGATAAATTGAGATGAAGAAGATCAGTAAGAGACTGGAGTGTAGCATAAATATTTGCATAGAGCGTTTGGGCCAAATTGCTTCATTATGTATGTTTTTAGATCCAATACAGTCTTATGTAGCTAGAGGTACAGCAGGACTTTGGTATAGCCACAAGGTGGCAGACTGTGCACAGCCGGTCATTGCTCATACTGTCCCAAAATAATTGAAATCAGCTTTTTAGCTTCCAGCCAGATGTAGACACAAGGAACTGCAGATGCTGGAATCTTATGTAGAACACAAAGTACTGGAGTAACTTAGCGGGCCAGGCAGCATCTCTGGAGGACATGGATAGTGATGTTTTGAAATCGGGACCCTTCTTCAGATTTAGTTCCTAGCCTTTGACCAGGTCTTTAGTGCAGCCCAAGAATATAAGCAACTTTTTGGAAACTCTCCAGACAAATCTGATTTTTCACTGAGAAAGTTTTACTTCCTGAACTTAACACGAGAGATTGAAAATAGAACTAATATTCCAGATGTAGGAGAGTTTTGTAGTGAAAATGTCTGGGCCTCAGGAGGCACGATCCATGTCGGAAGGTTTAGGATGAGATATTAATAGCAAGAAAAGAAATATTATTTTCAGACTATTCTGCACGGCTATTGGGAATGTACATGATGACTACTAATGAAATATATTAATTTAGGTCCTCACCTTTATTGCTTGGAGATTCTGGGGCAATTCCTTGGCTGCCTGCATGTCTGTGCTTGCAGCTTTACCATAGATACGGATGCAGGTTTGGGCATTGTTTCAATCTGTCAAACCAACCTTTGCCAGCTGTGAATGTTTCTGAGCTATCTCCATTTACCAGTAAGTGTTTCTGAGCTATCTCCTTCTTCTTCCAGCAAGCTCCTTGCTTTTTCCATGATTATAAGTTGGCTTAATGGCTTGTTGCAATGTGTTTGGTCATCCACCCAAATGCAAAACATATCTTCCATTTTTCCAAAGAAAAATTATTCCTTGACCACATTGGTGATAACCGCGAGGTTGGCATGGCAGCAGCTTTTATCTCAACTGCATTTTTAATAAAGGTTCTAATCATTGATTCAATCACGTTCAAAGATTTATCAACATCCATATGATGCTCACAAGCTTCCAAATGCCTCAACACTTGTAGTGTTACATCCAACGGACACAGAGGGGATGTAGCATTTTGTCATGGAGTCTTTGAACGCATCCTTGAATCTTTCCCTTTATCAACCTACTAATCCTTTCCCATGACAGAGCTTGGAATAAAGTATATTTTTCTTGAGTATAATACTTGGCAGATAATCGATGCTAGCACGGCTAATGTTGCTGACTAAGCCTGTCTAGGACTCAATGCCAGGGATATTGACCTGGAACAGGATATTGACGTTGCCTTGCTTCAACATACAGTGAATCCGCATGTGGATATAACTATTCACTCCATTTCAACAAGGGATTAATGCATCAGAAAACCTGAAGGCACTAGGCAAATTCAAGTCTCATTGTTCTATTGTAGAATTTTAATCATGGCAGCTCAATTTTAGGGTTAATGTCCGTGCCTCTGAGATATAATTGTATTTCCAATTTTTCTGCTGGACTGTTCACTGTGCCTGAGAGTATGTAGTTCTATTTTAAGTCACACAATGATTGGGCTGCGGTGCGGTGTAGCTTTAATTGTAACACATAATGTAACAGAGCAAATGCTTGGAAGTGAATCACTGACAATTCCACACAACTCTTTCTGCAATGGTTTTATTCGAAGACAGTCTGACTCTGCTCTTTCCCCCACATTGGCCTGCTTCCACGGGTTAGTTTTGATCAATGGGTTTCTGTGGTATTACTTGGTGTTACTATTTCCCAGGGGCCACTGTGTGATTGCTTCCTCACTGCCAGACCTTGAATCAAACTCCAGGTCTGTACTAATTTACTGTAAAGGGCAATCGAGGAAATGAAGCGGTAAGAGGTGTGAGACCGGGTTAAACCTACAAAAGAATGTTGGACGATTTGTTATGATTGTGGGTGTTTTTAGTGCAGAATGTCCCAACATGCAGAAATCAACCTTAAGACAATGATCATGGGATAGTGTTTCCATGTTAGGAAAGATGACTGCCAGTTTCCACACTGTCCCAAAGCACTTTACAGCCAGTGAAGTATTCCTTAAGTATAGTAATGTCTGTAATGTAGGATATGATTGTGCTGGAGAGAATGCAGAACGGATTGATTTTGCTGGAGAGATCACAGAGGAGATGTATCAGGATGTTGCCTGGATTGGAAGACTTTAGTTATGGAGAGAGATTCGTTTGTTTTCACTGGAACAAAGGAGACAAAGGGGTGACCTAATAGAAGCATAAGATTATGTGAGGAATGGTTGGATAGGCAAAACAAATCTTATAATAGGGCGATCAAAAACAATAGGACTTAGTTCTAAGGTGAGAGGTAGATCTTTTATAGGGGGTCCGAAGGGTATGTTGTTTTTACTCAGTGGTTGATATCGGCAACTGACGTAGTGGATCAGATACAATGACTTCTTTTAAGAGGCAATTAAACAGACACTTAAAAGGCAAGGCATTGAAGGATATTAGGTTCCTAATATGGGCCAATGGGATTCGTATAGAAGAGGTGAGGACCCAAAGTATCGCATCCATGTATCCCAGATATGCTGCCTGACCCACTGAGTTACTCGAGCACTTTGTATCTTTTTTTGTAAGCAAGTAAGCAAGTAATTTTTATTTATATAGCACTTTTAAATCAAATCATGTTGAAGTCAAAATGCTTTAAAGAGAAGAAATGAGAATACCATACATCCATATAAAATTTAGAAAAAACGGAATTTGTAAACCAGAATCTGCAGTTCATTATCTCACCTAAATGTTGACAGATTTTGATTATCCTGTTTAGTAAATTTCTACGACAAATATAATATGCCTTTTGATGTGATGGTTGTGCACTCGAAAACACTTGAATAACCAGACGTCATTAAATAGTTCTATTTTAGCAACGTATCCTTTAAGATATGTTGTGTGCAAAGTCTCAGCAATGTGTTTAAGTGATGTGTTTGGGTGATGCTAACTCTTCAAAATTGCTCTTGTCTACTGGAATTAAAGGTTAATGTCTACAAGCAGTGCAGATACAAAGGTACAGGATTCACACACACATCATGAAAATGTCAAAGATAGATATAGAGATTATTCTGGACTTGGCATCGAGCACACTGATGTACAAGTTACACTCTACTACACAAAGCCCTGGTTTGTCTGCACCTGGAGCAGAGTGCAGTCCCAGGCATCACACTTTATAGGTTTTGGGTTGGAGGGAATGCAACAGAGAGTTTTATACCAGTGTTATATCCAGTTCCCATGAGTTAACTTACCAAAGAAGATTATGCAAATTATATTTCCTGGAATTTTGCATCATGATGTGACATTCAAATTAAATAAAACCTATATTGTTGACAAGGGTCTGGGTAATGTTGGCCTTGGGTGCACAATCAAAAAATTAAAGTTACATATTTCACAAATAAAATTACATCTAGAGCGTAGGATAAACTTGAAAGGCAATTAATGCTACACCAATTGTTAATTTTATGATTTAAGTTTTGAAAATATGTTAAGTGAAAGGTTTAAGGGATCTCGGGAGAGGCACACAAAAGACTTAAGTTACTGATCAACCATGATCTCACTGAATGAGCAGGCTCAAAATGCTAACTGGCTTCTTATTCTTATTGTCCTATGTTCCAATAATTGGCCTAAAGGTCTAATACTTTGCATGGTGTATGTGATATAGGTTGTGAATAATTCTTGGTCATTTTAAGTATTGCGACATGAGACTAACTACTCGAAGGGTTGCAGTAATGGTCGTTGTTAGTTCCAGAGACTGTTTGTGAAGTGCGCTTGAAATGACTGCATGCACTTTTGATTGAGCTCCTCATGTCTCACAGGTATGTCTGTACACTCTGCAATGGACTTCATTAGAGGTTAAGAACTTATTGAGTGCACAGGATTTACACTTTGGAATTAAACTGTGAAATAATGAGCGTATAAATCCTAAGTACGTCTGGATAATGTCGTCTGCATATTTCTTTAGCAGAGGCAAAGACTGTTTTATTTTACATAGGTTAACACACTTCCCTCTCAATATTGCAGACCAATTTCTTTCCAATGTACAAAATGTACACTGATAATGAACTGGCTAACCAAGATTTGTTGTTTTAAAAGGGATGCTCCTCGAATTAACTTGGGTCGAATTCCTGTTGACTGAAATATTTAATCACAATGTATTTTGATGGACCTGGTCTTTAAGTATATTAGTTATCAGTACTGTTGTATTTGACACTAATTAGTGTGTAACATAATGGAATAGAGAAAAGGTAAGAATAGGGCAAAGTCTGATTGACTGCATATCCTGAAAACATTTGACATTAGTCTGTAACAGAACCAGGAGAAAGAAGACTATAGCAAATAATAAACTGCTGGAGAAACTCATTAGATCAGGGAGCATCTGTGGCAGGAAATAAACAGTTGACATTTTGGCTTCCTCTGAACCTAAAATGTTGACTGCTCATTCCCCTCCACAGATGCTGCCTGACCCTCCACAGTTCCTCCGCAGTTTGGTATTTTGTTTCAGATTCCAGCATTTGCAGTCTCTTGTGTCTCCATAAGAAGACTATAATCCTGAGTATATAAGAATTTATACAGCTTCTGATCATTTAATGATTTTCTAGTAGATTTCTGAAGATTAATTTTATAATAGAGAGTTTGAACAGGAAACACTGGGAATTAGGAAGATACGCTCAGTAAGTAACGATCTTATCGGTGTAAGATCATCAATGATTAATGTATCATCAACCATTATATTACTTTATTTTACTGCCATGTTCCTTAAACTTATTTCATCCACTATTGTCCAGAAGCAAATCTGCAGATGTTGGAAATCTGAAGTAGAACAAACAATGCTAGATACACTCATCTCGACAGGCTGCACTTGTGGGGAGGACAAGGTAACTTGGCAAAGATATGGAAAACAAGTATTAACATGCAGACAAAGGAAGGGTGGTGAAGGCAGAACAAAGGGGAAGGTGTGTGATTGCAGACAGTAGGGAAGATTAAATACCAAAAGGAGTGTGGAGCCAGGTGGAAGGGTGCATTGAAGGCTAGTTAATTACAGAGAACCAATAAACGTGTGAAATCAAAGGGAATTATAGTTGAAAACAAACTAAGCTGGAAATGTGAAAACTCAATCTAATGAGCCATAACTGACACAAGAGACTGCAGATGCTGGAGGCTGGAGCATAAAACAAACTACTGGATGAATTTACCAGGTCAGGAAGCATCTGTGAAGAGAAATTGAATTCTATTCTGTTTTCTTGGTAGATTGCATGGGTGACAGCCTGAATAAAGTTGGATTTGTTTTAAGCTTTCATCACAAACTGGAATGCCGGGACAAACACACAGCTTCTTTGGCTTTAATGGCAATCAGGTAGCACAACAACTGAAACTGCAGCAAATAAAATATACCCATTACCCAACGAACATGGAGGTCAAATAATAATTACTTCCAGATTTTTAAAGATTTTTAAAACAATTTTCTTTATCCCTTCAGCTGTCCAAACTCTCTTCTCTCAGATCAGCTCATGCCTTCTTTTGGTTTAGTTTATTATTGTCTCGTGTACCGTGGTTCATGAAAAGCTTTTGCTTGCGTGGTATCCAGTCAAAGAAAAGACTATAGATAATTCCAATCAAGTTGTCCACTGTACACAGGTATAGAATTAAGGGTACAACATTTAGTGCAAGATAAAGTCTGATTAAAAATAGTTCACAGGTCTCCAAAGTAGATGGCAGGTCAGGACTGCACTCCAGCTGATGAGAGGACTGTTCAGTTGCCTGATAACAGCTAGGATGAAACTATTCCTGAATCTGGAGGTATGTGTTTTCAAACTTCTGTATCTCTTGCTTGAGGGGAGAAGAGGCAGTGACCAGGGTGAGATTCATCCTTGATTATTCTGGTGGAATTGTTGAGGCAGTGTGAGGTGTAGATGGAGTCAACGTTGGTTTGCGTGATGGTCTGGGCTACATCCACAACTCTCTGCAATTTCTTGTAGTCCTGCATGGAGCTGTTCCCAGACCAAACTATATTGTATCCCAATAAAATGCTTTCAGCGGCTCATCTGTAGAATTTGGTGAGGGTTGTTGGGAACATGCCGAACTTCCTAGGCCTTCTAAGAAAGTAGAGGCATTGGTGTTCTTCTGTCCAGTTTTAGAATTGGCAATGGGTAGAACTCTTCCCAAAGGAATACATTTCACATGGTTCCATTTTTGGATATACCAAAAGCAGAACAAGAACATTTTTCTCACACACAATCCAATATTTCTCATATCTCTGAGGGATCTGTTGATTGCAGAGTTTACATCAATACTATACAAAATGAAATGGAGATACCCAGTCACTATCTTACAAACAGATAAGGTTGTATCTGCTTACATAAGGAGGACTAACACAGGCACGAAGATAAACATTTTAATAAGCCCTTTAATACATTCTGGGAATGTGAATGGTACAATAAGAGGGGAATGGACGGGATGAATGCACAAATACTTTTACCTAAGATATGGGAATCAAAAACCCTATGATATAAATTTAAGGTGAGAGGGACCAGATTTATTATGAACCTGATGGACAATATTTTCACTGAGGGTGGTGGATATATGGAACAAGCTACCAGAGGAGGTGGTTGAGGCAGGTACTATAACAACATTTACAAGACTCGGACAGATACATGGATAGGAAAGGTTTAGAGGGCTATTGGCCAAATGTTGGCAAATGAGACTAGCTTAGATGAGGCACCTTGGTCAGCATGGACTAGTCAGGATGAAGAGCCTGTTTCCAACCTGTATGTTAATTTGTAATTCCCTCTGCTTCAGTGTGAGATCTCCAATGGGAGGCCAGGGGATTTGCCGATGATTCCAACATCAAAATCACCTAACGTCACAATGGTAACGGTCACTTGCAGAAATCTGGAAATGATTTGATTATATAACGTGCTTGGTGATATAGAAAATTTGGAAAGAATTAAATAATTTAACATCGGGAAATAGCTTCAGGCTACACAAAGGTTTTGTTAATAGGGACTGGATACAATGAAAGTTGCACGACAGAACTTCTGAAGGTCTCGGCGCGAAACGTCACCCATTCCTTCTCTCCAGAGATGCTGCCTGTCCCGCTGAGTTATTCCAGCATTTTGTGTCTATCTTTAGTAAACCAGCATCTGCAGTTTCTTCCTACACCTCTCACATAGAACCTTCTGAACCTTCTGAATGTAGTCGGCAGGGCAGTACTCTGCATATCGCCAACTTCGAAACATAGAAAAATAGAAAATAGGTGCAGGAGGAGGCCATTCGGCCCTTCGAGCCAGCATCGCCATTCATTTTGATCATGGCTGATCGTTCCTTATCAATAACCGTGCCTGCCTTCTCCCCATATCCCTTGATTCCACTAGCCCCTAGAGCTCTATCTAACTCTCTCTTAAATCAGGGCTGCCAACTCTCATGATTTCAGCGTGAGAATCACACCTTGGAGCAAATTCTCACGCCCTCACGCTCATGACCGAGTTCTCACGCTGAGTTCAGTCCCTGCGCCAGTTTATCCCTTTGCGCCGCCTGCCAACGATCTGTGCGGTCTGGGGAAGCGCGTTGGTTGACGGCTGTGAGTGACGTCGCATCTCTTCTCTTCTCTTTGGTCGAATGTGCAGCTGCCGACAACAACAACAGGTTGAAGCAGTTGTCAAACATGCGGGGGGGGGGGGGGGGTGGGGGCGACGACGACCACAATGAGGCCAAACATCTAGGACAGGGTTCAGACTACGTAACCCGAAAAACCGCGTATTTATTTTCAATTTGTTTTCGCGGGGTTGGGGCAGGCGAGCCGACCTGGGAACTGCGGCCAGTCCCTGGGCATGCAGAATGCCAACTTAATCGGTATGGACAAATTGGGCCAGCCATGTACATGTTGTATAACTGACTCTATGCAGATCTGAATGGGCTTAGAATTACCATTTAAGCAAAATTGCCCACACTTTCCCCATTTTGATTCTTGAGATTAATATCCCTTTGCTCTGTTAACAGCATTAAAGTACTTATGAGGTAGAGTCAGGAAAGGGACCATGTTATTATTTTTTAGTTTGCTTTAATTTGTTAGTTGATTTTTTGTTGACTGCCATAATTTCTGAAATAGTCTTAAAGTAACTTAACTGTTATAAAGCAGTAATAAGTGATTTGTGTCCAAACAATTGGAACTTGCATAAAATGTTTGAATTATTAGCAAGGCTGCCAACTCTCACGCATTGAGCGTGAGACTCGCGCATTTCACAAAATTCTCATGCTCTCACGCTGATCACAAAATTATATAATGAGAATAGGACCTGTTTTGATTAACAAATAGTGTAGGAAGGAATTGCAGATGCTGGTTTAAACTGAAGATAGACACTAAAAACTAGAAAAACTCAGCAGGACAGACAGATGTTTCGAGTCGAGACCTTCAGCCTGAAGAGGTTGAAAACCAGCCATAAAACACAATGACTGGACATGTGTGTTATCCAACTGAGGGCAGAAATCAGAATCATGTGTTCATCTTTATTCACGTGACACCATAATAAATATATTACAGAAAAAATAATTTAATGGGGTGGCATGGTGGCGCAGCGGTAGAGTTGCTGCCTTACTACCACATGGGTTTTCTTTGGATATTCCGGTTTCTCCCATATCCAAAAGAAGTGCAGGTTTGTAGGTTAATTGGCTTCTGTAAATTGTTTCTGGCGTGATGGATGGAATTGGTGCATGATAGATTGCTGGTCGGTGCGGAGCTGGTGGGCGGAAGGGCCTGTTTCCATATATATTTTTACATATATATCTTAATTTCATTGAACCATATATGATTGAATATGTGGCATTATTTTCGTCTTGTTTCTATATTCAAAGGGTAAGGTTGAATCCGTCTGAAGAAGGGGTTCGGCCCGAAACGTTGCCTATTTCCTTCGCTCCATAGATGCTGCCGCACCCACTGAGTTTCTCCAGCAATGTTGTCTACCTTCGATTCTCCAACATCTGCAGTTCCTTCTTGAACAAGGTTGGTTGATTTATTTGTGCAGAACAGTGATGGAAGTCTGACTTTTGCTTTGTTTCTCCGAGTTTTTCTCTCTCTCTCTCTCTCTCTCTCTATATATATATATATATATATATATATATATGCATAACAGCATGAATATAATCTGATTTCCATACATGAATATAGTAATTCATGTGCTGCACCTGTTGAGCAGAGCCTGGCTCTGTTGTGGAATGTAATTAGGAATGTAATTTAGCCTAACCTTATTCATACCTAATCCAATTTAAAGCATAAAAGTTGCATCCAAGTGTAAGTAAAAAGACTTGCTACAGTATGCAGTACGGGATAGAGTATCGCAATTTCTCACTCTCAACCAATGTTGGCAGCCCTGCTTAAATCCATCCAGTGATTTGGCCTCCTTTGGCAGGGAATTCCATAAATTCACAACTCTCTGGGTGAAAACGTTTTTTCTCACCTCAGTCTTAAATGACCTCCCCTTTATTCTAAGACTGTGGCTCCTGGCTCTGGACTTGCCCAACATTGGGAACATTTTTCCTGCATCTAGCTTGTCCAGTCCCTTTATAATTTTGGGCAACTTTGGACAATTTAAGTGTTAAAGAAGGAACTGCAGATGCTGGAGAATCAAGGGTTACACAAAAAGCTGGAAAAACTCAGCGGGTGCAGCAGCATCTAAGGAGCGAAGGAGATAGGCGACGTTTCGGGTCGAGACTCTTCTTCAGACTGGTCAGGGATCAGGGAAACGAAAGATATAGACGGTGATGTGGAGAGATAAAGAACAATGAATGAAAGATATGCAAAAAAGTATCGATGATAAAGGAAACAGGCCATTGCCAGCTGTTTGTAGTGTGAAAATGAGAAGCTAGTGCGACTTGGGTGGGGGAGAGATAGAAAGAGAAGGAATGCCAGGGCCCGAGGGCTGAGGGAGAGGTGGGAAGGGGAGGAGGCAACCTGGGTTAACAGAATTTAACATTTTTTAAAATCAAGCCAATTAACCTACAAACCTGTACGTCTTTGGAGTGTGGGAGGAAACCGAAGATCTCGGAGAAAACCCACGCAGATCACGGGGAGAACGTGCAAACTCCGTACAGAGAGCACCGGTAGTCGGGATCGAACCCGGGTCCCTGGCGCTGCATTTTGCTGTAAGGCAGCAACTCTACCGCCGTGACATGCACCAGTATAGCATAGGAGGAGGCCCTTCAGTTCAACCCACAACGTTTGATGCCAAGGCCAACTGTGATCTACCTGGCGGCAGCTCCCGGCGAGGCGAGGCGAGGCGTTGCCATCATTGCTGTGCCCCGTGCCCCGTGCCCCTGCAGCAGCGGCCGCCACTGCGAGTCCCGGGGGAGCAGGCCCCGGGCCGCGGTTGCTAAGCGACGGCGTGTGCGGTCCATGCCCAACCTCCACCCCCCGCCCGCTTCCGTGTCAACTTCCGGCCCGCCGGACTAATGCATCCGCCGCTCTCAGCGCCCCGCGGGCATCGCTGGTGCTGCGGCTGCAAGTCGGCTCGGAGCTCGGAGCTCGGCGCTCTCCCCCTCTCCCGAGAAACCACTGACGGGTGAGTAGAGGAGTCCGGGATGGCTCTTGCTCTTGGCTCCCGCCCGGGTGAAGTGGATGGGTGCACCCTCCCTTGTCCTATCAGCTAGCACTAGTTTCACTGTCCTCCTGATTCATTTCACCGTTTGTTGTGCCGCGTTGTCATCTTCACCTCAGCCAACAATGAACCATTCTGCATTTCCTTCTTCATCATCTGCTTTGATCTGTGTCGGGGGGAACTGCAGATGCTGGTTTACACCGAAGCAAGACTCAAAGTGTTGTAGTAACTTAGCGGGACAGGCAGCATCTCTGGAGAGAAGGAATGGGTGACTTTTCAGATCGAGACCCTTCTTCAAACTGTCGTTTTCACATCTTATTCTTACATGTATCCCTAGTCTCCTTCTCCCCTGACTATCAGTCCGAAGAAGGGTATCAAGCCGAAACGTCACCCATTCCTTCTCTACAAAGATGCAGCCTGACCTGCTGTTATTCCTACATTTTGTGTCTATCTTCAATGTAAACCTGCATCTGCCGTTCCTTCGTGCAACTCTCATGTCCTCTCCACACCAAACTTGCACCGTCCCTTGATTACCCTCCAGACCCTACTCTCATCCAGATCTTTTCTTTCTCTTCCCTTCTGCACTACTATCTCCAAACACCATCATCACAAGAACTGTGCTCATATCCTGATCTGAAGACATAATCAGCCCATCCCAATCTTTATCTCCTTGGCCAAATTGTCCATCAATTGCTTTTTCTCCGTTAAAATGTTATTCATCTCAACCAGTGCTGTCAGAGTTACACAATCTCGCCCATCTGTGAAAAAAAATCTTCTAAATTTCCTCTTCTGTTTTATTAGTGACTAATAGCCGATTGCTTTGACCTCTCTTAGTTTAGTTTAGTTTATCGTCTCATGTACGGAGGTGCAATGAAAAGTTTTAAAATTGTATTTGCATTTCTTCTCGCAAGCCCTTTAAAAGTGCCCTTAAATGTAGACGTTGGAGTTCGCTTCTGATGCAATATGCTTTGTTTCCATGCCTCAATAACATCCTGTTGTCAGTTACACCATGTCCAGTTTGCTATAATGAAATACGGGGGTTTGTAATTACAGAAAAACAAATAAAAACAAAAGTGGGCACAAAAGACCTTATGATTGGTTAGAGTTACAGCGAGCAGAATAAACCATAATTTTCATCATGTTTTAGCTTTGCAGAACTTGGAATGATAACAGCAAAGCACACTGCCTCTTGAGTTCCTGCTAGAATAATGCAGTTATTTTGAATCTCTTGCCCTTTATCTATTGCCCTGCAATTATTTTTGAATAGCGATCCTACTTCCTTTTGAAATCCATAAATGAATCTGCCTGCATACCCCATCAGGCAATGTATACCTGATGCTAATCACATGCTGTCGAAAAGAAGAGTTTTACTTTGTACTGTTGTTTGGTTCTGCTGTCAATTGCCTTACAGCTATTGACTCTGGTTCTTGATATTCCTCATCAATTTGGAAATGTTTCTCTGTACCTAATTTCTCTGCCTAGATTCTTCATTATTTTCAGCACCTCTTTCAAACTTCTCTGCACCAACGAGTGATAGGTTGCAGGGAAATAAATGTGGAATCGACGGACATGATTTTCCTGAGTGCTGAAATAATGCCAATGAACCAATTGTCCTCCTCCTCCATTGGAAGGAAATATAGAAATAACGAAATAATTCCAGCTGTTGACAAAACAGTGCTTTTTAATAGTTCATTATAACTTCTCAATGTTTGTGCTCTGCCTCTTTTTTTAACCCAGGATCCCTGTGCAGGTCAGACAGAAGGGTCAGTATGGGAAGGGGAAGGGGAGATGAAATGGTAAGCAACCAGGAGAAGTAAAAGTCGGTTAACCAGTGCCACAGTTCACAACGATATATCCCTCTTTGGATTACACCATTCCTCACCATCAATTGGCCTCTCAGGGAACCACCTGCATGAAGTCATCTGTTTTGCCAGTCCTGGTCTTTTCTTACTTCCAGACAATAGACAATAGGTGCAGGAGTACGCCATTCGGCCCTTCAAGCCAGCACCGCCATTCAATGTGATCATGGCTGATCATCCCCAATTAGTACCCGTTCCTGCCTTTTCCCCATATCCCCATACTCCGCTATCTTTAAGAGCCCTATCCAGCTCTCTCTTGAAAGCATCCAAAGAACCTGCCTCCACCGCCCTCTGAGGCAGAGAATTCCACACACTCACAACTTTGTGTGAGAAAAAGTGTTTCCTTGTCTCCGTTCTAAATGGCTTACCCCTCATTCATAAAGTCCCACACCAGTCCCACACCAATCAGTCTGAAGAAGAGTACTGATCCGAAACATCACCTATTCATTTTCTCCAGAGATGCTGCCTAACCTGCTGAGTTACTCCAGCATTTTATGTCTATCTTTGGTATAAACCATCATCTGCAGTTCCTTTTTTATTAAATCTGGGAATATTTGAGTACAACCTAATGGAAGTGGTAGAGCAAATTAAGAAATGAATATTTTTTTTAAATGTCTGAAATGGGCTTTATAAAGAGACTTAAAATATAGCAGCAAGAACGTTGTGATGAACCTTTTTGATAAAATACTATTCCTAGCATAATTGGAGCGCAGCAATCAACTTTGTTGAATATATTACGACCCTAAGAAATGCAAGAGATTTACTATAATGATTCTAGGACTGATGGTCTGAACCAACATGGGTAGACTGGAAAAGCAAGTTGTTTCTCTTTGGAAAGGAAGAGGTCCAGAGGAGATCTGGATGCAGTTATTTAAAATCATGAAAAGCCTTGAAGGGAGGGAAATTACTTCCACTGCTGATGGAGCCAAGAGCCAGAGGGCGTAGAATGGTAACTGATTTAAAAAAAAAGATTATATGATGCAGAATTGTTTACACCAAAGATCATAGAATGGAGATGATCTCTGGTTTACACAGTGAGTAAGTTTACACAGTGGAATGCAAGCTGGTAGCGAAGACAGATTTAATCATGGCTATCGAATGGGAATTTGATAAGTACTTAAAAGGAAAATAAATCAAATATATAGTGAAATAGTAGGAAAATGGGGCTAGCTAGATTATTTGCAATGAGCTGGCACAGACTTCATCGGCTGCGGGCCTACTCCTGTTGTGTAACTTTGCTGTGATTCTGATTCTGAGTTCCTGCTGTCAGAATCCTAAAACTCCCTACCCAACATCTCTGTGGGAAGAACTGCACTGATCCAAGAGAGATATAGCTCTAAGAGGTAACAGAATCAAGGGATATGAGGAGAAAGCTGGCTACTGGTTACTGATTTTGGATAATCAGCTATAATCATATTGTATGGCGGTGCTGGCTCAAAGGGTTGAATGGCCTACTCCTACACCTATTTTCTATGTTTTCTATGTTCTATGTCTATGTTATTCAGTAATGTGGCTCATCACCATCATTTTGGATTAATTAGGTTTGGGCAGTAATTGGCTGGCCTTGTGAGGTATCTCCTCCTATCATTATAAAGGCAATGCCTGATTATAATTTCATGTTAGAGGTGCAGAATTAGGCCAATTGGCCCATCAAATCTACTCTACCATTCAATCATGGCTGATCTATCTTTTCCTCTCAACCCCATTCTCCTGACTTCTCCCCATGCTTCTGACACCCGTGTTAATCAAGAATCTAAATTTCTGGTTTAAAAATATCCATTGACTTGGCCTCCGGAGCTGTCTGTGGTAATGGATTCCACGGATTCACCACCGTCTGACTAAAGAAATTCCCCCTCATCTCCTTTCTAAAAGTACGTTCTTTTATTCTGAGGCTGTGGCCTCTGGTCCAAGACTCTCTAGACATTATAATGGAAACAAACATGGTGGACTGGTTTGTCAAGTTGGTGGATTTTGTCTGCCATCTATGATTGTTTTACCAAGAAGCTTTGTGTGACACCACAGGAAGGGGATAAGAAATTATAGTTGATGTATAGTTTGACTCGGAATATCGCAAAGCTGATCACATTCGATAATAATTTACTCGTGTTGCAACAAGCCAACAGCAAGTTTTAACTTGTGTATTCAAAATTAGAAATATACTCTCTTGATAATTCCTCTAGATTTTCTGTTAAGCTGTTTTGCTGGTTTGATGTTTCCTTTTCCCATATTTTCAAGATGAGTATGCCAAGTTACTCAAATCTCTTCTGGTCCTTTTTAGAGTAGTGATCCATTCTCTAGCCAAGCAAAAGTATTTTCTCATGGCCAGGACTTCACACAATACTTGATGTACAAGAGACCAGTTCGAGTCCTGCCTCCAGGCCTAAACTATACTAATATCTATTTCAACCAGGTTCAGTTTTATCGAGTTAAAGGAATATTTAAAGGTTTTACTTGGTTGTGTTTAACCATAGGGTAAAGGATGTGCAGACATTGAGGCACAGTCTCTCTTTCTGGGGACTTCCAGGAAGCTCATAAATACTGTAGAGAATGTTTGCTCCCTGTGTTCAAGGGAATTGGATAGGAAGAACTTAAGGTGAAATTATAAAGGATTTGGAACAACGGAAAGGAAAATAACAAGTTTGCTGTTGGGCACTATCTGCTTGAAAACATATACCGATTCGCGGCAGATAGGGTTCAACTCTGCATGTTAGTGCACCGCAGATCACAGGTTTGTTTTCATTATATTTACTCTTTGCCTTAAGGTGACAAGATAAACACACTGCCTAGCGGCTTCAGTTGCCTGAGGCTATATTACGAAGAGTCTACAGTATAGAAATTGATCAACCATCTTCAGCTCATTCCTTTAATGTGATCCTTTAAACCGTTTGCCTTCATGCTCTTGTGACTTCCTCTTAATTGTATCCATTGAATATAAATTTCAGCCACACTCTGAGATACCATGTGTACCTGTTTCTAACCGTTCTTTAGGCTCCCAAGCTATTTGACTTATTGATACTCTGATGGGCTGAAAGGAGTGGGGAGAAATCACAACTCCCAGTATAAGTTATCCTCGTATCTCCAGAGGGCAGGGTGTTTTAAAGCAGTTCAAAGCATGGCCAGGAAACAGGAGACCACTAGAGAAGGATAATAGATGATTAAATTAAAGCTAGAAGAGATCTTCGTGGGTGGCACACCGGTAGAGTTACTGCTGTACAGCCCCAGAGATACGGGTGTGATCCTGATTATGGGTGATGTACGAAGTTTGCTCATACTCACTGTAACTGCGTGGGTTTTCTCCAGGTGCTCCAATATACTCTCACATTCCAAAGACGTACAAGTTTGTCGGTTAATTGGCTTCTGTAAATTCTCCCTAGTGTGTAGGATAGAACTAGTGTACGGATAGGTCAGTGTGGCCTCGGTGGGCTGAAGCTGAAGGGCTTCTTTCAATGGTGTATCTCTAAATCTAAAACTGGGAGAGAACAAGTGGAAATGGGTCTGATCTGACATCCAGGCTATTGTATTAACAACAATGTTGACAGTGCATATCTCCCTCTTTAATTCCAAATAAATTAAGATAATTTTTTGGCTTATCTTGATTGCTGAAGTTGATCTTGAATGAATTAAATGTTCTCTTCCATTGTGCCAATTTTTTATTTTTGCAAAGAGTTTTCATCCTTCATCTCAGAAAGACCCTTTTAGTCAAGTCAAGTTTGTGCAGTGAAATAAAAAGTGGCCGTGCTCGCGGACTTTGTGCAAAAAACAAACAAACAAACAACCAACAAACTACAAACAGAATCACATGTTCTTTTTCATATTAAATATTGTGGGCGGTATTGTGGTACAGTAAGTTAGTAGAGTTAGTCCCTGGTGAGATAGGAGTTTACAGTCCGAATGGCCTCTGGGAAGAAACTCCTCCTCGTCCTCTCCGTTCTCACAGCATGGCAACGGAGGCGTTTGCCTGACCGTAAGAGCTGGAACAGTCTGTTGCAGGGGTGGAAGGGGTCTCCCATTATCTTATTGGCTCTGGAGTTGCACCTTCTGATGTATAGTTCCTGCAGAGGGGCGAGAGAAGTTCCCATAGTGCGTTCGGCTGAACGCACTACTCTCTGCAGAGCCTTCTTGTCCTGGGCAGATCAATTCCCAAACCAGATTGTAATGTTTCCGGACAAGATACTTTCCACAGCCGCAGGGTAGAAGCACTGGAGGATCCTCGGAGACACTCTGAATTTCCTCAATTGCCTGAGGTGGTAAAGGCGCTGCCTTGCCTTACTCACGAGTGCTGCAGTGTGCGATGTCCATGTCATTTCCTCAGAGATGTGGACTCCCAGGTATTTAAAACAGCTCACCCTATCCACAGTATCCCCATTTATCCTCAATGGTGTGTACGTCCTCAGATGATGTGCCCTCCTAACTTTTTATTGTATGGTGCAGCTTTGCTGAAATAAATTGTATAAAAAATGTGCATGTATCGAGCCTTTTGGCAAGGATACTGTTAAAATAAATGATGGAGGCTGGAATGATTGAAAGTGAGATGAGGTGCCACAAGATTCTGTACCTGCTGTGATGACAGAATGTGTCCTTGTGGAAGGAAGGAACTCGGCTCTTTCAGGGACCTTGGTCTTGAGCAAACGTCTTTCAACTGGATGAAATTCTTTTGATAGCTGAAAGAATGTGAAACTTTTAACTGTAGTGACTGGTGCTGCAGTTTTGATTAGGAATGCAATGGGTTTCATTGCATCAGGAGCCCTTGAAATATTAATATATTTCACTAAACCCTGTGTACACATTTCTGAAAGATACTTTTGTAATTGCAAAAAATAGTGCTGTGTTCAACAAAGGTCTGATGGCGAAGAGGCAATTTACGTCCTTTTCCTTGTATATCAAGTATATACCCCCTCACCCTAACCTTCATAGAGTTAATTAATCCCTGTTTGAAAATCTGAATTGTTGCATTGTATAAGGCTGCGTGGCACACAGTTCTGTTGCATTGCTTGTCTTGGGCAAGTGCATCAGTTTTTTAAAAAGCAATTTGTAGCTTGTTGGGAAATAGTGTAGATTGGTAGGATACCTCTTCCAGCTGTGAACTGAAAATCATATTTGTGGAATAACATCTCACCTGTTTGGACTGAGAGTTGGTCTTCCTCACCACAGACAATAGAGCAGTCACTGCAACATGTTATTTGGGGAGTGAAATGGGGCCGAGAACATCTCACAGTCCTGACCTCCCTTGCTCACGTTCAATGGTAATGGCATGTTGTTTTGCCTCTCTGTAGCAGTGTTTTTAAAACCTCACCATATTTTGGTGCTTTTGACACAAAATCCGGATGTCTGACCTCATTAAACTCTTGGAAACTCTTTGTAGGTTACACTTTTGTAAAACAGTGACAATCTATGTGGGAAAATCTTACAATATTCAGTAAAATAACATGAATCAACAAATATAAAGAGAAAAGAACTCAGAATTCTGGAAACATTATTATTGGAGTACATGGTACATCAAGATACAGACGGATCTTTGTGGATCTATTGGCACGTCCTTGCTTTGAAAACATTACTTAACATAAACCACATTATCTATGAGCCCAGCAATGTTTAAATGGTGATGGACTTGTTGATCATCCAAGTTCCACTCTATTTTCCCAATGTTCAGAAGCTGTTTGTGAATTTCTTTGGGGGTTGGGCAGATTAAAACGCACATTAGCCTCAATGCACATATATGGCCCACTTGAAGTGAGAGCCAAGTTACTCCACACTTTAGGAATTCTCGATCGTGCAATGCTGACTACACTTTAAAATGGCTGAAAACTGCTCTGCACCACAAAAGGTTAAAGCCCCTATCTAAACATATCTTTTTGAAAGAATGGGTTCCTAAAAGGCTTTGACATGGAAGCTGGTGAGCATTTTGGACTGGACTGAGACTCTCTTTCATTTAAAAGTGCCATGAATCTTTGGAATTTTGGACCTCGGAGGATTGTGGATTTTGTTACCAAGTACATTCAAGATAGATATTGTATGTTAAGGAAATCAATTCATATGAAGATTAGGATAGAATTGAGCAGAAGCCGCTCAGGAACAGTTTCTTCCCCTCTGTTATCAGGTGTAAAGAGTCCAAACTCACACAGGTTGAAACACAAGCATCTTTATTGTTCAGGTCATTAAGTACTACGCAGGTCACCACACGTTCACACTGCTACTCTATCTGGTAGACAGTGTGATGTTATAATTAGGCGGGGTTATAATTACTAAGCATTCTAATTGGCCACCATGCTATAGCCAATCTACATCAGGCTTCTGAACGGTCCTTTCATAAGCTTGGGTATTGTCTGCTTCACCTCTACCCCATTCTGGATATTGGACGTTGTCTATGGAATTGATTCGCTGCGATGCTGAGAACTATATTCTGCATTCTGTATCTTCCCTTTTGCTATATTTATTATACTTAAGTTTGGTTTGATGGTATTTAAATATAGTATTATCCGATCTGTTTAGAAAGCACACAAAGCAAAACCGTTCAGTGTACCACAGTAAACGCAACAATAATAAACCTAAACTTGAATATGGCATTGAATAGAATCAGCCATGATCATGATTTGTGTCACATATCTCTTCTTGTTGGTCATGGGTTTTTTAAAGAGCTGGAAAAGAATGTTGCTTCGATTGAAATTGAGTTAGCACTGCTGTTGTAGTCCATTTACCTTTTTAATAGTGTTTTCCAATATCCCAGTAGCCATGGTGTCAGACGCTATTACCTAAGCAGGTTGATGAGGAAACAGGGGTCTAGGACATCATCCAATAAGGACTGTTCGAGTGTTTTGTTCTTAGTTTATTTTAGAGATAGTGAGATACTGCGTGGAAACAGGCCCTTCAGCCCACCGAGTCCGCGCCGACCAGCGATCCCCGCACACTACCGCTATCCTACACACACTAAGGGCAATTTACAATGATACCAAGCCAATTAACCTACAAACTTGTTTGGCTTTGGAATGTGGAAGGAAACCAGAGATTACGAAGAAAACTCACGCAGGTCACGGAAAGAACGTGCAAACTCCGTTCAGACAGCACCCGGATCGAACCCAGGTCTCTGGAGCTGTAAAGCTGCAATTCTACAGCTGAGCCACCATGCTGCCTTTTGGACCTTTGTTATCATGAGTTGGAAAATTGCAAGAATACTCCCAGATATATTTTTGGGTGCGTACTTATTCAGGTGGAATATAGGTTTCCACCCAAAAATAATTCTCTGCAAGAAACCAAACAATGAAAATGTTCCACTGATGCAGGAGATAGCAATAATTTATAGTTTCATTGTGGTCCATTATTGTGATTGTGTAGATCGTTTGTTTTTAATTGTGTTATAATGGCAGAGAGTTCCATTCCTTACTCTGCTTCCTTCCCTTAAGAAAATTAAGTTGTATGTTTTTTACCCTAAGTTCATTCTCACCGTAAAGTTAGGCCATTTGATCACAGGGTACTAGCCATATATTTAATCAACCAGGACATTTTTAAGTACAGGTTCACTTTTGGTGTTGATATTTTTCCCTTTAACACTTCAATGAGTTTCAGATTACACTGGTTCTCCTTCAGTATTTTCTTAAACCAAATAAGTAATTATAAAGATTTAACATTGCACTTTTCCCTCACCAACTTCATAGAATTGCTCTGTCAGTAATTTCACTGGAATGTTTGTCTTTCCTTATTCATTGATGTGCAGTCCTGGACTGATCACTGTCTACATAACTTCAGTCCTGGAAGTATCATTTTAACTGTTTGTATCTATTTTCCCTTGGTCTGTAGTCCGAGTATGACTTGCTACAAGCTGGACTAACCTCTATATAAAAATTCCCTCTCAAAGCTCAAATGACCAAGTGTTACAAGTTTATTTTCATAATTCTTCCATAAGGTAAATGCTTATAGGATTCATCTTCTCACTTGCAATATGTTCTTTCATTCCTCTTTGAAATTTCTCTCTGTAATATCATACGGCCTTAGATAGAGCAAATATAGAGAGGATGTTTCCACTAGTGGAGGTGTCTAGGACCAGAGACCATAGCTTCAGAATAAAAGGACGTATCTTTAGAAAGGAGATGAGAAGGAATTTCTTTAGTCAGAGGGGGGTGAATCTGTGGAATTAATTGCCACAGACAGCTATGGAGGCCGTCAATGTGTATTTCTAAGGCAGAGATTGACAGATTCTTGATTAGGAAAGGTGTCGGGGGTAATCGGGCGAAGGCAGGAGAATGGGATTGAGAGGGAAAGATCGATCAGCCATGGTGGAGTAGATTTGATGGGCCGAATGGCCTAAATCTGCTCCGAGAGCTTATGAATATTGTCCATCTGCCCCATTCACAGCAGACAACATGGGAATAAATGCATATATCAAGGCTGGCTGCAAAGCTGATGAACGTCTTTAAGGGCCTGTCCCACTGCGGCGACCTAATTGGCGAGTTTAGAAGAGTTTGCACTCGACTCATACTTGCAGCATGGTCGACACGAGGTTCTAGGAGGTCTCTGTAACTCTCCTTCATGCTCGAGAGGCCTCAGCTAGGTCGCAGCATTTTTTTCAACATGCTGAAAAATGCCCGCGTGTAAAAAAAGGTCGCCATGGAGAAAATCAATATTTTTTTACTTGTAGGTTTAGTCGTAGTAGGTCGTAATGTTATTGTATGTAATCAAAGGTAGTCGAAGGTAAAGCTCTTTGAGAAAAAAAAGTTAAGTAAACCAACCGGTAATGTCAAATGCCCGCTAAACTTTATTAAAAGTTGTCTGGCTTCTTAAAAGTGTATCCACTCTACCTTTCTAACCGCCACCCCCCTCCCTCTCTAAAGGACATACCGTAACTGTGCCAGCCGTCTTTTACCTTCCTGCTCATCGCGGGTGTGAATTTCAGACGGCGCTCCCCCGCTTTCCCTGGCCCCCGCCTTTGCGATGTGTTTGTGTGTGTGTGCAGACGGTCGATCTGGCTCGCAGTTTCATCGCAGACGGTCGATCCAGCTCGAGGTTTTTCAGACGAGTGCCTTCGAGCTTGAAGGTCGAAGACAGTCGCTGAAAAGTCGCGTTAGTGGACAGGCCCTTTAGGCAGGAGCGGTGCCCTCCATTCTGCTCAGTGCTTGGAGCTCCTTCTTAGTTGGGATTCTCTGCAAAGGTGGATATGGATCTTAGTCAATTCATAGTTATGAAGCTTGGAAAGTTTTATGCTCCACCTGGTCACCAGTCCCCTGCAGAAGTAATGAGTGAATCTGATGTCAGTTTGGCACACGCAACTGGCCATGAATGTGTTCATTCATTACCCTGGCACTGTGTGGTTTAGAAGCTTGTCCAAGCCACTTCGTCCTATTCTGTTGCCAGGACTCAAAAGTCTAGTCAAGAATATTCAGCATACAGAAATAGAAGGGAGAAGGATCCCAATTCTCCACATAGATCTCCATCTTTTAAAAGACTATTTCAGTGATCCCTATAAATAGTTATAATCCTACATACTAAACATTGAAATGTGGGTAGCCACAAAATACTGGAGTAACTCAGCGGGACAGGCAGCATCTCTGGAGAAGTCTGATCAGTCTGTAGAAGGGTCTCAACCCGAAACGTCACCCACTCCTTCTCTCCAGAGATGCTGCCTGTCCCGCTGCGTTGCACCAACATTTTGTGTACATCTTCGGTTTAAACCAGCATCTCCCAATTCCTTCCCACACATTGAAGTATGGGTCGTTCAAGGGAAAATTTAAGTAACATACTTCAAGCAGATCATCTGCATGATATTTTAGAGATCATGCAATGTATAAAGTTGCAGTAATGGTTCTGTTATAAATACCACAAGCTTTGACATATAACTTGACATCAGTCTGAAGAAGGATCCTGACTCAAATCGTCAGCGAATAATTCCCTCCACGGATGCTGCCTAACTTCTGAATTGCTCAATGGTGACTTGTTCATATTTAAACTGTGGAATAAAACTATTGTGCATCTTAATTCCAAAAAAATCTATTGTGCATGTACAGTTTGGAATATTTTTATTCCAAATAGCTTTGCATTAGCTTTACAATTTTGTCGGCATGATCATTTGTGATAGATCCCACTAATAAATCTCTTTGTTGACATTGGTAAGAATGTGGAGCTTTCTACCAAGAAGAGTTTTATGGGAAATAATAGAAATATATTTAAGGGGGAGTTGTGTCTCTTTCCAATCCCCTCTTCGCTCCTGCTTGAAACCCACCCTTGTCAACAATCTTTTGGTTGCCGGTTCCAATATCTCATATTGTTCCTTGGTTCTGGATTTTAAAAAATGTTTATGTAAAAAAAGTGCTACATAAATCCAGTTGATTGTTCAGTCTATATCAAAGATCTATGTGAAGCTGTGGTTTGACCAAATATGGGACAAGAATATTTGCAGTTAACTTGCTTACAAACATAACAACCAAATGCATATTTTCTTCTTTCCTGCTAACAGATCTGTGATAATTAAGCAAGAAATTGGAAAGAAACTAGGGGGATTTGGAACCCTGAGATAGAAGAGTGTCAGGTTCTCTTAAGCAAAGTTTGGTTTTGTCAGAAGTCCAGTTGCCAAGAAAGCAGTCTTCCTCATTTCCTTTTATGCCCCTCCTCCTTCCAACTTCTCCTCCTTCATATTCACTGGAAAATAAATCTTCAGCAGTTTTACAGACATTGCTGCAAGTTCCAGCTCAGCACAACACTTACAGCAAATAAATAAAGCACCGATGGATGGTCTGTGCTGCAGAGAGTTACAGATGGTTCGAGTAATGACAAACACATGGGCCGCTTTACTTTGAGCAAGGCATTTGTAGTTAGACACTGAAGTGTCTTTCTTCCCTTCCCGATGGTATTAAACACGCTTGGAGAGCAAGTGGACTGATATGGGTAAGTTGGTGCTCACAAAAGTTGACAGAGCATGGAAGCAGGGAGGACTGTTTGGTCAGTTCGTATTTTAATGTTTGAAAATGTGTGGAAAAGCTACCTCCAAGGTCTCTGGCTCTCTCTAAACAATAAGTTTGCTCTTATTGCCACAAATTACTCCGCTAACCTCAGACTTAAGATTGCAGCAACCTTTCTTGTTAGCTTAATTATGTCCTCAGGGCAGGCATGTAGAGAAGGTGGAAGCCAGATGTAAAGATTAAAGGATCGAGCCACTTAAAAAGGTGGGTTTTAGCAAAGATTAATACAAAAAAAATTGGAATAGTGTAAATGACTTCTGTTGGGAAGATAATAAAGCCCGTTTCAGAAAATGAACCTGCTACAATAGGATTTTTTTCATATTTAAATCTTTTATTATTATTTATTTGCAAAACTTAGCTAAGAACTCAAATGTACATTTAACAGGAAGAGTGTGAATAGGAGACAATCCTGCTTTCTCTTTGATAAGTAAAATTCTGATACTTCCAGGTTACCCCTTATTATTAACATTTCTCAAACATACTGATTATGCGGTAGATTTAAATTTGTTATGATTGTGGTCTATTCCTGGCGAATATGAATTATAAGATGCTGTTGCCAGGATGAAGATCACTATTGTGGCTTCTTGTCTCCCTCCTGCAGGAAATATAAATAACCAAGTGCTCATTTGAGTTATACTTGAGGCATTGAAGTGAATGGGCTTAGTGACACTTCACATATGAAATATATGTGCTCTATTAAGTTAGTCTTGTGTATTAATAATTGCTTCAGTATACAATTTATTTGACCAGCTGAAAATCTGCTCAAACCTCTGGTTTATTGTGTGATTTTTAATTTGTAACTTTAAGTAAACACTGATCTTTTATTACCTTCAACTGCAAGATATCTGCCAATAAGAGAGATGGGAAATACTTGGGTTCGCTTAGAATGAATCTGAAGTGAGTCGGTGTTTTGATTTCAGGCTATTTTCACCCACTTTGCTTTTCTGTCCCCAGCCGTTTTCTTGTGTGTGGTTCCTTTGATTGTATTTTTACACTGCATTCACTGTTCTTGGTGTGGTTATTTAACAATGTTAGTTCTGGAGCCTTTCATCTGGGATGTTCTAATTCTGGATTCATTTATATTCCAGTTTTAATTGCGCTGTTTTTGATATTGCATTCTTCATTTGCCTGGGTCATAAATTCTGCAATTCCCTCCCTTAATCCCTCAGCCTTTGACATGTCTGTAACCATTTTGATGCTGTTTGAACTAAAGTTTGTTTGAAAGTTTGATCGGTTATCCTAACAATTCTGTATGAAAGAATTGCAGATGCTGGTTTACATTGAAGATAGACACAAAATGCTGGAGTAACTCAACTGGTCAGGCAGCATCTCTGGAGAAAAGGAATAGGTAACGTTTCGGTTTGAGACCATTCAGACTAAGTGATGAAGGGTCTCGACCCAAAACATCATCTATTCCTTTTCTTCAGAGATACTGCCTGACCCGCTGAGTTACTCCAGCATTTTGTGTCTATCCTCATAGTTTATAGTTTGTGGCAGTGGCAGTTTTATTTGATGGTGTTCCTGTGGGATGCACTGTGACATTTTACTACATTAAAGATATGTTGCCATGTTTAGTTTGTGGTTCCTGTTTTCAAAACCTTGTTTGAATTTGGATGGAGCACAAAGATCTTTATTTCCAGTGCAGCAGCAATTCCATTTTAAGATTTGTATTAACTTGGATTCCACACAAAGGAAGTGTATGTCAGCTACCGAACAATCTAGTTGTTTTCTTTAATTAAAAAAAAACCTTATGCACTGCTGCATTTTACAAGCTGTGCTCTTTGATATTCCCTATGCCATTTGATACAATTAGTTAATGTATTGCTTACCTTAGTTGTAAAGAGATCATATAGGGCTCAAAAAGGACCTTTTCGGGTGTATTTTTAAATAGTAACATAATCATAGAACATTACTTGAAAATGGATGTCATTTGGATCTTGGGAGCATTGTAGTACTGATTCCACCATATAAAGCACCAAATCGCTGAAATATTCAGCAGGTTAGCCAGCATGTATGGAGTGACGTAATATTTCATATGGAAAAAAGGGGAAACAAGCAAGTATTAAGTTGCAAAGAAGGAAAAGGGTGCAGTGAACAAAAGGGGAAGTTGGTGAGAAGGCGGTGACCACGAGAAATGGAATGACCAAAAAGACGATGCTACCAGTTGAAAACGATGATGAAAATATGTCAGGGGTGTCTATAAAAAGAGTTTTTGTTTTTTTTTAAACAGAAATTGCTGTAAATCTGAAAGAAAAAGACAATATGGAAGTCAGCAATCTATGGAAAGATTGGGTGATTGCTTTGCAGAGCTCCTGTATTCAGTCCACAGGGAGTGACCCTGATCTTCAGGTTTCCTGCCACTTTCATTCATTGTCCCCCCTCCACTCGGACCTTTCTGCAGTATTACGTCGAGGCCCAATACACTCTTAAGGAACAGCTCTTCTTCCGTCAGGATACTTTGCAGGATTTAGTGTTGAAGTGGCCAACTGTGGATAACTCTTTCCTTGTTTGTATCAGAGCTGGCCATTACTACTTGCTGTCATTTAGGCACATTTTTATCTTACAATCTATGCTGCTGATCACATCCCACAGTTTAAGAAGCTAAATGTGGTATTAACTGCCATATGAGGTCAAGAGGCTCACTCTATTCGAGATGTTCCTTTGGTTCCAACTATAACCCTCCTCCACCTTCTCTGAGACCTAAAACTTCCCTTTTTTTCCCTCTCTATCTCACTTTGGAGAACAATTCTGGACCCGAAACGTAACTAACTGCTTCTCTTTCCTTTCTGTAGATGCTGCCCGACCTGCTGAGTATTTTGGGCATTTGGGTTTTGTAAAACAGAGGGAAGGGAATACAACTATAGGGAATATGAGATACTGAGCTGGAATTACTTTATGCAATCTTTCCCTACATCAAATGTTTAGTCCAGTCTTCTGACGAAGGCGGCTGTGCAAACATGTGTTAGCCATGTTGCAGATCCGTGGCTTAGTTTAGTTTAATAACCGAAAATCTTTGGAGAAAACACACCCATGGCTTGGATGAGTTATTTTTGATTTGCTGTCTTGGATTTTGGCGTAAGCACGTTGAAATCAAATGTGTTTGTAAGAACTTCATGGAATAGTTTGCCGTTCTTGAATAATGGAAACTTTGAACAACGGCTCCTGAGAGACAAGAATTCGGTGACGAGGAGCAGGAAGTTAGGATGATGAAATTTTGAATTGTGTTATCAAGTGCAAATATTTCTTATGAAGACTCCAGTTTTTTTTAATGTTATACGTTACATCCATATGTTCATATTCTTACCAAGCACTTAAAAACATTTTGGGACATTGCTTTTTTTAAAAAATATAACTATATTCCCTGCAAAAATTGCCATAGTTCCATTGCAATTCATCCACTTGCAATCTTATCCCAGTGAATTTACTTCTGACCCTTCAGGATCCTCTGTAAAATTCTACCTGCACCCTGTAAACATGTCGTAATTTCTATAAAATAGTATCTGCAATTTGGAGGATTATATTGCAATGATACAGAAAATGTTTTGTCTTTAAATCCCAGATCCTCTAAAACGCTCCAATTCCACCTACCTTATTTTAGGAACTCTAGGTTATAAACCTATGAGATTTATCTTCTTGAATACATTGAGATACTCAGCAAAATGGAGGCGGTGAGGTTAGTGCTTTCCCTGCCATAATGTCTTATGCACATGGAAAGCTCCCTTACTGAAGGGAATTTTTTCTCCCACTCTTTCCCCTTGCCTGGAATGAGACTAATTGGATAGAATTTCCAAAGAGCCAGAAGAAGCACGTGGTGTGCAATTGTCCCTTTTATGTTATATAATTTAAAATGTAATATAATGTAAACCTGTTGGATGGAGTTGTCCCTGAGATTAATATTGTGTTCAGGAAAAAATGAGGGAAATTTGGCTGGGACGAGTTAAGGGAAGAATACAAATGGCAACATTCAGGACATAGTTAAAACGAAGTTTCGATGCATTTTAGAAACGAGATTCTGCTTTTTCATATCTCTATTCAAAGAAGAAATTAGAAAGAATCTTGGCATCACTTCAATTTAGATTCTCTGGTAACAAAACCTTTGAGCTAACGGTGGTACAGTTATATTAATGCTGGGAGCTATTTCTTCAGTCCTGGTCTCACAGCATTGAACAGGGTCTAGAATGTCCAGGGGAATTATTAAGTGGTTACACACTGTCTGGACTTTTAATGGTTTGTATTTAATGCTGATGGACAAATGAAAGAAACAGATGTAAATACAATTACTGCTGTGGACTTAAGGAACATTTTCTATTGTTCTTTAATATATTGCTTTTTAGCCATCTTTCTTTCTCCGGCACTGGGTCCTCAGATAGCAGTTCTTGAGATCATTTTATTAAATATTGAGAGTCAGTGGAGGTGATTTGTCCACTGTAGTAGACATCAAAGGCACAGGTGTGACCCAGTGTACTTGTATTATCTTTTTTTGAATTCCAACGATAAACTTGATTGCTATAGTCTGGCTTCTGCTGTGAAGTCCAACTGGTTGCTAGAGCCTGAGAAGAGAAAATGATCAAAATATTATTTTTAAATCATAAACGTTGGAGGCCTTGAATTATATGGAAAATATGTGGTAAATGCATAGGCCAGGCTGTGAGTTTGGAGAAAGTACCCAAGTTTGTATATGTGGGAACTGGATCTATATTTGTCATTGTACAACAAGATTCTCTACTTCCCCATGGGCAGACCTCAGTCAGTTTGAATTGGCAACGCTTCCGGTTCACTGATTATCAGCACTGGGACACTTCAAAGCTGTGTACTCAGTTCCCTATTTTATTCTCCCTGTACCCATGACTTTGTTTCAATGCCATGTTTAAATTTACTGGTGATTCCACTGTTTTTGGATGAATAGCAGGTAATGAAGAATCAGGGTACAGGAGGAAGATTAATAATCTGATTGAATGGTACTAGAACACCAATCTTGCTCTGAGCGTTAGCTAGACCAAGGAGCTGATTATAGAAAACATAGAAACATAGAAAAATAGGTGCAGGAGTAGGCCATTCGGCCCTTTGAGCCTGCACCGCCATTCAATGTGATCATGGCTGATCATCCAACTCAGTATCCCGTACCTGCCTTCTCACCATACCCCCTGATCCCTTCAGCCACAAGTGCCACATCTAACGCCCTCTTAAATATAGCCAATGAACTGGCCTCAACTACCTTCTGTGGCAGAGAATTCCAGAGACTCACCACTCTCTGTGTAAAGAATGTTTTCCTCATCTCGGTCCTAAAGGAATTCCCCCTTATCCTTAGACTGTGACCCCTTGTTCTGGACTCCCCCAACATTGGGAACAATCTTCCAGCATCTAGCTTGTCCAACCCCTTAAGAATTTTGAAAGTTTCTATAAGATCCCTCCTCAATCTTCTAAATTCCAGCGAGTACAAGCCGAGTCTATCCAGTCTTTCCTCATATGAAAGTCCTGACATCCCATGAATCAGTCTGGTGAATTATTGACTACAGGAATGGAAAGCCGAGGGTCAACATTCTTTACCAGCAGGATAGAAGCGGTGAGAGTCAACAGCTTCAGGATCCTGGGCGTACACATCCCTGGTGATCCATATGGGCCCAGCACATTGATGTAACCACAAACAAAGTTCATCAACACCTGTACTTCCTCATGAATTTGAGGAGATTTGGCATGTACTGTATTAAACTTCGACAGATGTACCGTGGGGAGGATATTGACTGTTTGCATCGTGGCCTGGTTTGGTAACCCGGACGTCAAGAATGAAGTGGGCTGTAGAGAGTGGTGGATTTTGCTTTGGCGATCACAGTATTACATCCCCAACATCTAAAGGATCTACAGGAAGCATTGCCTTAAGAAGGCAGCTAATATCACCAAATACCTGTAACACTCTGGCCATGCTCTAACCTTGCTGCCACCATCGGGAAAAAGGTACAGAAGGGTGATAACTGTTACCTCCAGGTTCAAGAACGTCATCTTCCCATTAAATATTGCGCTCTTGAACTTGCAAAAGCCTGACCACAACCCTACCTCGGCGCCGAACCACTATTATAATGTGGTTACCTGGTATAACTGATAATTTAATGTATTATTGCTAATTGTATAATTATCTGTTGTGTGATTGTGTTAATGTGCCTGTAAAGCTCCAGCAATTAAAGATTTCACTGTTTCATCCCTGTGCACATGACATTTAAATACTCTTGACTTTTGATGATCTAATGAATTTTGTTTGATGAAGAGCTCACCAAGCAAATGTTTTTGCTGTATCTCAAAGTATATGACAATATTAAACCAATACCAGAAAAGGATAAAAAGGACGACGGGAAATGATAAGAGAGCAGTTTACCAGAAGATAAAACAAATATTATTCACTCCAGTAGGTTTTGAAGTATCTGGATGGAAGATAAGAAGCTTCTCCTCTAATTTGCATGAGCATTGCTGTGGAAATGGAAGATACTGCAGACAGGTTGGACTAGAAATGAGATTAAAAATTAAAGCGGCATACTGATCAATGCGAGTGCTACACAAAGTGATCACCCAATCGACTTTTTTCTACTTATTTTTTGTTTCATTGATACTATTTCTGTTGTTATATGTGGTGAAAATGTTTCATTCCTACAATGATTATTGTCTCCTGAAACTGATAGTGTCTTCCAGAAGTCACACAAGGTGCTCAAATTCCTTTATGGCCTGTCCTTCCTTATCTCGCACCCCTCCAACATACTACGAATATCTTTACAGTCCACCATTTCTGATCTATCGTGTGTCCCTGATTTTGATTGCTGCACCATTAGTTGTCACTTGCTTATTATGATATTCCCTCTCCTGTATCTGCTCCTTCTGCAGGCCATATGTTCTGAGTGTGCTAGATGGTTTGCTGGTTTGATTTCTCTGCCATGAAGCACTTTGAGGGATTGTATGCATTAAGGGTGTTGCAGATAAATGCAAAATACTTTTTTACAAATATTTTATACTTTACTCATCCTTATATTCTACAAATTGAATTGTTTGTTATCTAAGTTTTATGAGTTGTAAAGCTGGTTAAAGTATGCATGTTGTTTTCTGTACTTAAGAGAAAAATGTCTTCCTTTGGACTTTAACCTAATTTTATTTTTTCTTTTCTGCCCTTTTCAGGAGACAGATTCTGAAGTCACTAACCCAAGTAGAGCTAGTAACTAAATCTGAGTAAAGTCAGCAAGTAACACCCTACGATGATGCCTGGAACAATTAATGGCAAAATCAAGGTTGTTTAACAAACATTGTAAAGTTCATTTTCTTTTGGACATAATGGAATCTGGTGACCTTTATTTTTACTCAGCATTTGATGCTTTTCAAAACCCTGGTTTGCTCTGACCTGTTTAATTAGCAGCATTAAAGTACTCAGTAGCCTGTTCTTGATCAGCAGTCATCCTTTGAGGTTTGCCTGGCCTGCATGAAACCTTTGGGCACCCAATTCACTGGAAATTGCTGCCTTCAACTTCAAGCAAATAGGCTGTAGGCTAATGCCAATAAAACAGCACTGGCGTCACTCCATAAAAAGCCTTTGGCTTCTAAAAGGGGCCTCGTTGTGAATGGGCTGGAGCTGCATTTCACAGTCGAGATAAACCACAACCAGGGACCTGTTGTCTGTACTGGAGCATTGTTGAATCATCTCAATTCTAGCTGGCTCAAAGCACAACTGCTGAGGACAAACCCTAAATCTTCATTGCACCTGCTTAGTTTGTTTTTGCGAACTTGGAAGAAACCAAATTCCAAGCACAATTGGAACCATTAGAGAGAATCTGACATTTTGTGCCTATAATCTCCACATGGCTACTTTGAAACTAGCTGGATTGGAATAAACTTCAGAAGAGTGCACTATAATTCTTGAAGTAATGCCTCGCCGAAGCCTACTAATCAAAGTTTGGACAAGGCGCCTGGTTCTCGGCCTCACTCTGTTTTTCAGCCTCATCTCCCTACTGTACTTGTTGGAATGCACCCCTCGGCCAGACAATGATCCCCTGCTCCTCGGCATTCCAGGCAAACAGTATGGCAAAGAGTACTATCAAGCTCTCCTTCAGGAGCAGGAAGAGCACTACTTAACTCGTGCCGCAAGCCTCAAGCGGCAGATCACCCAGCTGAAGCAGGAGCTGCAGGAAATGAGCGAGAAGCTGAAAAATGTCCAAGAGAAAAAGGGGCCATCTCAAACCTTGGGTGGAGCACCGAGCAGCAAGGAGAACTTGCCCAATGATCTGCTGGAGTTCCTGCACTCCCAGATTGATAAAGCTGAGGTTAGCATGGGCGCCCGGGTGCCCAGTGAGTATGCTGTGGTGCCTTTTGAAAGCTTTACTTTGAATAAAGTTTACCAGCTAGAGATGGGCCTGACACGGCACCCGGAGGAGAAAGTGGTGAGGAAGGATCGAAGGGATGACTTTGCTGAAGCCATTGAGGCTGGCTTGGAGGTGCTGAATAACCCAGAGGAAGAGGATGCTAATGCCGAGGACAATGATGATGATGAAGAAGATGATAATCGAATGCAGAAGCAGACCTACACTGAGAATGACTTTGTGGAAGGTGTAGTATTAAACTTTTTATGCGAACTACATATTAGCTATACATTACACAAATAAAGCTTAATCTGATCTTAACTGCCCAGTAACCCTGTAACTATAATGTTATGTAATCCTAACAGAAAAATCCCCTTTGTTGCAACCCTCTCACCTTCTCTGATACTTGGACTAATCTATATATCTCTTTCCAAGAACTGATATCCGAGTCCTGGACCTGAAACATTAACAGTTTCCCTGTCCACAGATGCTGCCTAGCCTGTAGTGTTTTCCAGCATTTTTCAGATTTCCAGAGGATGCGGTTTTATTTAGATTTTCAGTGCCTATTTTAACTTGCAATTGATAAATAGAAAGAATGTCTTGCATTTCAGAAGTGACATTCATGACAGTGGCCCCACTCAAAACACACTTTGCAACTAATTATTTAAGAAAGAACTGCAGATGCTGGAAAATGCGAAGGTAGACAAAAATTGAAGTGGTTTCATGGATCAGTCTGAAGAAGGATCTCGTCCCGAAACGGCGCCTATTTCTTCTCTCCGTAGATGCTGCCTCACCCGCTGAGTTCCTCCAGCATTTTGTCTACTTACAATTAGTTAAGTACTTTGGAAAATGGTCACTATTGTAATGAAGCGAAAGCTGCTACCAATTGGACTCTCGGTAAGCAATATGAGATAGACCAATTATGGACACAAGATGCTGGAGTAACTCAGAGGGACAGGCAGCATCTCTGGAGAGAAGGAATGGGTGACCTTTCGAGACCCTTCTTCAGACTAGTCTTTTCTGAAATAGGTTTTGAACCCTCAATTTCCTAGGTGTTTGTGTGCTTGCAGAGCAAGGTAGTCTTGCAAAATAATGTATAATGCATTCACTGGATATCACTTTCCCTGTTCCGTAAATAAGGGAATTGTCATGTAAAAGTACAGTGTTCAAGTGCAGTATTGGAGGGAATGTTATGGACTTCATGAAGTAAAACTGACTTTGCAGTGTCAAATTTGTTTGAATGTTAGCTTGCAGCATCCATATTTATTGCATGTCTTGGGCCTTGCTTCTCAACTCATTCGAACATGTTTGATCAGTTCTGATCAGTATTCTATACCTCAGGACACTAATCCAGAAATGTAACCTCCAGGTTTCTGTAGCCCTCTCTTTGCCTTCCACTGTCCTCATTATTTTTGCTGTTACAGTTCATCTTTCAACCTTTCTATATACCTTTACCTTTCAAGCAACTTCCAGTGTTCTTATTCCAGTCACCCTCCCAAACACCTAACCCCTCACCTGTACCCAAAACATCTATTACCTTACCCCATTTCCCCCTATCTCCCTCTGTTATGGCTTTTGTTACCATTCCTTGTAGATTCTGGTCATGGCTGTTTTCAAGTAGAGTTTGAAAGTATTTTGCTTCTGGCTTTGAATCTTTTCCTCCTGCAGTACGCAGTGGCAAAATATTTGTTTTTATCTAACCTTGCTATATTGGCAAACACACATACCATTGGTGGCAATGTTTAATTAGTTTGATCCGTAGTTGTTGTTGCCTTGTAGGCAAATTCGAGCCCGTTTTCTGCATCGTAAAATCCCTTGAGCAGCTTTATTTTGATTTACTGCTGGGGAGGGAGGAAGGGTTGAACTGAGAAACTTTATCCATAGTTCTCAAGCATCTTAATTAGCCATTTGAAAATTGGACATCCGGCTGCCGCTTCTAATGTCTGAAGTACAGGCCGGATATTTAGCCGGACCTGCATTTATATCTCTTAATTGCCTGTTTTCTGACCAGTATTGAAACTTTCAGAACCCAGTGTTTGAATGAATGTGAAAGAACAAATATGCACTGATTTGGTGCATGTCCTAAAGCATTTTGTAATGAGTAAAGTATTTAACGTTCAAATCCAATCACAGTTGCAGTCTGGGTTTATACGATACTTAATCTGTGCACAGCTGGATTGCACAAAAGTGGCACGATAATGATCACATCTGTTTTAGTGATGTTGATTGAGGGATACATATGAGCTATAGCATCAAAGTATATGTTTCTCTTGTGTGCTTTAGGTTTCACTGAGAACTTAACATTAAGGGCATGAAGCAAAAATCCATGCCTGCCCTTTAAAATCTCACTTCTCCCTGACTGCCTAAAAATAATTTCCTAATCTAGTGCACGGCAGTTAATGAACAACCATTCATTCAAATGTGTAGTTAAATAACCCATTTGCTCAGTATTGACTTAATTGACATCATGTTGTAAAAATAAAAATAACTCATTAACAAGCACTATTTGTGCTTCTGATTTACTGCTACTTTTTTCTATCTGGAAACAGGGTTGGCAGTCAGAATTGCTTGGTGCCTTTTGATATAGTTTTGCCTTTAGTTAATAGCACTCTAATCATGTATAGTTTTTCCACCGAAGATAGATACAAAATGCTGGAGTAAATCAGCGTGACAGGTAGCATCTCCGGATACAAGGAATGGGTGACGCTTCGGATCGAGATCCATCTGTCTGGTTAGCACGCAACAAAAAGCTTTTCACCGTACCTTAATACACGTGACAATAAACTAAACTAAACTCATTTTACCTTTCAGTCAAAAACTGTAGATTTGAGTTTTAATCATGTATCTGAGGCTGCAGCTCCTCTGCAGTATCAAAGTCGTGATCAATCTTCAGAGGCACCATCCCATTGCTTGATCTGTTAATTACCAGTTGAAGAAATGTTGAAATCCTTACTGAGAGGACAGAACCTGCCTGGAGCAATTGTTAATTTTAAGGTGCAAGAGCCACGAAAAGAGGATGGTGAACTTATGAAACAGGTTGCCCAAGAAAGGAAATAACAAGTTAACTTTGAGTTTACAGAGTAAACTGTCAGGGAGATAAAGTGATTCTGATAAGTGATTCTTGCATCAATGTCATCCAGAAAGACTTATATTTATCCATTTGTGCAACTCAAATTTCACTGCACCAGGAATGGTGTATGTGACAATAAATGTCCTTGGTCCTTTGTAATATTATTTATTTCCATGGCTCTTATTCGAATGTTTGATCTCAATGGTAATCGCTGGTTGACCATTTACTTGAGAGTGTACGCAGCAATATGTTGACAGACCAAGAGAGAATTAACTAGGCATTAAGTTTTGTATTTATTATCCTCTAATCTTCAAATATGTAGGCTGCTAATAGAACACTTAAAGGTTATTTAACAAGGATTACAGAACGTGAGAAATCTCCTTTCTTTTCCAGGCAGGTCAATAGTGATCAGCTTAAGTCTCATCCCTTTCAATTTTTAGTTTCCAATTGGATTCAGTCCAAAAATATATTTTCCTGGAAATCATTAAAGGGACGGGTCGACACAAAAATGATGTGTAAGATGTCGGAATCTCTTTTTCCAGTTATATTCTTGCATTTTGCAGCACCCTACTGCTATTGAGCAGGTTTATAAATTTTGTCAAAAATATGTTTTTATATTTTGTCGTTTTAAACCCTGTGCAAAGAGAAGCATTTCAGACAAGGCCACTGTAATTGCAAACTAGTATCTCAGTGTCATTGCAGCATTAATTTAATGTCCTATTTGCTCCTGTGCTGGGAATCTTTTTCCTAATCAGCAAGCAGACCAGTTTATCATATTTCCATTGGTACCTTGGGGTGGCACGGTGGTGCAGCAGTAGACTGCTGCCTTACAGCGCCAGAAATCCGGATTTGATCCTGACTACGGGTGCTGTCTGTACGGAATTTGTATGTTCTCCCCGTAACTGCATGGGTTTTGTTCAGGTACTCCGGTTTCCTCCCACACTCTAAAGACATACAGGTTTGTAGGTTAATTGGCTTTTGTAAGAGACTGTAAATTGTTCCAAGGGTGTAGATTAGTGCTATGTATGGGGATTTCTGGGCGGTGCGGACTCGTGGGCCAAAGGCCCTGTATGTAAACTAAACTAAACTAAATAAGCAAAGAGGCATTTTCCTTATTGTTGAACATAGACCTACTCCTATGTTTGCCAGTTCCCAATGTTTGCTGCTTTTCACAAAGCGGAGGACGGCTTGATTGTGATCATGTATAGTTTTCTTTGACTTGATAGTCAACGAAACAAAACCTTTTCACAATACCTCGTTACACATTATGATAAACTAAACTAAAACTAGTTTGATTATTTGCAGATTTCTTTTGGCAGTGAACCAGTTGGTGATTACAATGTTTGGACTCTTATATTATCAAAACTAAGGTCAAGAATTTCCACTGAATATAGTGAAGGAAGTGCTAACATTTATATTGGGGACCCTGAGTATTTTCCTCGGCATTAATTAAAGTATCAGGGAGGTTTCCGAATGAAGTAAGGAACTTGCTCATAAAGCGTGACTGTGAGTAACTCGTGCTGGAGTAACTCGACACAGTGCTGGAGTAACTCGGCAAGTCAGGCAGAATCTCTGGAGGACGTGGATAGGGACCTTTCTTCAAAGATTACTCCTAGTAAATGAAGCATGGCACACCATCATTCCTAGATCATGCTGATAAGTGGCAAGTAACATTCACATTACAAATGCGTTAAGCAATAAATGTCTCCAATTACACTTAACATTCAAAAGTATAACGATTGATGAAATGCTGCTACCATCGTCCTGGAGTCACTGTTGACCCGAACTCCAGCTGGACCATCCACATAAACAATCTGGCGAAAAAGTGCAGGTTAAAGTCTGTGAAAGTGATTCACCTCCTCGCACCCTAAATCCTTTCCAATGTATATAGTACATACATTGGGTGTATGATGGGGATTGAGCATGTTACTGGGACTGGAGAACTTGGGTTGTAAGGAGAGGCTGGTGAGTTGATATTTATAAACCTGCTCAATAGCAGTAGGGTGCTGCACAACGCAAGATGTCAAATGAGACACAGCGTTCATTCCAATGGCTCGTATAGAAGCTGAGGATACCAGTCAAGTCAAGACCAAGTCAAGAGAGTTTATTGTCATATATCCCAGATAGGACAATAAAATTCTTGCTTTGCATCAGCACAACGGAATATAGTAGGCACGAATACAGAACATATCATATCAGTGAGTCCATATACCATTATATAAATATATACACACATCAATAAATAAGCAGATAAAGTGCAAATAAACAGATAATGGTCTATTAGTGTTCAGAGATTTGTTTCAGTTCTGTTTAATAGCCTGATGGCTGTGGGAAAGAAACTATTTCTGAACCTGAACGTTGCAGTCTTCAGGCTCCTGTACCTTCTACCTGAAGGTAGCGGGGAGATGAGTGTGTGGCCAGGATGGTGTGGGTCCTTGATGATGCTGCCAGCCTTTTTGAGGCAGCGACTACTCCCCAGTCTGGCTCCCTTTACACCTCTCTACCTCTGTCCTTCTGCTCATCAGTTGTTCGCGCTCTCTGTGCTCACCTCCTCTCTCCAGCCCAACCACCTCCCTGCTATTTCTCCACTCGCACCGTCTCTAGACAGATGATTAGCTGCTGTTCTCGGAGCTTCCGTTGGGCCTCAGTGGAAGAGGCAGCAGGCACTGACGGGGTGGTCAGAGTGGGATGGGATCGAGGGGAATCCTACTTCTGGATTCTCAGAATCCTCAACATTGCAGGGGAAACTCCCTGGCACACTTTGTCATCACCACAAACTGCTTCCCTTTTCATTGCACTTCCCTATGCAACCAAAGAAGACACAGCTTGTGCTCTTGTACTTGATCCTTCTTGATGAAGCAGTAATTCACTTGCACTTGTTCCAAGTTGGCATATCACGGTGTTATATATTATAACCTCTGCCGTATTGGGGAAAAAAAACGCAGGTTGGATGATTGCTGTCTTGTGCACCTTGGTTCACGCTGCAGGGCAAAACCAAGTTTTAGTTGCCTGTAACAATAACCCACTATCCCACTTCCACTGTGACATATCCTGCTGTGGCACCCTGCTCTGTTTCAGTGAGGCCAAATACAAGCCAGTGGAAGAACACCTCATCTTGCATCGTGGCACATTGCAGTCATTGCAACTGGCTGTCAAATTCTCTGATTTCAGGTAACTTTGTATTGCATTTACCCCTTTGTATTGGAACTGACTGTTCTGTTGTGAGGCTTGAAAAAGCTGCAGGAATTCTAGTGAAAACAGAAGATACTCTCACCATCTCTTTCTTTCTCACTACCTCTCGCCCTCTCTCTCACTACCTCTCTCTCGCTATCTCTCCTTCTCTCACTCTAAGTGCACATAGAGAACGAAACGTTTACCAAGGACAATGTTCTGCAGGGTGCTGGTTCACAGTGGGCAAGTACTTAATGGGGCGTACAGAGTTAACTGCCAGCCATGCGGATAGGCATATGTTTACACGGGGTGGGGTGTTCTTGGAGCAAATTCTACGATCCAGGTCTCATGGGTACTAGACAAGGGCATTTCAACCTGTAGAGTAATAAATTTTCCAGTGAACTTGTTGAGTGTAAAGGAGCAGGAGACCAAGCCCTCAGCAAGTTACTGCTTTGAAATTTCTGAAAAGTGCAAGCACTCTGGCTGCAAACACGATCCCACACTCTCAACCCCCATCTCACACTAATGAATGAGCCAGCTGCTGAACCCTTAGGGTCTCCAAAGAGTCGGACACCAGATTGTTGGTAGACCATATTTTGGAAAGTATATATCATATAATTTTAACCATTGTGGTGCAGTCATCAGTTTAATTAATCATGTGTGTATATATTTATGCAATGGTATATGGACACACAGACTTGTTCAGTATTCGTGCCTACCATGTTCTGGTGTGCTAAAGCAAATCAAAAATTTCATTGTCCTATCAGGGACACATGACAATAAAATTCTCTTGAACTCTGAAAAATGCAATATTAACTGTGATAAACTTCTGCACAGTGGGGCAAGGGGGAATTGATTATTGCAAGTTATTAAAGTTGACCCTGCAGCAATGCTTCTGTTAATTTAAGGTTGTACAGTCATACTCTTCCTGTAGTTGCAATTTGCATAGATACATAGACAATAGGTGCAGGAGTAGGCCATTTGGCCCTTCAAGCCAGCACCGCCATTCAATGTGATCATGGCTGATCATTCACAATCAGTACCCTGTTCCTGCCTTCTCCCCATATCCCTTGATTCCACTAGCCCTAAGAGCTCTATCTCACTCCCTTTTGATAGACGAGGCCTGTGTCGGAAAAGTTGGATCGCTTGGTAGACACAAAATGCTGGAGTCACTCAGCGGGACAGGCAGCATCTCTGGAGAGAAGGAATGGATGACGTTTCGGGTCGAGACCCTTCATCAGACTGATTGCTTGTACTGACGTGGCAACTATTCTCATTTGACGTCCAACCCATGTGTGCTTTCCACGGGGAAGGAATCATTGTTTTGCTGTCTTCCTTGCTTTAAATTTGCACAGAACTGAAACTATTTAACTCGAGTGCTTCTAACAAATGTTATACAATCACTATTGAAGTTCTGTCTCAGGAAACACTGCAACAGTGTGTGTTACTTTGAGGAGTAAGATTTCTGCAGCATTTTGCTCTGTCCCTGCATGATAGTTGCTGAAGAGGTTAAATTCCATTTTGATTACATTCTGTCTGTTTTTCTGTGAAAGCATAAGTTTGATGACTGCTGGCCATTCAACGATACTTTATATCCTCTCAGTAATCCAGATGGTTGTAGCTGGTACTTTTGATCTGTTGCTCTGTACTGCCCTCTGCAGTCCAATTGTGACATTTCTAACCGAGATTCCGTTTTCTGAAGAGGAGACGTAAAAAGCTGCAGATGCTGGAGTCTTGAACAAAACACAAAGTGCTGGAGGAATTCGGCTCGTCAGACAGCATCTGTGGGGGGAATGGACAGGCGATGGCATGGGTCGGGACCCTTCTTTAGACTCACAGCTTTGTAAACATGTAACTAAGATTTTGATAATGACATTGACCATCAGGTGGATATTAATTTTGTTTCTTGAATGATATCTTCCAAGGCGAACACATATGCCTGTTTCCTTTGCTTCAAGGGGAAGGATTTTGGAGGGTTGAGATCAACTGGTGGGGGGTAGGGAAGAGATTCTCCTCCGTACAGAACCATTGATGCTGCAATGTGTCCACAAGCATTGTAGCAGAACCCAGCGGCGGAAATCCAGGGAGAGACCGGGGGGAGCAGCCCCCCCCCCCCCCCCCCCCCCGCTTTGAGAGGTGGGGGACGATTCGCCCCCCCCCCCCCCCCCCCCATGTTGTGTAATCCGGACTTTATCATATGTTTTCTAAAGGTTGAATTGGCCCGTTTGCGGGGCCTTTCAGCACCCGGCGCGGCTTAAAATCAAACTGCTGCATCGAGGCGATCGAGGGTCCCGATGTTGAAGCCCCCACCGGCCGATGAAAGACCCCGTGAACGGGCCGATTCAAGCCCCACGATTCGGGGCGGACGAAGCTGCTGTTGCTGGAGTTTGGAGTCGGTCACCAACCAGGTCAACTCCCGATGTTACCGTCCACAGGGCCCACGGCCAAAGCCTCGCGTGTGTGCGCTTGCACGGCCGGCAAGAAATTGTGTCCCCCCCATGTTTTGACAGTGATTTCCGTGCCTGGCAGAACCTAATACATAATGCCATAACAATTTGCCCTCGTAATAATCACCTCAATCCGTAATGAGCACCACATAGGCACTCACAATTTTTCATGCACCCACTATTTCTTTCAGTCGGGTGTAAAACCTTTCTATTTCATGAATGTGTGGCAAAGTCATTGACATCAGGGTGATTTGCTCGAGGCAAGTTCTGTCAGGACCTTTCCTTTCAGGGTTTCCATGTGCAGTGAAGGAAACGACTCTCTTGCCAGAGTAGGTGAATCGAGGAGCAGAGGACATAGGTTTAAGGTGAAGGTGAAATGATTTAATAGGAATCTGAAGGGTAACCTTTTCACACAAAGGGTGGTTGGTGTATGGAACAAGCTGCCAGAGGAGGTAGTTGAGGCAGGGACTATCCCAACATTTCGGAAACAGTTAGACAGGTACATGGATAGGACAGGTTTGGAGGGATATGGACCAAATGCGGGCAGGTGGGACTGGTGTAGCTGGGACGCATTGGCCTGTGTGGGCAAATTGGGCCAAAGGGCCTGTTTCCACACTGTATCACTCTTTCCATCCAAATTAAATCCTAGACACTGGTCATTGGTATTTCAGCACACGTCTAAAAATATATATTTTTAACTGTCTAGTAACTTTATATTTTCTCAACTTATTTACATATTTCAGGCTACTATCGAACTGAAAGGGACAAGGGCACCTTGTATGAATTATTCTACAAAAAGGAATTTCTAGATGAATTTCAACACGTCACACTTTTCCGGCCATTTGGTCCACTTATGAAGGTGAAAAGTGAAGTGATCGACATCTCGCATCAGATCATCAATATAATCGTGCCATTATCCGGCCGCACCGAGGCTTTCGCCCAATTCATGCAGAACTTCAGGTGAGAGCATGTTAAAGGGATCAAGTAAAATCCAAGCAACATGACCTGAGGAGCTTATTAAATCCTCTTAAAGTTAACTCTGAGGATATCAAATCCAGGGGCCTGCTGCCAGAACTTACCTTGAGGTCCCCAATAGGGATTTAGCAATATCAATTTTTACAGCATTGGTATCAGGAGATATATCATGGGTGGATGATTCCTAATATCAAATTTCACCTCCTGCAATGCTTATGTGGGAAGTTATTCTGTTGCTTGCATTGCACGTGTGACTAGTCTGCATATATGTTATCGGGGCTATTCACTTTAGTTGCCATTTGATTAATGCTGTTGGTCCAGTTGTAGAAGTAATGCAGCAAAACATCAAAGCCAGGCGTCTGTACAATTGGTGCAACTGCATTTCCTATCAATTAAATGACTCAGTATTATTATTGTATTCTTCTACCCATGCTTAAATTTCAAATTATTTTACTCAGGGAGGTATGCATTCAGCAGGACAGACACGTTTATCTTACAGTTGTCTACTTTGGCCAGGAAGGATTAGAAGAAGTGAGGAAGATCCTGGATCTAACGGCCAGGTGAGCTACCTGGCAATCACTGTTCAGAAACTAACTCTAAGAATGTGTGTAAAAGTTTTAGCTGCTGATTTATCGCTTCGAGTTTGCATTCAAGGTTTAGAGATTGCAAGAGTGAAGAGTGTTTTATTGTCATATATCCCAGATAGAACAATGACATTTTTGTTAAAGAAGGAACTGCAGATGCTGGAAAATCGAGGGTACACAAAATGCTGGAGAAACTCAGCGGGTGCAGCAGCATCTATGGAGCGAAGGAGATAGGCAACGTTTCGGCCCGAAACGTTGCCTATCTCCTTCGCTGCATAGATGCTGCTGCACCCGCTGAGTTTTTCCAGCATTTTTTTGTACCCACAATGACATTCTTACTTTCAGCAGCACAACTGAATATGTAAACAGCACACTGTGAACAATATGACACACACACACACACACACACACACACACACACACACACACACACACACACACACACACACACACACACACACACACACACACACACACACACACACACAGAGACAGACAGACAGACAGAAAAATATTTGGTGAGAATGTCTGCCCTTGGACAAAATAGGACATATATAATTTTTAAATAAAATGGCATCTTTGCCGGGTAATTCACCCAACTGGAGGTTTATATCTGCAGGTCTCTCAGGTTCAGTTACATTTGGATTCATTTTCTAATCGATAAGAACATATCATGTCCCAGAACTTTGCTCTTCTGTTATCTGTGTAACATCTCAGGAAAACACCGTTATTTGTAAGTTATTGAAGCTGTAATATTTTCAGGTTAACTCTGCAATAAAAGGTTTATGTTTCTTTGCAGTGAAACTAATTTCCACAACTACACGCTAGTTTCATTGGCTGACGAGTTTTCACGTGGCCGAGGTCTGGATATGGGAGCCCGGACCTGGGACAAAGGCGAAGTGCTGATGTTTTTCTGCGATGTGGATATTTATATCTCCCCTGAGTTTCTTAATAGCTGCAGAGTAAATACAGAGCTTGGTGAGTCATCAGTGTTTTTAGCTAATCAGTTTAAAGTTTCTACAATGCATGAGTCACCTTAATCATTGGCCACTTAGTGCTGAGGAACTTATTTGGAAGTTTGTTGATAATCTCTGATTCAGAAGATTATGGGTTCAAGATCCATTCCAGGATCTGAGCACATTAGCTTGGTTGTCACAACATACCGAAGTACTTGGGGTGGCGCAGCAGTAGAGTTGCTGCCTTACAGCACCAGGGACCCGGATTCGATCTTGACTACAGGTGCTGTCTGTACGGAGTTTGTACATTCTCCCCGTGACCTGCGTGGGTTTTCCCCGGTTGCTGCAGTTTCCACCCACATTCCAAAGACGTACAGGTTTATAGGTTAAATGGCTTTGGTAAATTATTGTAAAATTGTCCCTCGTGTGTAGGGTAGTGCTAGTCTGCTGGGTGATTGCTGGTTGTCATGGGACTCAGTAGGCCGAAGAGCCTGTTTCCGCGTTGTATTCCTGAACTAAATTAAATCTATCCTCTGTGTAGGAGGAATAATCCAGGAATAAAGATCCAGAGGAATTAGTCTAAATCCCTCTAAAGCAAGAGATTGAATTAAACTCCAACAATTAAATAATTTGGAATAAAAAACTGGTTATGATGAAATTATAATTAAAAAAACCAAACTGTTTCGGACCTTGACCTTAGCTGCACAGGTCTAAATCTGGCAAGACCAAGAGCAAAGTGGTTGACTCTTAAATAGGTCACTTGCCACCCCGCCCCCTACCACCCCCGCCAACTCTCTTCCCTGTGCCCCACCCAGTTGCAAATTCATTTTTTTGCCACATCATCTGCATTCCTGTCTCGGATTTTACAATGTGCACTTCTATTATTATCTCGCACTCTTGGTCTTTTCATCTCTGGCCTTTACCTAGCCAGCTGCCTAGCAACCTTTACCTATCTATCAGTTGCCAGGCTTTACCCTGCCCCTCATCTCGCCCACCCCCACCACTACAATCAGTCTGAAGAAGGATCCAGACGCAAAATGTCACCCGTCCATGTTCTCCATTTATTCATTTATTGCTGATATAATTTTGCAAGGACTTGAACACACTGTTAATAGGAAGATGAGGTTCACTGGTATATATCTGATGCAATTTCAAGGTCCATTTTACTCCGTTATTTGGATTATTTTGTGTGATGCCTCTGACATTAATCTCTCTTTCACCTACTGGTATTTGCAGCACTTAACAAAATCCGATCTTTCTGTAGGCAAGAAGGTTTTCTATCCGGTCGTTTTCAGCCTGTACAACCCTGTCATTGTCTATGCCAGCATGGATGGTTCCCCCACTATTGAGCAACAACTGGTGAGACTCTTATATGAAATTAACCTTATTTAATTTCAAAAACAAACTGGATTATAAAATGTAACTTATTCAAGTGGTTGTTAAAGATCCTGTGGCTCCCTTTGAAGAAGGTCACCGTGCATCTTGGTTAGCATCTATAGAAAACTCCATTGCCTGTTCATCTTATCATACAGGAATACGCATGCAGATACAACAAAATATAATGGAATCTTAGTCAAATTGCAACGGTATGGAGTACAGGAGTAGGATGATTTCTTGCAACAATACTATAGATTGGCGAGAAGAATTGTGTATATCATTTTGGCCTCAGATAGGATACTTACAAATAGTATGGTGAGCTTTCACTGGATTGATTCCTTAATGGAGGAGTTGCCTTTTGGGGAAACATGGGTTGGAACTATTGTCTTCATTGTTTAGAATGAAAGGTGCTCGTATTGAAACATAGAAAGTACTGAAGGATAAACCTAAAGCAAGATACTGTAATTGCTGGAAATGTTAAATATATCAGAAATTGTTGGAAATTGTCAGTCAAGCAGCAATTGTGGACAGGGTAAAAAAGTTAACGTTTCAGGTTAATGACCTTGCATCAGAAAGGTTCCGATGCTGCCAGACCAGCTGAGTATTTCCAGCATTTTCTGTTTTTATTTAAAATTTAGAGGGTGCTCAACAAGGTGGATGCCATGAGGAAGTTGCCTTTGTCAGGAGAATATGAAACTAGGAGCCAAATCCCAGGATAAAGAGTTATGGATTAAAGATAATAAGATTAAAAACTCCTAATGAAGATTGTGAACTTGTGGAATCGTGTATCCCAGAGTTGTGGAGGCCATATTCAAAACTGACAAGCAGTTTTGAGAAATAGGAGAAACAGAATTTACAGGCATGGAAATAGAGATGTGGTCATTCCCAGCAAGGTCCATCCTCGTCATGTGCCCTCCTCCATTGTGATGTAATGAGGTTGGGAAATAAGTAGGATTTGGGGGTGTCCTCCATAAAAGTGGTCGGTCCTTTAATTTCCCATCAGAGTCCCCTGATACCTATTCCATAATTCAATAATTCTCCGTCATGGTGTAAAATTTAGTTGGAATTCCAGAAGGATGAACTCAAATCATTTTCTGGAAACTTGTTGTACTTCTTTCACACAGGTGCATAAGAAAGATTCTGGGTTCTGGAGAGATTTTGGATTTGGAATGACTTGTCAATATCGCTCAGATTTCCTCACAATTGGTAAGTGGACCATGAAATGAAACCGCACCCTGTGCTATTCTGTGTTCATTGTCTGACTTCACAGCTGAAGGGTAAATATCGGGGGAAGGTCACTTTTGCTCGTAATGAATAGACAACAATCAGACCCTCTCATAGATGAATAGAGGCCCAGGGCAATTTCAATTTTAGAAACCCCCCCAAACCAAGAATATCTAGTGTAAAGTCTCAAAATGTGAGACCGGCATAAGGCCCATGCCAAGGGGGGCTCTGGGAGGGCCTGACAGCAATACTGATGGCACAAAATGCTAGAACAACTCAGCAGGACAGGCAGCATCTCTGAATCGAAGGAATGGGTGGGGTTTTGGGTCGAGATCCAGTTTAGAGGCTGTATTTTGTTGATCAATCCATTGCACTTGATTTATACAACAGGCCAGGGTTGATGGGACAATGGCAGCAAGAGGATAGTTGAGTAGCAGTGTTTGAATTGAGTAATTGTGATTCACTGGATACCACATTCTCTCCTCTGACTCTGATGGTTGTAGCTTCAAGCCCATTGCAAAGACTTAAAAACACAATCTGCGCTGATTTTCAATGCAGCTTTCAGGAAGACTTTCAAAGGTGACAAATTAAAGATGCAAAGTTAAACCAGGGTCCTATTCTCCGTCTTCAAACGGTAGCCAAACAACAGTGAAACTTTGCTTAAAAACTCTGACCAGCATCTGTAAAAGAGATTTTCATATTGGTATTTGTGATCTTGTAGTGTAGAAATTAACTATCATATTTCCAACACTGCACCACTTCTCTGGTTGCAGTTCATTCATCTTTTATCTTTGGCGTATCTTTTTCCATCTGTGCTTCTATGTTGCCTCTTTGTCCTATTGCATGCAACCTGGTTCTCCTCTAATGTGCCCTTCGTGAATCCTGGACCATATAAACGGAAGCTCATTCAATCTAAGACAAAACAAACAAGGAATTAGAACATTCAACAATGCAGGTGAAATGGTGGGAGTGGTACATGTCAGGGAATGAGGAGTCGCAGTCTCTTATCCAATGTCACTGTCTGAATTATGGGAGGCTCAACCCTCTGATCACCTTTTGATTGAATGGCTTATAGTCTGTTGAATTTGGGACTTGACTGGATAGCAGTCACCAGGATCATTATCACAGAACCATTTAGCATAGTAAAAGGCCATTTGGCCCATCATACATATGTTGGTACTTTGAAGGTAATTACCACCATCCTGCTCTTTTTCATTGTTCAGTCAAATGTATTTTCAAGTGGCTATCCTAATCGCTTTCCAAGTTATCATTGACTTGTCTTCACTATCATTTTCCAATTCTGTCATGTTATCGACAAGAATGAGCACTAAAGCTATTTTCCCTATGGAGCCATGGATTCTGGGAGAGACCGTTATAGCTCCAGCATCATTCTAAGACTTGAGCAACTAGCCCGTAATTGAACTTGACACTCCAGTGCAATCAGGATGGAGTTCCAAAATATTTAATTTCAATTGAGGACTTGACGCTGTTCCGTCCAGAGTCCCGGTGCACTGGTCCAAGAAGGATTCTCTTGAGGCTTGGTCAATATCTGCATCCTCGTCCAGACCAGCCATGCATCTAAACTGATTTGCAATGCCGTGTTGATTTTTCTTTGCAGGTGGCTTTGACCTAGATGTGAAAGGCTGGGGAGGGGAGGACGTCCACCTGTACAGGAGGTACCTCCATAGTGATTTGATTGTGGTGAGGACACCGGTTTCCAGCCTCTTCCACCTGTGGCACGAGAAGCATTGCGCAGATGAGCTGACGCCAGAGCAGTATCGGATGTGTATTCAGTCGAAAGCCATGAACGAGGCTTCGCAAGCTCACCTGGGAATGCTGGTGTTCCGCGAGGAGATCGAAGCACATCTCCGCAAGCAAGCCTACAGAACGGACAGTGACATTCCTGACTGACCCTGATCGCCACCAATTTGTGGTCTTTGGACCAGGACCAAACATGTTTCATAATGGGGCAACAGATGACAAAATAACACACAAACATAGTGTAGTGCTTGATAAATGGCACCAATTGAGCTGATAATTTAAAAAATTTAATTGGGCTCGTCGTCAATGTATTGGGTCTGTATCAGATACCCAGGAGTTTCTGCAGGTTAAACAATTAAGTCACTTCCAATGTGCACCCTCGACTTAGACATTTATCAACTAGACTGTCTCTTTGCAGCATGCGAGTATTGGAGTCCCAGAGCAATAAGCTGCACATGGTCCAGGGAAGGCAAAGCTTTAGTTGAATTAACAGGATAATGGAGAGCTATGGAACGATGCGGAACCACAACTGTACAACCTCCATCCTTTATAAGCTGCCTCCTTGTTTCTAGTCACCTGCGAATGCAATGGAAGGTCCGGTTAAAGATCAGTCAGGACCTGGGAACCATTGATGAGTGTAACTACGTACCAGTGTGTCTCATTTTAATTGATTCTGGGTGTGAAGACCTGCATTGAAACCCAACCAAAATGCACCAAGCCAGCTGTGAATGAACGCTTGCTGCATTGTCAAGAGCCACATCCATTGGATGGGATGTTCAACTGAGAATCCGTCACATTCAGGCAGATGTTAGAAGATCCATGGATCAGTTGAGCAGAGGCACTGTCCCATTTCTCTGTCCAATGTCTCTTCCTCAACCAATACCACCAACAAATCAATCAAGACATCTCCAAACATTGGGACCAAAAAGCGGCAAATCATGCAGAGACATTGGAACAATCTTGGTAGGGGGAGAATACAAAGAAACCTGAATTAAACTGTGAATAAAAGCTGAAATCTTATGTTTTTTTGTAGATGCCTTCAAAATATTGAATGTGAAGCACTTTGAGATTTTTTTTAGATGCAAGGCATTATTTGGTAAATGATTTTATCTTGCATATTTTCTGCCATCTAAAGGTTTGGGATTGTACACCCCAAGACGTGTTGGGTCTGTGTGACTGTGTCAAGAGAAGTACAGTAAACAATGTAAAGGAATCCAGAGTTAATTAGTCAAAGACAAGTCCTTTGTAGAACACCTCATAAGCAATTTGAGCTGTGGAGTATTGGAATATTAATCACATTTTCAAACCACTGTCCATTTAGGTGTTGAGAGTGTTTGAGGCTAGTGTCTGTTTAAATGTGGGAAGGTGCAGCAGAATTCTGTCAGTGGAGATGAACGCATCTTGCATTATTTTAGTTTATTTCAAATTTTTATGGCTTCCATTCCAAACCATCAGGAGAGCCGTTGACAGTATTACTGGAAGTATACTTAAAAGACATGCTAATTCTTCAAAGGGAAATTTGCCAAAATTAAGCTGAAAACTGCCGACAAATTTGTTTTTAGAACAGGGTTCACATCATAAGGCTTCCGTCCACTTCACACACTCTCCAGTTTCTCTCTTATTTTCAATCCTTCTCTCCCTGATGAAATAAAATATCAGAGAAGATGGAAATCTGAATCAAAGCAGGGAATTTGTAAGAGCTCAGGCAGTGTCGGTGAAGGATGAACATTAATGTTTCAGGTCAATAAAATGTAATTATTTTTTGTACAGATATAACTTGTAATGTTGAATCCGACCAACAATTTTAAATCTTCGACCCTGCACATTTATTGGCCCATTCTACTGAGCTGCCTCTGACAGTTCTGTATTTGTTCCACTAGAAGACCCTGCTTATGATACACAAAGCAGTGGATAAAAAGCTCAAAGCAAGAGGGGGTGTTCCCATTTTAAGAATCTCGTGATTAATTTCACAGCTAATAAATTCCAGGGAGCCAGATAGATGCAATTCTTCCATCTCAGCACCTGAATTTTGTTTAGTTTTTAGTTAGAGATACATCACAGGAACAGGTCCTGTTATAGTCTGCACCGAACATCAATCCCCGCACACTAACACTACCCTACACACAAGGGAGAATTTTTACATTTACACCTAGCCAATTAACCTACAAAGCTGTACGTCTCTGGAGCGTGGGAGGGAACTGAAGATCTTGGACAAAACTCACGCGGTCACGGGGAGAACGTACAGACAGCGCCCACAGTCAGGTCGATCCCGGGTCTCCGGCACTGTAAGGCAGCAGCCGCGATGCCGCCCAATTATCTAATAATTAGATAGTTATAAATAGGATTACCAGAAATGTAAGTAACTGATAAATAATACAGAGAGTTACATAAACAAGCTTGCTTGAGCAGCACTGACTAATTATCGACTGATGAATTAAGGCAGAGGCACCATTTGCAATAGTGAATGACTTCATAAATTGGATGCTATCAATTAACATTAGATCCGTCTGATTATTTTTGGTGCATGTTATTTGGTTTGCCAATAACAGTAGCTAATCAGTCAGTAAGGTAGACAAAAGTACTGGAGAATCTCAGCGGGTGAGGCAGCATCTATGGAGCGAAGGAAATGGGCAACGTTTCAGGCCGAAACCCTTCTTCAGACTGTTGCCAGAATTAGTTGATGATTTTATCTGTGGGATGCAGGTGGTTGATCTCTTCCCTCCCTTTGGATTGTTGAGGTGGGTGCTGACATGTTGGGTTGATGAGCTCTATGGTCTGCTCCACTTTGCACATAACTAACACAATCTGAGATAAACACAAAGTGCTGAAGGAACTCAGCAGGTAAGCAGCATGTGTTGAGGGAAGGATAGACAATGTTTCGGGTCAAGACCCTTCTTCAGACTGATTATCTTTTGGCTTGGGAGACAGTTCAACCTGATCTTCTTTGATATGTGATAACCTGTACTGTTAAATGATTTGTTTCTCTCTCATTGCATTTGCTGTACATTCAAACTTTTACAACTTCTTACCCTGTGCCGTCAGGATTATTTTCTGTATTTACAAAATGAAGGTCGCGACAAAAAATAAACTTACTGATTAACAAAGACAAAGATTACCAGCTGAGAGTTACACCAGACCAAGAGTAGTGTCCTCTGGTGTTCTTTAGATTCAAAGATGTTCTTCCTTCAGTTTAATTAGCGATCAGAGAAACATGCAACTCTTTCGGTAGTAATTGCTCCTGTTGGGTTTTGGGAAGTGCCAAAGGTAATTCAGTGTGGCACCTCGCGCACCAGAAAGAACATTTCACTTCCCTCACCTTGTTCATTAACAAGGGGTTTTCAGACATATCCCACAAACTACTTCTGAGTTCTGCCTTTATTTCATTGGCGAGGAGTGTTTGAGGTTTGACCAAGACGACATTTTTAACCAGATTAAGTTTTAAAACATCATCTTATCGTACATTGTCCCCTTATTATTTATTTATAGAGTGAAGGACAAAGTGGGGCAAGGGTTGCAAATGCTAGGCCACAGAGGCCACTGATGTTTGAGATTTTTGCCGTGCAGATCAATGCGACCCAAGTAGAATTTTAACGCCCAATTCTTAGACTCCAGCAGGGACCAGAATTCCATGCGAGTAAGTTCAGTAAAAGTGGAACAAATGGAAATTATCAAATGAATTTCTGCAGAAATCTAACCAAGACAGCAAGGAATTTGAAGGAATTGTAGTGGCCATATATATAGCCTTTGTCGCTAGCGTGAATCAGCTGCCTTGATCAGATTCTGACTTTATACAATGTTAAAGTTTCAGCAGAGATTAATTTGATAATTTCCATTTGTTCCAAAAAAGGTTCAATAATTAAAATGTTCACAGTGCACCTTTGGTACATGGTAGGGGCCAATTATGTAGACTACAGAGAGCTAACCTGACTTCTGATATTGCACATGAAAGCTGGTAGTTGCTAAATCGTGCCTTTACATATATTTTTCAGTATATCTGTTCAGTATTAAAATTATGGAAGTGATCATCTGCACCCAACTTGGGAACCTGTTAGTTGACATGTGCGCTGTTAATTGAATGCATTCCAGTATGTCTTATGTGCACTTCGATGATGCGAAGTGTCACAGAATCTTTTCAATCAGTTACGTCTATTGTTTTTGTGGAATTGCAAAGAGAGATTTTGAAATTAAGGCCTGTGAAAGAGCTAAAGAAGTTGTTGGATTCTCTGGGGGAGGGATTTTGGCACCGAGCAAGACTTCCCCATCAATTGAGGACGGATGACAGTATTTTGTCAGAAGCTAGCTGACAATCTCTGTGTTCTGACTCCTCATATCTGCACTGACTGGGAGTATCAAATATTTACTCCCAGATATTAAGCTCCACAGGCTTCAGCAGCAGGAAACGACTGCCGAGATGACAGAATAGGGTTGGGGAACTTGTTGATCTCATGATACCGTTGTGTTAAAGTAAAGCACTCAGCGGGTCTCTATACCGTCAGCAGTGCTGGACTTGCCTATAAGCTAAATAAGCTATGCTCAGGGCCACACACCCTCGGGGGCCTCATTTTTTGAAATAAATTTTTATGTTATCATTTTTCACCCAATTTATTTTAGAGAAGGGCCTCAAATTTCATACAGCTTAGGGCCTCAGCAGGTGAAAGTCCGGCCCTGACCGTCAGCCTGAGAGAGAATCATTACTTCCCTAGTAGTTTTCTTTGTTACATCGGGGGGTTGTTCAAAGCATTAAGCCGCAAAGGTATACTGTTTGTATGCAGAGGGTGGTCCAAGTGGTAGTCTCACATACCGTGTACCATTTTCATTCTCACCTGTGTTAAATAGGGCAAGTTTATGTTTACCATCAGGAGTCTGACCTCTGTCTCAATAAATGCTGAAATACTGTTTAATGCATTGTCATTATTTGACCTTACATTGCACCAAACGTTTGTGCAGAATGTACTTTGAATATCTCACTGTAACTGAAGCAGTAGCGGTAAATGTAGTGTGAGATAGATAGGTGTGGTGTGAAATATAACACGACTGAGAAAGACGTTTGTGGGTTAAAACCCCAGTACAAAATGCAAGGTGATATCCCAGTGCAATATTGGGGAGCAAAACGTGACAAATAATAGCATCCTTCAGAAGAGAAGTTACTTCAAAGCCCTGGTGGCTTTCAAGTGCAGGCAAAAGTCCCAAGGTGGTACTCTTAAGAAACTGGATTATTGGTACCCCCGCAATCAACAGCACCAAATAGATTTTGTGTATTTTGTGTATTGGAAACATTGAAAATAGGTGCAGGAGGAGGCCATTCGGCCCTTCGAGCCAGCACCGGCATTCATTGTGATCATGGCTGATCGTCCCCAATCAATAACCCGTGCCTGCCTTCTCCCCATATCCCTTGACTCCACTAGCCCCTAGAGCTCTATCTAACTCTCTTAAATCCATCCAGTGATTCGGCCTCCACTGCCCTCTGTGGCAGGGAATTCCACAAATTCACAACTGTCTGGGTGAAAAAGTTTTTTCTCACCTCAGTCTTAAATGACCTCCCCTTTATTCTAAGACTGTGGCTCCTGGTTCTGGACTCGCCCAACATTGGGAACATTTTTCCTGCATCTAGCTTGTCCAGTCCTTTTATAATTTTATATGTTTCTATAAGATCCCCCTCATCCTTCTAAACTCCAGTGAATACTAGCCTAGTATTTTCAATCTTTCCTCATATGACATTCCCGCCATCCCAGGGATCAATCTCGTGAACCTACTCTGCACTGCCTAAATCAGAAGGATGTCCTTCCTCAAATTAGGAGATCAAAACTGTACACAATACTCCAGCTGTGGTCTCACCAGAGCCCTATACAACTGCAGAAGAAAGTTGTATGCAAAAACAAAGAATATCTCTGTACCTAGGTACATGTGAGAATAAGGTATTGATTGTCTACTCATCAAACATCTTGTGGGAACTCGTGCAAAAGCTGGTTGTTACATTTTTTTAAATTCAGTCAATATTGTAAATGTATATTTCTAGTTTGGCTTATAAGGTTGTAGAATAGCCCTTGAAATTATTACGAATTCACAGCAAAAGTGAGCAAGATTTAGGTGTAATGAATGACAACCCGTTGATAAAAAAGGCACAACATTTCTTGGAGAACTGTGGTGACAAAAGCATCGATGCGTGGGTTAACAGTGAGGAATTTTGCGGTACGTGATAATAAAGACTCATTGAACCAAGATACTACCCATGCTCTGAGCTGTATGCAGGGCAATATGTAAGAAGATCTACGTGAAAAGTATCATAACAAGCCCTATAATCACACTGTTACACGTCTGCCTATTCTCAAAGTGGTTAAAGTCTCTTACAAGGGTGACTGGACAGATAGTTTCATCAATTGGTGGACAGGGGTTGAAGGGTGAAAATATTCTTAATGTAATGAGAAAGGTGAATTACACATCCACTGTTGCACATTTGTTATGTAATTATAAAATTTTAATTTACAGATAGTCATTGAAGTCTGATGTAGAAAATGTGCTTTTTTTTTAAAGGTCATTTTAAGGCCTGCTCCTTGAAAGGACGAAACTAAGAAGTGTAAACTGGCAGAATTCAATGAAATAATCCACAATGGAGACTTAATCCTCAAATTTTTAATGATAAAGCATGTTACGAATATCTTATCAAACAGATATATATGTTTTTTGAGACAAATGACCGCCCTGAAATTTCTGCCTCCCTTCTTTGGGAAACATTTAAAGCATTTATACGAGGAGTATTAATCTCCGCACAAGCCTTTCGTAATAAAGAGAACCGCGCCAAACAACTGGTATTGGAAATGGAAATAAGGCAATTAGATATGGAAAATGCAATCGTGCCTTCTATGATAATACATAATAAAATTGCTGCATTCAAATATAAGTTAAACCAAATATACTCAGACCAAATCATAAAATTTTATCAAAAGACTAAACAGTTACACTTTGAATTTGGTGATGAACCACAAAAATTACTTGCACGCCAACTCTGGAAACAGGAAGGGGAAAAAACAATATATAAAATTAAATCAGATACGGGAGAAATATTAACACTACCCAAGGATATTAATGATAGATTCTCTCACTACTATCAAACACTTTACTCAACCAAAACGGCAGTGGGTTCTGCAGGAATGGAATTATTCTTACAGAATTGTAACCTTACTGGTTTAGACTTGAAAGAGAGGGAATTATTAGGGGCCGAAATATCAGTAAAGGGTATTGAAGAATTTATTAGCTCTTTAAAAAATGGAAAGAGCCAGATGGTTTAAATAGGGAATTTTATAAAAAATGTCATAATTTGATCTCGCCATGCCTACAGACCTTATATACTCAAGAATTCATGCAACAGAAACTTCCAGAAACTTTAAATGAATCAACAATAATACTTATACCAAATACGGATAAGGACCTTGAAGACCCAGGTTCATATAGAGCAATTGCTCTCTTAAACACCGATCAGAAAATATTAAGCAAAATTTTAGCACATAGTTTAAGTTTAATGATTCATAAATTAATACACCCCGATCAAACTGGCTTTATTCCAAAACGTTATAATCTGAGACGATTATTTAACATTATATACTCAAATCGAATAGCTAATGTAGATTTAGCAGTCATTTCGCAAGATGCTGAGAAAGCATTCGATCAAGTTGAATGGCCCTATTTATTTTTGGTGATGGAAAAATTTCAATTAGGTGAGAAGTTTTGTACTTAGGTTAAGCTTCTATATACCAACCCAACAGCCAGAATAATGACAAATCAAATGTTATTTAAAAAAATTGATTTATCTAATGGTTGTAGACAAGGATGCCCGCTATCCCCATTACTATTCGCCCTTGCTATTGAACCACTAGCAGAAAGAGTTCGAGCACATCCAAAAATATATGGGTATAACATTAAAAATACAGTTAATAAAATTTCTCTATATGCAGATGATGTATTACTATATATTACAAATCCAGAAATTAGCATCCCTAACCTGTTAAATCTTATAACTCAATTTGGTTTATTGTCGGGATACAAAATCAATTGGAATAAGAGTGAGATTATGCCAATAATGGAACCTAATTTATATATATTGCAACAATCACCTTTTAAAATAGTGTGATGGAATTAAAAAGATGGGACATCTTTATAGAAAAGGTGTGTTCCTCTCGTTTCAGGAGGTACAACAGGATTATGGATTACATTCAAATATTTTTTTTAGATATTTACAACTGAAAGATTATGTTAAATCACATACACCAGAATACAGAACTAGAGAGCCAGAGATTCTAGATGAATGTTTGAATAAACACCCCAATACAGTCAAATTAATATCTTACATTTATAATGTTCTTTTAGATAGTGAGAATCCGTCGACGGAATTACATAGACAAGCATGGGAAAATGAATTAGTTCAACCCATAACAAAAGATATTTGGGATGAAAGTCTACAACATATACATCAATGTTCGTTAAACGGCAGACATTCTTTAATACAATTTAAAATATTACATAGATTGCATTATTCTAAAACAAAATTAAATAGAATTTTTCCTAATATTTCTCCTATCTGCGTTAAATGTCAATATCCTGAGGCTAATTTAGCGCATACCTTTGTAAGTTGCATAGAAATTAAAACATTTTGGCTGGATATTTTTTTAATTATTTACGTAGTGGTTAATACTCAACTGGAGCCCGATCCTAAATTAATAATATTGGGCATTTCTGAACAATACCTAAAACTTACAATAAACCAAAGAAATGTCCTTGATTATAGTATAATAACTGGGAAAAAAATTAATATTAAAATTTTGGAAAAACCCTGCATCCCCCACAATCAAAATGTGGATTATGGAGATGTCGGAGACCTTAAATCTGGAAAAAATTAGATTTGTCTTAATTGATAAACCGGAATTATTTATTAGAATATGGTCTCCGTTCATAGATCATTTGAAGGGGTAGAATGGGCCGTGCTGATACCTGACGGAAGCTTGAACCCAGGACTAGATGAATAGCTATGTTTTCTTACCTACGGACCTATCTCCTAAGTTGTATTATGGATAGTTTATTCTATTTTTTTAATTTTCTTTTTCTTTATTTTTTATATCTATTAAAAAAATAAATAATAATAATTAGAGTCAATGTTAATATGTAACCGATAAATGAAGACCCCAGCTACATTGGTAGCAGAGTCCCTGGAATCCTGGATATTTAATATGTAACCATTTAACAAAGTTTGTAGTGGTTCAGACTATGATATGTACATGCCTTTAATAAAATTGAACTTAAAAAAAAAATAAAAAAAATAATCCTTCAAGACTATAACTTGTATTTGGGCAAGTTTAAGCTGTCAATTAAGTAAAAATAAAAAAGTTGGACATTTAAAAAAACAAAACAGAAAATGGTATGAACATGCAGCAGGTCCAGCAGCATTTGTTGAAATGGTAAAGGGCCTGTCCCACCAGCATGCAACTCTATGCGATGAACGCGATCAAACCGGCAGCGGGGGCCGCGCGGAGGTCGGGTGATCCCCTGTACAGGGCCGGTCCCACCAGCATGCGCCTGCATGCGGTAAGCGCAACTAAACCGGCAGTAGGGGCCGCGCGGAGGTTGGGTGAGTGGCGCAACGCGGCGCAAAGCGAGGCGAACTTGAAGCAAGTCCAAGGTAAGTTCGCCAGGACTTAGAGGGGCACACAGAGAGGGGCACCGAGACACACACACATACAGGGCCACGGAGCCACACACATAGAGGGTCACGGAGGCACTTACAAATAGTTTCACGGAGGCACGATGTCCGGGCGGTGTGTAAATGTCGCGGTGACTGCGAGCCGACAAACCGTTGCCGCGCGGGATTTTTGGACATTGTCGGTTTTTCGGAGCCCCGCGCGGCGTCGGGACGAACTCGGGACGAACTCCGCACAATTCCGCACGGCTCCGGCAATCGAAGTGGGACCGGCCCCGCGACGCCGGACGGCTCAAGCGACCAGGTTTGGTCGCGCTAATCGCATCGAGTTGCATGCTGGTGGGACAGGCCCTTTTTAACAGTTAACATTTTTGATCTAGGATCCTTTGTCAGAACTACAGTATAAGTGTTCTTCCAGGAGAGGGGGGTGTTGTGCTTTAGTGAAGAGTCATATCACATGCATTCTGCTACGACGTCTGCTACGATTAGATGGCATCGCTGGGGAGTATGTGGAGATTGGATACTAAGTAAGTGCCCTTCCAGTGCTTTCATCTTGCATGGTTGGTTGTCGTGGGAACTGGTTTCTTGAGTACATCGCTTGTTAATGTAATACATCCTTTCCCCCACAGATATTCGGCCATTTATGAATATCCAATTTATGAGTTTTTTGTTATTATGCTATTGACTTTTAGGGTATGTAGTCTCAATTTTTGAATTGTATAATGGGAAGTGTCTCACTATAATGCACCTTATGCTTCTTTAACGGCACTTGTCTTCAGTGTAGAGTTCTGCTCCTTATCAGGATTCATCACAATTTATTGTGCACATCCTACAAGATGGCTTCAAATCACTCCAGGAGTTCTGCAGATCGCATCTACTCTGAGAAGCTAGTATTCGTACTAACTTCATCGTAATCAATAAAAGTGAAAAGGATGAAGGCTTGGCGGGCACCAATTATTCATGAAATCCACAACATTGACAGTGGCCCTGCTCAAAGTGGAGAAAATAAAAATTTATGTCCAAAATGTGTTCCGTAACAATGTAATACAATTTACAACAAGGCAGAGTTGATATAATGAAGAGGGAAACGGCTAAAAGGTGAGGAATAACAGCGAATACCCATGAGTTCAGTGATTTTGTAATGTCATGACTGAAGGAATTAAATTTCATTCAAACCTTGTCTGTTTGAATGACAATAAAAGGAACTCTATTCTATTCTATTTTGGCAAAAAACAAAATTGTTATATCAAAATTGAATGACCTTTCTACCTGCCAATCCCTCCCTTATCTCTGCTTTTGTTTGTTGCATCTCCAGACTGCAATATCTAAGGGTGATCATTGCTTGCTTCACTGCATACTTCAGCCACATTATTTCACTGGAAGCTGCAAGTCCTGGTTCAGTGGATAATATGTGAGCATCAGAAAGGATGGCCGATCAAACTTTTCTTCTCACGTCAATGCTTTGGTGTGGCAATGTGCTGCAGCAGCATAAACTGGTTTAGGCTCTGTATCATAGAGTTTGTTTTAACAAGAAGGAATGTTTGGTACCATGTTTGGTACTTGCACTGATGTTGGGCCCCACTTCTCTGCTGTCCTTCTGTGATTCCCCTCTGGACAGCGTTGGGCTCGGGTTGCTGTTCTGAGGATTTCATGTCTTTTCATCATTAGCCCGCTTCCCTTTCACTCTCGGGATTAATTCACATGGCGTCTGAGCTTCTTGATGTGTTGGACTGCTCCCAACTTTTTACTGTCAATGGATTTGGACTTTTCACCATCCAGAATAGCTGGTCAGAACTTTTGGTTGATGTTCTCAGCGAGCATACGCCATGGTTGTATATCGGGCAATGTAGGACTAAACATTTCTACTGCTATGTTATCCTGCCATTATTTTGAGAGATTGTTAAAGAAGGAACTGCAGATGCTGGACAATTGAAGGTAGACAAAAGTGCTGGAGAAACTCAGCGGGTGCGGCAGCATCTATGGAGCGAAGGAAATAGGCAAGGTTTCGGGCCGAAACGTTGCCTATTTCCTTCACTCCATAGATGCTGCTGCGCCCGCTGAGTTTCTCCAGCACTTCTGTCTACCATTATTTTGATAGAATTAGCAACCTGTGATCATCCTGAGGACGTCCAAAGAAAGTAAATTTCTACATTTCCATCAATCTCGACCTTTCCATGAGGGCACCCGATGTGTCAGAATGGATTATTTGTGATAGAATTGGGAACCTTGAAGACATTTATTGTGAGAGTACATAAATGAAATGTAAATGGTGAAGGAGTGTGACACTTCCCAAACTACCTACATGCCAACGCTTCCAAGTATCTCCTGCCCCATCTGTGGCAGCATTCTGTGAGTCTCTCGTTAGCCTCATCAACCACCTCAGAGCCCACAGCACTGTGGACTCTGTACATCCTTGGAAGTACATCCTTGATTCCAGGAGACTAATTGAGAAGCGAAGCTCTAATTAAGTGTCCAGTCTTCCTATAACAGCTGCCAACTGCTTACTTCCGGTGAAGCCTTCAATTAGGGTAAATTGCAAAGTTCGGACTGGTAATGAAGGTGTTAAAAGGTTGTTGCGATTTCTTGGCTTGCGGGTTTGATGCTGCTGCTTCCGCCAAGCCATTCTTTGCATCTGAGCTGCTATATTTCTATTAAAAGCCTCAATGCGCTTTCACACAAATACTTCAATGGTTATTTTACAGATGGTGCACAGCACCATCCAATTCAGAGGCTGTTATAATCGTCAGATCAGAGACGGTTGGCCAGATTGTGCTGACATCTCGCTGATGGTTCTGCAGAGAATCTGAAGAAGGGGCTCAACTCGAAACGTCACCCATCCCTCCTCTCTGTCTGTCCCGCTGAGTTACTCCAGCATTTTGTGTCTATCATTGGTGCAAACCAGCATCTGCAGTTCCTTCCTACACAATAACTGGCTGCAGAGGCAGGACTGGCACTTTCTGGCTGCTTTGCATTGCAATGGTGGAGGTTGTGTGCCGTTGTGTCTGATCCCTTGCTCTGCCCCTGGTCCCACCATTGAACTAGGAATGTCCAAGCAAAGATTAGATGATAAAGGGAGGTGGCCTTTTGAAAAACAAATTAAACAGATAGGGAATGTGAAACAAAAAAACAGAAAATGCTGGAAGAGCTAATGTGGTATCTGTTAGATCATCATTATCAAATAGAAACCAGCTAAAGTTTCAATTCCAGGATCATCCTCAGAACTTATCCCCGCCCTCATGTCCTCTTGTTCTATCATTATCTAAGTTACTCTACCATTCCTCCCAATGTGATATTTACCTCCCACCCACACCAGCTGTTTTCCAGATGGATAAATTACAAAGCATCTGCTGTTTACCAGGGCATCGGGAAGTGGGATGCCTCTTGACAAGGTCATAGCAATGTTGTGGCAATGTTGTTGTCAGTTAAGGGAACACCTGGTTAAATGAGTAGGAAGGAACTCCACATGCTGGTTTACACCCGAAGATACAGTATGCACAAATTTCTGGAGTAACTCAGCAGGACGAGCAACATCTCTGGAGAGAAGGAATGGGTGACATTTTGGGTCGAGACCCATTTTCGGACTGAGAGTCAGGGGAGAGGGGAACCTCTTCCCCGACTCTCAGTTGGAAGAAGGGTCTCGATCTGAAACGTCACTCATTCGTTCTCTCCAAACATGCTGCCTGTCCCGCTGAGTTACTCCAGCTTTTTGTGTCTAACTCCTGGTTAAAATTCATAATAGGACTTCTTGGAATTAATTTTAACTTAAACACATTGGCATCATTTAGTCTGATACTTGTTCTAGTACATTTGTATGAAGATGTGTAAGTGGTGGCGGGTGCATGGAACGAGCTGCCAAAGGAGGTAGTTGAGGCAGGGACAATTGCAATTTCAAGGGATATGGGAAAAAGATGGAATGGGGTACTGGTTTTAGATGATCAGCCATGATCATATTGAATGCCTTGCTGGCTCGAAGGGCTGAATGGCCTACTCCTGCACCTATTTTCTATGTTTAAGAAACAATTAAACAGGTACATGGATAGGACAGGTTTGGAGGAACATGGGGCAAACGCATGCAAGTGGGATTAGTGTAGATGGGACATGTTGGTCGGTATGGGCAAGTTGGGCCAAAGGGCCTGGTTCCATGTTGTATGACTCTGACAACATGTTTAAATGGTTTATGTGACAATGTGAAGTAATAATGTCAGTCATATGACATGCAGGTTCACCCAGGTTACCAACGCCAGACTTATGGAAATCAGTCCATTCAAATTAGCTCCCATAAATATTATTAAATTCAAATATAAACCAGTCTTGGAAAAATAACCCATTTACATGTAACCTTTCCCGACAGTAACCAGGCACCATTGTCTCTTAAGAACACAGATTGCTAGTTTTGTCACAAGAGGCCTCTTAAAAGGTGGTTGCTTTGAAAATTGACAAACAATCACTTTTATTCATACTTGTTTATCAATAGTATATTGAACTACTAGACTTAGTGGGACCCATTGGGTCCCATGTTCACACAGGAGGGCTGGTCCCCCAACGCAATATTCCACCACTCCACCAATTTTAATATTGATGGTCAGTGAGAGGGGGGGCTTTCTGGGGCGCTAGTATGGGTGTTGTGGGCTGAAGGGACTGGTTTCCAGAGGGCTAGTATTGACATTGTGGGCCAAATGGATTATTGGGCTGGCGGCTCAGTCACTCGGGCCTGGTGGGCTGGCAGCTCAGCCACTGAGGCCTGGCGGGCTGGCAGCTCAGTCACTCAGTCCTGGTGGGCTGGCAGCTCAGTCACTCAGGGCTGGTGGGCTGGCAGCTCAGTCACTAAGGGCTGGTGGGCTGGCAGTTCACTCACGGCTATTCCTTGAAATTCCATTTCAAGCAGATTGCAAGCCACCAAATGCAATTTCATAGCATTTCACGCTGAGTGCAGGCCACCAAATTCAATTTCATAGCATTTCAAGCAGAGTGCAGGCCACCAAGTTCAATTTCATAGCATTTCAAGCAGAATGCAGGTCACCAAATTCAATTTCATAGCATTTCAAGTGGAATGCAGGCCACCAAATTCAATTTCATAGTATTTCAAGCAGAGTGCAGGCCACCAACTCCAATTTCATAGCATTTCAAGCAGAGTGCAGGCCACCAAATTCAATTTCATAGCATTTTAAGCAGAGTGCAGGCCACCAAATTGCCAAACAACTCATTGCACAGTCATTAAGGGCTAACAAATCATTTATTGCAAGTGCATTGCAGAGTCACAGTTCAGTTAGTTCACAGCTTAGAATCACAGTTGTGGACTCTCCCTTGCGATCTTCCAGATTGACTGACTGGCGTCCAGGCATCCAGGGTTTTATAGTCCTCCCCCCCCCCCCCGGGAGGGGCATTACCTTCTTCATGGTGATTGACAGGCGAGAGGCCCAATCAGCTGATCTCAAGATTTTGTGAACACTCATAACTTTATTATTTTTCATCGATCTGAAAAATCTTCGGGGCTGCCTCAGCGGAGGAGGACTGTGCATAAGATGGCCACATATCATAGCGATATATGGTAGCGCTTTTTCAAAAATCAATATAAAGAGCAGACAGGAAGTGGTCGATGAGACTTTTAGTTATATAGATGTAACATCTACTGATACTTCAAAACCAACCATTGAGCATGGTACATACTGTTTCTGTGCAATTGTAACTAGGTTTTGGTGGAGCGAATAATAAAATATTCATGCTTTTTTCCCCTTCTCAACACTAAAGGTGTGGAGGAATGGTTAATAGAATGATTTCTGTATTTTCTGACTTGTGAATAAAATTGATTTGATGGACCACTCCTTTTCATAACCAGGGACAGGCCTGTAATACAGGCTCACGACAATTATTACACATTTCAATGATTCAATGGTTTCTTTATTATCATCTTTAATTCTAGGGAATACAAAAGAGTACTTGGATTGGTATACCTCGCTGCTGGTAATATGCATTTTTGTCATGTGAAATTATTCTTAGTCTGTGGTCAGATTTTCACTCTCTCTCTCTCTCTCTCTCTCTCTCTGTGCCTTTCACTCTCACTCTCTCTCTCCTCTCTCTGTCGAGCTGAAAGAAGGATTGGCTCTGAACATGTACTGCATTGGCTGGGAAAAAGAGCAGAAAAGCTGAAGGAAGTGCGTTCAAGTGGGTTTAAAACCAACATGGAAATACATCTGAGTTGAATCCAGTGCAGAACGCACGACCTGTGCAGATTTCAAGAAGTGAGATTGGATTGACATTTGAAAGTGCAAGCTCCCAAATGCCAATACATTTTAGCAATCCTCAAAGAATATTGTGTAGGAAGGAGCTGCAGATGCTGGTTTATACCAAAGATAGACACAGCATCCTGGGTCCGGCAGCATCTCTGGAGAAAAGGAATAGGTGACATTTTGGGTCGGAAACCTTCAAACACAAAGAATATTATTCTGTGTAACAGGTGTAATCTGAAGTAGGGGAACTCTACCAGGAGAGGGAGATGTTGTGCTTTTGGAAAATACAGCAAAGACTGAGCAGATTAAGCTGTGTCTTGTGAAGTGTGTGGAAACTGGATATGACAGTTTATCAATTCCTGTTTATCTTGCATGGTCACTGTTTCTGGAGGCAGCAGCAGTGATCAGTTGGGCTGAATGGCCTGTTTTTTGGAACTGCATATTTTATGCGCATCAAAGCATTGAATTCCAATGACAATATCACAAAGAGGCAAAGAGAAACAGCTCTTCGGCCCATCGAGCCCATGCCAGCCCTCTACCACCCATTAAGGCAAATTCACCATTAGTTCCACAACCTCATCAACTCTCTCCAGATCCCACCACTCAACTATATGAGGGGGCAATTCATAGTTTTAGTTTTAGTTTGGTTTAATTTAGTATATTGTCAGGTGTATCGAGGTACAGTGAAAAGCTTTTCTGGGTCGTGCTATCGAATCAGCGGAAAGATTATACATGATTACAATCAAGCGCTTCATAGTGTACAGATACAGGATGGGATGGGGAAGGAAAATGGAAGAGCGAGAGGAACAGTATGTACTCACAAGGAGAACATGCAAACTCCCCGCGGACAGCACCCAAGGTTAGGATTCTTTGGCTTGCACCATCATGGTCTGCTTTAACAAGAATAAAGTCAAAGGTGTTATTTGTTGTGTTTAATGTGCCTGTTGAGCAGCAGCAAGTAGGAATTTAATTGAGTACTCTTGATTCATGAGGCATTCTGCACATGAGGCTTTGCTAACTGCCCTTCTGTGCCACCCAATATCTGTTTTGACCCACACGTACACATGTTCTCCATCCACCCAGCAGTGGTCTCTGTCACACACACACCCACACACGCACTGCCTCAGACAATCATTCACATACTCTCTCCCTCACTCCTGCACTCCCTCTAACACATTCAGTCTCAAGATCTTCTTCTTCTTGCATATGGCGTGCACAGCCGAAAGGTGTAGGCCAACTTGTTCTATTAGATCTTATTTGATTGTACACGCTGGGTTGATTGCATTCATCAAAACAGGCGAAGGTTGCAATCTCCCACCTCAGCCTCAAGATCATGGAGAGGCTCGCTCAGCACAGCAACAGACCCTTCGGCCCACCAGGTCCGGACTAACCATCCTCTTTGCATTAGTTCTCCCCTAACCCATTTTGTCGACACAACATTCCCATCAACTCCCCCCCCCCCCCCCCCCACCACCCCCCCCACCACTCCTCTATAGACTCTCAATTAACCTTCCACCTGCATGTGTTTGCGACGTGGGAGGAAACCACAGCACCCTGAGGACCCCATTGTGACATTGTGGGAGAACATATAAACTCCATGCAGACAACACCCAAAGTCAGGATTGAACCTGGGCCACTGGAGCTGAGAGGCGGCGGCTCGACCAGCTGCACCACTGTGCCGCCCTGAACATAAATACACAGTGCTAGTGCCCATCTGTGTTTTCCTTCTGTAATTTCCTCCTGTGCAGCGTTGGGCTCGGACTGCTGCTCTGAAGACATAATGCCTTTTCATCTTTCGCCAGCATTAAAACCATTTCCCATTCACACTTGAGATTGATTCTAACAGCCGCTGAGCCTTTAGACGTGTTGGACAACTCCCAATTCCTTACGATAAACCCTAATTGGTTTCTCGTCCTCCGGAGCGGTTCGTGTGAACTCTTGGCTCACGTTCTCTATCTTTGTGGCTGAGCCTTATCACATTCTATTGAAAAGATAGGACTCTGTTAAAAAGAGTTTGGAGGGGAAAAAGATATATATTATTATTTTGTGACCTCTCCCTATTAGTAGTTGGGGAGGGATGGAGATATTTTATCATTCTGAAGGAAAAAGAGTGTTTGCGTCTCTCACCCCTTCAGGTCATCCTAGAATGTCATAGAGGCATGCAACATGGAAATAGGCCCTTCGGCCCAACTTGTCCATGCTGACCCAGATGCCCCATTTAAGCTAAATCCATTTGCCTGTGTTTAGCCTATATCCCTCTGCACCTTTCCTATCTAAGTAACCTGTCCGAGAGCTTTACAACAAATGAAATACTTTAAAGATAAGTTACTGATGCTGCTAATATTTGGACATTGCAAACTAGCATGAACAAGGATTTAAGCAGTTAATATCAACCATTACTTTGGACTACTTTTCCTGCTCTTCTTTAGAATAAAACCTTGCATCTTTTCCATCCACAGAAAGTAAACTTGGCTCTTACATAAAGAGTTCATCCAAAGTACATCTCGTCTGACATTGTAGCATTGCATTGGAATATCAAGTAGATATTTTGGTGCTGAAACACAAACTGCTGGAGGAACTCAGCGTGTCAGGCAGGATCAATGGGGGGAGGTGGACAGTGTGTGTTTCAAAATCGGACCCTTATTTCGATATTCAGATATTTCTGTGCTGGTCCCTGGAGCCCAAGACCTTCTGAGTCAAAGCAAGCCGACTACCTACTGAGTCACAGCTGACAGGGAGAGTTTCTAGTCTTTATCCGCACTGATGACGAGGTCCCAGAATCTTTGTGTTTAAAATCGTGAGCAGGGAGAGAAACATAGTAAATAGGTGCAGGAGTAGGCCATTCGGCCCTTCGAGCCTGCACCGCCATTCAATATGATCATGGCTGATCATCCAACTCAGTATCCTGTACCTGCCTTCTCTCCATACCCCCTGATCCCTTTAGCCACAAGGGCCACATCTAACTCCCTCGTAAATATAGCCAATGAAGTGGTCTCAACTACCTTCTGTGGCAGAGAATTCCAGAGACTCACCACTCTCTGTGTGAAAAATGTTTTTCTCATCTCGGTCGTAAAAGATTTCCCCCTTATCCTTAAACTGTGACCCCTTGTTCTGGACTTCCCCAACACCGGGAACAATCTTCCAGCATCTAGCCTGTCCAACCCCTTAAGAATTTTGTACATTTCTATACGATCCCCCCTCAATCTTCCAAATTCTAACGAGTACAAGCCGAGTCTATCCAGTCTTTCTTCATATGAAAGTCCTGACATCCCAGGATGCCAGTTCTCCCAGTAAGTAATTTTCAGGACCACCCCAAATGGGCGAGAGAAAAATAAATGAAGCTCAGAAAACTCTTGCGGACCTCCACAGGGTAGATGCAGCGATGGTGAGGAAACTAAATCCAGGGATCACTGTCTCAGAATAAGAGTAAGCCATTGTCGAGTGAGATGTGGTGAAGATTTGTCATTCAGAGGGTGGAGTTCTATACCCAGGAAATCTGCCAAGAGTTTATTACTGAGTTCATTCAAAACAGAACTCTAGAGATCTCTGGATATAGTGGAATTAATCGCTAGAAAATCAGCCATGACTTGATGAATGGCATATCAGACTCGAGAGGCATGGCATCTAACATTTAAGTTCATTAAAAAATAAAGGTGTATTTAATATTTTTGAAAACTTTTTGATTGCAATTATATTTTTCTAAATGTTTGCAGCAGATAAAGACTGCCAGTCAGACAGGAGGACTCTTGGAGTTGGGCAGCGAAGACTGTACCTGCCGTCCAGTCGGTAGGGAAGGGCTGGATTTTGTCAGGTTAGGCTGGACGGTCAATGAGATGGAGGTTAGAGATCATATGAGAACGTAGCCAGGCGTACAACTTACCAAAAAATCTAGCCCGACTTGCGATGTTTCTCTCTACCAGATGTGACTCTTGCCTCAATCTTTGTACTTTTCCATCAGCCTGATTTCCACTGTCTTGCATCCTATTGTGATACAATGGCGGGTGTTTGGGTAATGTCCCACTATGGGACAGAGCCTTACATAATTTCCCTGTGACATCTCTACCATTTGAGACAGCCTTTGCCATCCAGTCTGAGTGGTCCAAGTATATTTCCCATCTCCCAGCACGGTACAGAATCAACTTCAAGCTCCTCTTATACGTATACAAAGCTCTTAATGGGCTTGCCCTTCCCTATTTCAAAAATCTTCTAACCCACCATTCTATCTCCAGGTCCCTCAGGTCGGCCGACTTGGGGCTACTGACTATCCTGCAGTCTAGGTCATTTGCAGTTGTAGCACCTAGACTGGAACAGCATCCCTCTCCTCATCAGAACTGCCCCCACCATCACCTCCTTTAAGTCACGACTCAATACCCATTTCTACACCCTAGCATTTTTGAGCCACTCTGAGGGAGCGCTGTAAACAGTTTATGTATGTATTGGTAGACCTGTCTACCGTTGTATGTATCAAATTAGTACCTGCACTGATGTAAAGAGCTTTGGTCAACATGAGCTGTTTTTAAATGTGCGATAACATAAATGTATTATATTATTATCTCTCAGTTATTCTGACCACCGCAACCTAACCTTTCTCTTTGATCTGCTTACATAGATTCCGGTTATAAGTACCAATCTCCTCACCTATTCCGTACGCTAGCCAGCTTTTCCCACTTGCAATTCCCTGGGGAAAAATAGTTCCTCCTGAGTACCAAATCCCTGCTATTAAATTTGGTTAAAAGTTTGTTTTAGATTCAACTGGCCAGTAAGTGCAGGTAGCCAGAAACGAGCACCAAACCGGAGGTGTGTGCCAGTCCATTAGTACTGTCTGTGCACTTGGTACTCCAAATTGAGGTAGAGGATATGTGTGTGATTGGAGATGCAAAGATTAAAGATGGAGAGCATCGGTTCTTGCATTATATTATATGTTTTTGCATTATATTAACTGATTCATATGTTGCAAATATTTTTGTATTTAATTTTTTATAAAAGACCCAAGGACTGAGCCAAGAGCCAAGTACCAAGCCCAGAAAAAGAGAGTGAGAGAGAGAGACAGATAAATAGATAGAAAGATCGACAGACAGGGAGGGAAAAAGAGTGTGAGAAAGAGAGAAGAGTAGAAAGACAAGATGAGAGAATCGTGTGTTCACCGTGTGAGATTGTATTTATGCAGCATCTTTAACATCCTCAAGACATCTCATGTAAGGCCTGGATAGTGGATGTGGAGAGGATGTTTCCACTAGTGGGAGCCAGCCGTAGCCTCAGCATTCAAGAGCATTCCTTTAGGAAGAAGATGAGGAGGAATTTCTTTAGTCAGAGGGTGGTGAATCTGTGGAATTCATAGGCACAGAAGGTTGTGGAGGCCAAGTCAATGGATATTTTTAAGGCATAGATAAATTAGTTCTTGATTAGTACCATACAAGGGGTTATGGGGAGAAGGCAGGTGAATGGGGTTAGGAGGGAGAGATAGATCAGCCATTTATTGAATGGCAGAGTCGACTTGATGGGCCAAATGACCTAATTCTGCTACTATCACTGATGAACTTATGAACTCTTACAGGCGATGAGAGTGGTGGGTCTCTGGAACTCTCTGCCACAAAGGGTAGTTGAGGCCAGTTCATTGGCTACATTTAAGAGGGAGTTAGATGTGGCCCTTGTGGCTAAGGGGATCAGAGGGTATGGAGAGAAGGCAGGTACGGGATCCTGAGTTGGATGATCAGCCATGATCATATTGAATGGCGGTGCAGGCTCGAAGGGCCGAATGGCCTACTCCTGCACCTAATTTCTATGTTTCTCTGTCTATGTTTCTATGAAGTGCTTCAGATGAAGACTCAGGTTCAAGGGTATAGGGTATAATAAAGTCCCACAAACAAAGGCAGCAGCAACTTGTATATGTGGTGCCTTTTACTGTCGGATGAATCCTGATTTCAATCAAAGGTGGAAGAGGGAGGATGCAGCATGTGCAACTTTGGATGAGCAATGTAAAAATAATTGAATTTTCACAGTAATTTACTCGAGCACTGATGCAGGGTACTGAGGGACCCGAGCTGTTTCATGTACAATGATGCTGTTCACCTTGCGCTGCGTAACAATGGAAAATAGTGATTCACGCTCACAATGCGAGAGCGTGCTGGAAGGACCTGCATTTGTTGCCCGTTCCAGGTTTGTCGTGCATGACAGCGCACCATCCCTGAGGGCAGTGGGAGTGGTGCCATGGAGACCAGACGGCAAGAGGACAACAGATTTAGAGCATTTGACGACCAGCTGTCAGCTAATTACACTCTGACAGCTTGTAGCAACACCAACCTTTTTAATTCTCATAGTCATTAAGACACACAGCACAGTACAAACCATGCTGACCATTCAGCGCCCATGAATGCACTAACCCATTATGTTCTGCCCACATTTTGCTGCAGGTTCTACCACTCACCTCCAGACCAAGGATAATGTACCGTGGCTGACTCACCTGCAGGATGGCAGATGATTCAGCCACGGTAAATTATGTGGGAGGATGTGGGAAGACACTGCAGCACCCAGCGGAAACCTACCCCGGTCATAGGGAGATCATGCAAACTCCGCACAGTCAGCACTGGAGGTCAGGACTGAACATGTGCCTCTGGCACTGTGAGACAATAGACAATAGGGGCAGGAGTAGGCCATTCGGCTCTTCAAGCCAGCACCGCCATTCAATGTGATCATGGCTGATCATTCCCAATCAGTACCCAGTTCTTGCCTTCTCCCCATATCCCGACTCCGCTATCTTTAAGAGCCCAATCTAGCTCTCTCTTGAAAGTATCCAGAGAACCAGCCTCCACCGCCCTCTGAGGCAGAGAATTCCACAGACTCACAACTCTCTGTGTGCAAAAGTGTTTCCTCGTCTCCGTTCTAAATGGCCAACCCCTTATTCTTGCCCCTTACCCAGCTCTACTAACTGCACCACTCTGCCATGCCATGAGAGTTTAGAGATACAGCTGAGAAGCAATCCCTCTCGGCCCACCAAGTCCCTGTCGATCATCGATCACCTGTTTATGCCACTTCTGGGGTTAATCCACTCCCTGCATAATAGAGGGAATTTGTACGGAGACCAATTAACCCACAAACACACATGTCTTTAGGATCTAGAAAAAACCCACAGGGAGAATGTACAAATTTCACACACACAGCTCTGGGGGTCAGGATTGAACCTGAGTCACTGGCACTCTACCAGTACACCACTGTCCCACCATATCATTCAAGTATTTTTAAAATAAATTTGATACCTAGAAGTTTTACAACAGATATTTTCCACTACATTACTCTGATTTTGTGATGAGGTCAGGTTTCCTGATCATGTTAAACACAAAATACTGAAGTTAAGGGCCTGTCCCACTTTCACGACCTAATTCACTATCTTTTTTACTCGTGGACATTTTTCATCAGACTAGAAAAGCGCCCCGACCTACTTGATGCCGCGAGCACCTACGACTAGCATCACGACCTACCTATGACCTACCTACGACCTCCTACGACCTCGTGACGACCAGGCTGCGAGTATGAGTCAAGGGCAAACTCGGCAGAGGTCGTGAATTAGGTCGTGAAAGTGGGACAGCCCCTTAACTCTGCAGGTTAGGTAGTTCTGTGGAGGGAATGGACGGGTGATGTTTTGGGTTGGACCACTTCTATCTAAATATTATTCAGATCTAAAAACCATATGGTTACCAGAAGCCAACATACTAAACATCAGATGGCTCTTTGTAATTCATGTAGCAAAGCAGCAGAGGCTTGAAAGCACAGACTTGGTGTGGGTGGGAGGGAGGTAGTGAAGTGAATATCAGAGCATGTGGGAAAACAACCAGATAGGGAGAGAGTGAGAGCAGATAGGGCAGGAGGGAGCAGCCAACAGGAAAAGACAACCCCCCCACCTTCACCACCCAACTGGTGGTCTCTCTCCTCCGTGTTCCTCTCCAGTCACTCACTGTTGCAAAGAATGAGACGGATTTATGCAGCTGGTTTATCACTGAACCAGATTTTAATCTCAATTAGCAAGCTCTCTGTGCAAATCTGAAGCCCATATACACACACACACACACATACACACACAGTCTTTGATCTCATTACTGCCACGGCGTCCAAACTGGATGAAGTTGTGTGCAGTCTGTAATAAACACTTTGATGATTTTGAGCAAGACCACTTTGCGCCGTTTAATAGGAAGATTTCAGTCCAGGTTCTGTTAATGTCTTTGCACCATCATTGAACCAGCAAGTAGAGAGGTTTACCCACAGGAATCATTGCCCTCCAAAGACAACCAAATGCCACATTGAACCAAGTCTTCATCATTCCTTTACCACCATTGTCTCCCACCTCAGTGCCCTTGGTTATAGAGGAAGATGGTCAACTCTCTTCCCTGTGCCTCACCTGGATAGACATTTTTCGACAATCCTGCCCTTTCCCAATCCCTCTATCCTTTCACCTGGCTTCACAGTTCCCACCTCTTCTCTCCTTATCACTGTCTGTTGTCTTTTCATCTTTGACATTCACCAATCTGATAATCAAAGCACCCAGAACAGTATCCACCTATCACATGCCTGGCTTTGTCATGCCTCTATCTCTCTTGCACTTTTCACCCCCCACTACAATCAGTCTGAAGGACGATCCTGGCCTGAAACATCACCAATGCATGACCTCCAGAGATGCTGACAGGCCCGCTGAGTAACCCATTACTTTGTGTCTCTTTTAACCAGTCTATTAAATGCCTTTGCTCCTGGGATGGTCTGACCAATTTAAACCAATTGCATCACTGGAGGCGTAGCAGTGGGAAGGAGAGGTGAGAGGAGCATTAAATATTATTAGCTTTTGCCCACCCCCAAGGGAGAATTGATTGCAAGATAATTAGTCAAAGCCAAGCTAAATCCATTCACCTTCAGCGGTGTCAATCCTGTACCCTGTCACCCTCCACAGTGGCAGAGGATGGATTAAAGTCGCATCCCTGCCTCCATTTCTCACAGACGTTTAACGAGCTGGCTTCTCATGGCAGTGAGCTTCCTTCATCCCTCCCAGTACACCCTGTTCTGTGTTGAATTCCCGACTGGGCAAGGCTGGTTCCCAGCTTCCTCGTGTTGCTGGGCTTCTCTCATGGGTTGCTAACGCTGCCTTCACTCCTCCTGCCGTTGCTATGTTGCTGCTCCCCATACCCGTGCTACCAGCTTGTGATAGGTTACTAAATTCATCCCAGCAACGGTGACGACACCGGTTACAGGCCTGCCTTTTTTGGAAAGGAAGCCTCTGTACCTGTGGTGCCCCGCTGAAGGTGACCAGGACTCGCTTTGCTCCGAGATCCATAAGTCCTCACTCAAGTACAGGTTGATAATCTCTGGCATTTCTCCCCTCTCTCAATAAACCATGTCAAACCCGCCCCCCACCACCCCCCACCACCCCCCACCCCTTCCCAGCTCACTAAGGTTAAAATGCTTGCTGTTGACCATCCTCCTCTATAGCCTTGGCCACTGAAGAAGGAAAGCATGGTGGAGGAAGATAGATGAAGCCTTGGTTGAACGTCCGATGGGTTGTCTTTGGTGGGCAAGGCCATACCTGAGGACACCCTGCTTGGGCTAGAGTGGGGCATGGACAAAATTGGGGTTTGGTCACCCAAGAAACCCAGCCCCTTCGCCTCATCCACAGCAGGTCCACTCCACTGATGCAAAATTGAGGCAAACACGGCCGTGGATAAAGTTTGTCGCTTTAACATTAATATAATGTAACTTCCACTGTGGGATGAGGCAGTGCCTATGACTCCCCCTCCATCCTATCTCTTGGTGTCCACATCCACTTCAATCTTCTCCTCGGCAGGACATTTGCGTTTGGGCTCCGTGCAGAACTTCTGCTGATAGCTGGAGTGCTGGTCCTGGTAGGTGGCGATGGCCAGGCACTCGGCAAACTGCTTGTCGCACAGGCAGAGGTCGCTGGAGCAGGGCTGCAAGCCCTCCGGGCACTCAGCCCTGCCGACCTCGCATACGGCGTAGCTGGGCTTCAGGTAGATGTTGGTGCCCTTGCCGCAGGAGGTGAGGAGCGCGGCCTCGTAGCAGCAGTCGTGGTGGAAGCAGCAGGTGTCAAAGTCATCCAGCGGCACGCCATCGCCTCCCTTGCCGCAGTAGCACCCGTAGCCGTTGACATTGTATATGGAGAACTGATAGCGGTTGCGGTAGCACCACAGGACAAAGGCAATGTCCAGCACACTCCTCCGGCCCAAGTGGTGGCGGCGGAGGCTGCCGTCCTCCACCGAGACGTTCTGTCCAGCGGGCAGCGGCATCAACCGGCACAGCAGTAAGAGGTGGAAGACAGCTGGCTGCCTTGCCCAATCCATTGCAAGCCTTTCCAGTCTTGTCCTTTCCTCTCTTCCCAACAGTGCAGATGCAAGCCTGTTCCGGCTCCTTCTACTCTCTGCTCCTGACGGGAATCCTCCACATGGCCTGGAGGAGCTAGAGGGCCCCCTTAAACCCCATCAGGTGGGAATCACTTGCTGGGAGCTTTTATCCCCTCCTTCATACCTGAGGCGAGTGAGTGAAGGACAGTTGAGCTGGTGTTTGTACAAAACAGAAGGGATTCTAGAATGGACTGATGTGCAGGAGACAACTGTCAGAGGCCAGTGAGGAGCCAGAGACAAAGGAAGACAAAGGAAAAATGAATATTTAATTAAGGACTTTGACATAAACCTAGACGGGTTGGTTAGTAAGTTTGTAGATAACACCATTGGGGAAGGCTGTCAAGGTATACAGCGAGATATAGATCAGCTACAGAAATGGGCAGAGAAATGGCAGATGGAGTTTAATCCGAGCAAATGTGAGGTAGTGCACTTTGGGAGGTCAAATGTAAGAGGGAAATATACAAGTAATTGGATGACTCTTAACAGCATTGATGACCAGAAGGATCTTAGGGTCCAAGTCCATAAAGTGGCAACACACACAGAGTGGTAGAGAAGGTGTATGGTACGCTTGCTTTCAGAGATAGAGGGGATACATCTTTATTGGACTTTGGTTAGGCTGCATTTTCGAGTATTGCATGGTATTCTGGTCTCCCCATTGCAGGCTTTGGAAAGCCTGGCTCCAAAGGTTTTGGAAAGGACACAGAGGAGATTTACCAGAACAATGCCTGGATTAGGGGGGTTTAGCTACAGGGAGAGGTGTGACAGATTGTTTTCTCTGGGACATCAACGATGGTATGGAGACCTGATAGAAGTATATAAAATTATGAGTCATAAGGAAGGGAACACAGTCATAACCCGAGGATGGAAACATTTCCCAAGAATGAGAAATACAACTACAAGAGGGCATAGCGTTAAGCTAGAGGAACAAAGTTTAAATATGCAGGGCAACCTTTTTTCGCAGAGTGCATCCTTCAACTGACTTAAATCATAGAAACATAGAAATTAGGTGCAGGAGTAGGCCACTCGGCCCTTCGAGCCTGCACCGCCATTCAATATGATCATGGCTGATCATCCAACTCAGTATCCCGTACCTGCCTTCTCTCCATACCCTCTGATCCCCTTAGCCACAAGGGCCACATCTAAATCATGTACTTGCAATTATGTATTGTCTTTCCGCTGACTGGTTAGCACACAACAAAGGCTTTTCACTATACCTCAGTACACGTGGCAATAAAATAAACTTACAGCTCTGGCCTCTCACAATAGAAGTGCCTGAGTCTGTTTTTTCCAAAGAAAGAGTGCAGGAGAGACAGAAGGAACTGTTAACAGTCAGAGGGAAATATAACAGAAAGACAGAACACATTTGAAGGTCATGAAGAAGAGCTGTTTTGCTAACTGAAAGCAAAATGAATGAAGGACCGTGTCGGAAGGAACTGCAGATCCTGGTTTAAACCAAAGATAGGCACAAAATGCTAGAGTAACTCAGCGGGACAGGCAGCAGTCTGAAGAAGGGTCTCGACCCGAAACGTCACCCATTCCTTTTCTCCAGAGATGCTGCCCTGTTACTCCAGCTATTTGTGTCTATAAAGGAAGGATTGTGCTACAGAGTGGGGGTTGTTCCTGCATTGAGCTGCTCCGGGCACCTTGCCTTCGGAAGGTTATGTTGACCTTGGAGGGAAAGTAGTATCAATTTACCAGCAAGATTACGTGACTCAATAGTTAAATTACAGGGAGTGATTATCGGAACATGAGGTTGTTTTCTCTGGGATTTGGAATGTTTCCTGATTGCTGTTTTCAAAATATGAAAAGAGTGTATGGGCCTTTGTAAATAAACTCAAAGGTTAGAGCCAGCATTTTTGGGAGTGTAGTTGAGAAACACTCCTCCACATGGAACGTGCCAGAAATTCAGACCACTTTAGCGTGACAAAGTGGGCTAAAAAATGAAGGGAAAAATAATGAGAAAATCTCACAGCCATGTGTATGAAAGGGTGGGTTGGGCAAGGAACTTCGTAAGGCCTAATGAAATATGTATAATCCAAAGAGGTCACGTGATGCCTTGTATGTAGAATGTATCAAAGCTACAAATGTTTCAACCTCATAACACTATGCATGCATAGACTGGTCGATACTATGGATGTAAATAAAGCCATGTATTGTTTTGTGTTTCTTGTACATTTTGTGAATACAGTTTACATTTTAAACTACAAAGATGGACACACTGGATTTCTTTTTGAGTAAAGAAGTTTGAATAATGGCCTTTACATTTTTTGGTGTTCACTCCTAATGGACAATTAGTTGGACTTGAAAAGTCACACCTTGGTTTTCAAGTCCCTCTATGGATCCTGCTCTACCCATCTGACCTCCTCCAGTCCACAAACCCCTGATCTCTGAACATCTCCAGTTCTGGGGTCTTGCATTTGCTCTGTTCTTAAATCATCTGGGGCCAAGAATAAGTTCTGGAGATCATCTCACCCAAAACCACCACCCTTCATATCTCTCAACGCCTCCATCTCGTTTAGATACTGTTTAATATAGATCACGATGACCGTTATTTTGATCTCCAATCCCTGCATGGCTAAGTGTTGAATATCGTTTGATCTTCTTCAGAAGGTGTCACTTCAATGTAACTTGTTACTGTTGTAACACGAACTGACCATCATAACAACCACAATTAATTCAGTGAATGTGAAGGGTATTCTTGGACAGAATCATTAGATTTGGCTTTTGATGCCTCATCTGTGGCAGTGGATTGAAACAAGTCCTTCTCTCATCGTATGCCTTATTGGGGGAAGAACTGTAGCAATGCGTTGAGTTTTCCAGTCCACCCTTCCCTCCCCAAGACAAAGGCACCTCTCACTGCCAGATAATTTCCAAGCATTTTCTTAACGGAACAAACGTTAAATGAGCAATTGGAAATTTGTACTTGAAAGAAAAAATAAAATGAAACAGCCACATGCGTCTGATTTTCACATAATTTATTTTTTGTGTTTGCATCTTTATAAAAACCAAAACCAAACAATTAAAACATTGAGACTGTTGCATGATGCATTCAGTGCTTTTGAACACGTAAACCCTCCAGGGGGGGTGGGGGTGGGATAAAATAAAAGATTCATTTTCAGGCCTGACATTCTTTGGGGAGGGTGGGAATTGTCTCCCATGCAAGGAAGTGAAGGATGTTGTTATCCTTTCAAGGGAGGAGGCATATATATAGATTTGAGCTTGCTTTAAGTTGCTGGATAGATACAAGAGGGAGCTGTGTTGATACTGGTGTGGTTTCTGTGATAGCCATCTGGTCAAGTGACACTGAAGCCAGTGCTTTCTGATCTGCTTGCAAGTGTTGCTGCATCGGTCTCTTGCTCACAGTGCAGGAACCCACAAACTATTTTTGCCCACTCACCCAACCCGAGTCAGTTTCTAAGAAGGGGCTGCCGCTTACTCGATCGATTTAGATGCTGTTCCCACTTCAACGTGAGCAGCATCTCAGAACGAGGTTGTTAAATTTTCTTTCAAAATTATAAATGCACATGGTGAGCTTCAGAAAATGCCTGGAGGATTTGTTGAATCATTTCTTGTCCTTGGCTGCACACAATTATCTCTCTAGGTGCCATGAGTCAATAAATCCAGACAAAAGCCCTGTCCTTGTAAAGATTAAAAAGCATGCAGCTGTCACTTCCTTCAGAAACGTTTATGTACGTTTCAGGTAAATACTCGGGGGTCCCGGGATGTGGCAAGGTGAGGTGTGTATCAGTGGCACTTCTCCAACCAGTGACGCGAATGGGCTAGATGTCAAAATCAATAAGGATGAATGCTCTTTGATCTAATTGGAACGCAAACCTTTCTGCCATTGAGCATGCGCTACTTACATAAATCCAATGCGCTTTAGTCCACATGAGCATTGCCTCTCTCACAAATGTTTCATTGTTTCTTGTTGTTCATTAAAGGTAGAATGTGATGTCAGTGTATTTATTGATGACTATGCGGAAGGAACAGCTTTTAATGACAGTAGTGGCCATCCCATACCCACAGTAACAATGGATGTGTCAGGGGGAGGCCAAGGGAATTACAGAAGGTGGGACCGGCATGTATTAGAATGAGCACTTTGGGCCTAAATCATCCAGGCAAACAACAGGTTAAGGAACCCCCAACAAAAGTGAAAGTGACTTTTCATCAACTCTTTGATGAAGAGTCTTCGACCTGAAATACTAACTCTTTTTCTCTGCTCATAGATGCTGCCTGACCTGCTGAGGATTTTCATCATTTTTTGTACCCATTTCAGATGAAAGAATCGCGGCATTTTCTTTCCCACTTTACGCCAGTGAATGCACTTCAAAAGTACGTAAATGGCTTGGTCTTTCTCTGCCTCATGACCAAACTGTGTTTAATGTGAGAGTCTAAAGGTTGTACAATAATTAGAGCTCCCACTGTCCTGATTTTGTTTCCATGGGATTCTCGGGAGGGAGAGTGAGATTATCACAAACCATATTATTGGGGGCACAGGAATCTCTTAGCCTGTTCATGGAATTCTCTGAAGTATCCATAGCCTATTCAGAGATTTAGTTAGAGCAGATCCTAGGATTATAGTTCGACCCAGTTTGACTATCCTGCTCTGGGAACACTGCCAGGAACCCATCCTTTACCTGAAGTAAAGAGAGAAACACATTGCCAGCCCTGGGCACCAGAATGATGCATGTAGTATTGGAGCTGGTTCATAAGGAGTCTATAAGGAGTGTGGAGCCACAGAGCACAGCAACAAGCTCTTCAGCCTGCAATGTCCCTGCCAACTATCGTACCCATTTATACTAGTTTAGTATATCTAAACCATCTATACTAATTAAGTTTACTCTGACCATTCATTTTTCAACCATGCATCAGTTGTGTTGGTGAAATGGACATCTCACAGGTTGCCCTTTCATGATCTGCACATTAGAGCCACAGCAATAATGTTCCCTCTTGAATTCCTGGCTAATGACGTCTGGGTCCTGCTTCTCCTTTGAGCAGTTTAACACACCCTTTGCACAAAATTCACCCTGGAACTGTTCTTGGACCTGCCTTCCAAACTATTAGGGATAACTAGGATGGGTTTCACCCAACGTTGACAAGTTTAACTTTCTATCTAACCCTGGAGATAGGTACGCAGTGGTTGCTGTCCACTGTGTATTTATAGGCCTCCACCCACAACACACGCACAGTAATGCAAATGGGACACGATCAGTACCTGACTGATTATCCTGCACTGATCCCTGGTGTGGAGCATTGGAGAGCGAGACCAGCCTTGGAATTTTTGTGGGGGGGGTGCGTCTCAAATTGAATTTAGGCACTTTTAAACTTTACGAGCTAAGTCAACATTAAATAACAGTTTGGTGTTAACATGAGAACCAGAAAATGTAGAGGGTGCTCAGCAAATCAGGCACTTTAAACTTGAACATTTTTGTAAGGTTTCCTTGAATGAATGCTTTTGTGGACGAGGTAAACCGTTGCAAGACGGGGTTGAGTTGGGGAGGCAGTGTTGTTGATTCACCGCAGTATGGCAAAGTCGTGGATCTCGACGTTCTTGGGACTGACAGGTTTTAGATGTTTAACTGAACAATCTACGCATTAGGGCGGAAAATGAGTCCTTCATTTTATTGTGTGTAAAGTGGGACGTTGTTGGTGCACAAAATAAATATTCTTCAATCCATAAGAGCAATGAAACTATGAGTTATAGTTCACAACATTAAATAAATCTGCACATTCTGAGTAGGCAGCAAACTGGGGTTGCTTTATAAAATGGTCGGTCTATAAGCTGTGGTCTACAAACTGTTACATTCTCCATGTTGGATGATCAATTCTCTGCCTTGGATATTCTCGTCTGTTTAAAGTTTGTCCTCTCCCCTGCCCCGACATAAGTTCAGCAGGATTCTGGGCTGGTGCAATATAGTCCCTTCTGTTCTGTTTATACCCGTAACTCACTCTATCTCCCACTCGCTCTCTCTCTCACTCGCACGCACATACACACACACACACACACACAAACAGAAGCAGCAAGTTGTCACAAAACAAAGGATGAATTGACAGTAGTAGGAATTTCTCACAGGCTGCCATTGTCCTATTTCTACCAGTATCCATAGAAACAGCAGCCAGGGATCTCCCATGATGCTTCTGTTCATTAAAGGGTCCGGCCCCATGGCAAAAGTCAGTCTTCTTCCTTCTCGTAGTCTTCCATATATTTTACAAGTGACTTTAAGTCATAGCACATTGTCTGCTGTAAAAGGCATTGAATAAACATATCCCAGCCAGTGGGACCAAAGCCCCTGGAGTCGGCCTCTTTCTCTCTGTACAATCACGATCCGAATCCGAATCTAAACCAAATTTACAAATTTAAAGCAAGTGGCCAAACCAAGTCTCTTCTCTTCGAAACGGAGCGAAAATCGGATGCAGTGCAAATGATTTGCGGAATCCTGTGTGTACAAAGTGGCTGCTTCATGCCCGGTTTAACAGTGTGGCCCTGCCAATGGAGAAAAATAGGAAGCGTGTTAGACTGTTTACCAAAACAGGACTTAAGAATTAGCACAGACAAAGGGCTACTGCATGCTTTAGTCACATGGTTATGACTTCAACTTCTATTCGAATGACTCAAGCACAAATATCTAATGCCAAGGGAGTGTCAGAAATCCTGTCTTTCAGATGAGATATTAAATTTACTCTTTCAGCTGGGCTTAAAAAGTGTTTATGAAGGGTGGTTGATGTCATTTTAAGTACTCCTTATAGTGCATTTACAATTATTCACCCCAGTGGCCATTGGAAGGGGCATTTTGATTTACTACCTAGCACATATTCATTAGAACTCTTCCAAGAATCCAAATTGGTCAAAAATCTAGATCTAAAACCAAGCTCTGGGATGATACAGAGACAGTAACCTGCAGCTATATTTGCGCAGAACCTCAGGAATAGGCTTCACAAACTCATGTGGGTCACATTATAAATGAAAGGCATTACCCAGGAATTTGTCATGGCTTTGTTTAGGAATTGAACTAACTCTGCCTTGAATTCTTAAGACCCCAACTATAGAAGGAGAGGATGCATTCAGTTTAACTTTGCCATCCAACATTGTTGCTATCCATTTGTTTGGGGACCATTTAAAAAACAATTCACGAGTAGCGCCCAGTACCTGAGTGACTTCCAGCTGTCCTTCTCCATGTGGTTCTCAGGTCCTTCACTCTCAAATGAAGCCAAGTAAAGTGCTAGGAATGAGAAGCAAAAAGGGCAAGTTAGAAACGTGCCTCATAAAGCAACAGGAGGCGAATCCTTCTGTAACACAGTGAAGAGTTAGTGTCTGGAAAGCACTGCCAGGGATGGTGATGGAGGCTGATTTCATCCATTGGGAGCTGGGTAAGTATTGGAATGGAAAGCATTTGAGAGGGTGGGAGAATGTGATTGTTCTTATAAGGAGCTAGAGCAGGCTTAATGATTCCTTCTATACTGCAAACATTCTGCGAATTTTAAACCATTCTAAAGCAATCAAAAGCTGAGATGATTCCAGTGATATATTTATTCGTTGCTTATTCATATCAAGAACAGGTTTGCACTCGTGATATACAAGGGGACAGTTTAACCAAATTTACTGAGTGAGTGGAGACAGGGTAGAATATTAGCTTTGTATCTCCTCAAATATGGCTCCATGTTCTATACAAAGCAGTGGGCATTGCATATTTGACAGCAGTGGCCTAGGTTTATATTGGTCACGTCTGTCTGCATCAAACATTTCCAGGGTTACAAGAGTCCGTTTTGATCTAAGGTAGGTGCTCTTAATGAAACATATTAAACCAATCTCATCCCCACACAAGAAGATAAGACACAAAATGCTGGAGCAACTCAGCCGGACAGGCATCATCTCTGGAGGGAAGGAATGGGTGACGTTTCGGATCAACACCCTTCCTCCAGAGACGCTGCCTGCCCCACTGAATTAGATGCATAGACAGAGTCATAGATTGATACAGTGTTGAAACAGGCCCTTCGGCCCAACTTGCCCACACTAGTCCCACCTGTCTGCATTTGGTCCATATGCCACTAAACCTGTCCTATCCATGTACCTGTCTAACTGTTTCTTAAATCTTGGGATAGTGCCTGCCACAACTACCTCCTCTGGCAGCTTGTTGCATACATCCACCACCCTTTGTGTGAAAAAGTTACCCCTCAGATTCCGAGTAAATTTTTTCCCCTTCACCTTAAACCAAAGCATAATGACTGTTTGCATTGAGGCCTGGTTCAATAACCCGAACATCACGAATGAAGTGGGCTGTAGAAAGTGGTGGACTCTGCATGGGCCAGCATGGTATTGACTTCTGTGTCTACCTTTGGTGTAAACCAGCATTTGCAGTTACTGCCTATTCATTCCCCACGTAAACCTTTCTTTAAGCAACCATGTTGAAGGACGCCTTTTATGCCCAACACCTGTAACCTTTTGATCTGTGAGCTCCATGCAAGATGGGTCCACTTCTAGGATTTGTTTGTTCATATCAGTCTTATGTGCATTTGATGCCATTCGTTACAATACTGTGGAGGGATGGTTACAATATCAAGATATTTTAATGGATTTTCCCAATTTACGGTCAAAATTGGCTTATTGACGTCTGTTATTGGCTTATTGATGCCTGGGAACGACCTGTGTTACCTGAACTAAATCATGAAATGTTCTGTGTCCCCTATCCCTTTAAAACTAATGTTAGTCAATGTCAATATCTCAGACTGGTCAATCCTCAAACACAATCTGATCACCATGAAACACTTACCTTCTTCTGTGTAGACAGGAGCTGTCAGGAGATAGTTTTTGATCTTCTTGTCCTTTTCAAAGGGACATTCTACTTGTTTCCACATCATAAACTCACTGATCTGTTTGGCAATTTCCCAGAATTTCTACGGAGGGAAGAAACAATGAGGGTGAGCTATTTTTTCCTCTGAACACTTAAAAGCGTGAAATGTCTGACTAGCGCAGCTCTGCTTTACATGTGATGTTGGTATCGCTCCTTACCTTAAAGTTAATTTGCCCGTTAGGCAGTCTGTTGGCGTGTATCTTGTTCAGAAAGTAGATGTCTTTGATGAAGAGATTAAAAACTGGAATGACAATCTAAGAGAGAGAAAAAAAAACCCATTTAATAATTTATTCCCTCGAGTAGATGTATCAAAAATAGCTTTTTTAATTAAAGGAAATTTAAAGAGATGAATCGTGATATTTTATTCGGTCTTATCTCACTTCCACACAGTGGCTTCTTACGTCTCAATTATTGCAGTGAGTGTTTCAGACAATATATTGCTGCAGAATTCACTCAGTCACAATTGTGAAAGCAAACACAGCTGCTATTCTCTGCTGAGAAAGATCCCACATAACAGTAATGGAGATGTGGATTAATTCATCTGTATGTAAGTTTTTTGTTTCAGCGACGTGGAGAGGGCTGGGGTAGAAAGCCAGTCTGAGAACGTTGGCTTTCCTTCACTAGCCATCAGGAGATGCTGTGCCCTGGAGACACAAGAAATGTGTCAGATGCTGGAATCTTGACCACAAAAAAAAAAAGCAAAGTGCTGGAGGAACTCAGCGGGTCAGGCAGCAACTGTGGAGGGAATGGAGCAGCCAGGTTGTGGGTCGGGACCCTTCTTCAGAAGCTGTTGGCTGTTTACCTATTGTTGGAGCGTTTGAAGGGTGACTTGATAGAGTTCTTCTATCAGGTATTCACATGGGTATTGTGCATCACTAGCAAGGAAAACCCATTGGTCATCCCTAACAGCCTTCCCGTCCTAGGGAGGTGTTGCTTTCCTCAACTCAATGATTAAAGAAGGGGTTTGATGGTGTTAACTGAGAGAAAGGTGTTTCCACTAAATAGCCCAAATTACTAAATGCAATAGATTTAGGAAATTCTTCACCCTGACAGTGAAGTGAGTGATCGAGGCTGAAATTTAAGTGGATGCTGATAACATGTGTCACAGAGACGGCACAGTGGCACAATGGTAGAGTTGCTGCCTTACAGCACCAGGGACCCAGGCAACGAGTGCTGTCTGTACGGAGTTTGCACGTTCTCCCTGTGACCTCGTGGGGTTCATTTGGGTGTTCCGGTTTCCTCCCACATTCCAAAGACGTGCAGGTTAATTGTTTTTTGTAAATTGTCCCCTCTGTGTAGGATAGAACAAGTGCATGGGTCTGCGCGGATTCATGGGGGCCAAACTAAACTAAACTAGATCAGATAAATTGAAGCAGTGAGAATGGGCAAAGCCTTTTCTGACTTGGATATTCAACGTAATTCTGGGGTGTCTGATGGACCTGTGGAGCCCTCAACAACCAGTAAACAGAGGAAGAGGCATGAGGGAGTCCCAAATGGATGTTTGTATCCTAGGAATGTACAGGTTATTCTTCCATTATACTGCATCGCTTACCTTCTCACGGTTAGTATGCGCTGTCTGGGATCTCTGCACTGCCCCCTGAAGAGCTGTTCTGTAGTGAGAGAAATTGCTGGAAGGATCCATATGATTCTATTTAATAAAGCACAAAACAAAAAAAACCTGTCTTTAGTTGAAAGTTTCCTTGGGTTTGAAAGAGTGAAAGTGTGTGTGTGTGTGTGTGTGTGTGTGTGTGTGTGTGTGTGTGTGTGTGTGTGTGTGTGTGTGTGTGTGTGTGTGTGTGTGTGTGTGTGTGTGTGTGTGTGTGCGTGCGTGCGTGCGTGCGTGCGTGCGTGCGTGTGTGTGTGCGCGCGTGTTTGTGTGTGTGTGTACGTGCATGTGTGTGTGTGTGTGCGTGTGTGTGTGCGTGCGTGTGTATGTATCCATGTACTCATGTGTATATGTTAAGGAAAGATACATACTGTATACAACTGATACAATACAATACTGTATACAATAGATTTTTACTATAATGTTCCATTGAAGTTCAAAACTTAAAATCCAAAGTCAGCACCCAGCCTGAGACACAAAGGCAGGCGAATGTGACTAGCCCAGAACTTGGTCAGCATGCACAAGGTGGGTTGAAGGGTCTGTCTCCACGCTTTATGTCTCTATGTTTCTGTGACTCTATGGCACGGTTGTATCCCTTCAACCTTTACTTTGGATAACTCCCACACCCCTGACATTGATGGAGTCAACTACCGCATCAAAGTAGGCACCGGGAGATTCCCCCTGTTTGCACTGCCTCGCGTGAGTCTGAGAACAGCTACCAGAGGAGAATGAAAACTAATGCCCCTGTCCCACTTAGGACACCTCTGGAGACTTTACGTCCCATCCGTGCGGTTCCCGGAGGTTTTTGTCCTCCGGCAACCACCTTCAACTAGCATCGCAACCAGCTTCGACTAAAAAATTACCTATTTTAAAAACGGAAACCACTTTCGACCATTAGGGAGGCTGCCAAAAACCTCCGGGAACCGCACGGAAACCTTCGGTGGGGCGCAAAGTCACCAGAGGTTTCCGTTCAGGTTTCCTAAGTGGGACAGGTACTACTCCAGGGCCAGAAGGGAAAAGGGTAAAGAGGTAAAACATTGGGGAAAGAGTAGGCAAGAAGGATTAAACTCTGTCAATGAGCCAGAACAGGCCAAAGGGCCGGTGCCGACTCAGTCTATGATTTTATGAATGGTTCACAAAAATCAATAAGGTGCAGAGTATCATATGTGATGTGCATTGGCTGGCAATGTGTGTTGGGAGTTTGAAATCTGGCAGCTCGGTTCCTAAAACAACATTGCGGAGATGACAACTTATACTTCTGCTGATTTAAAGGAGGCACTGGCCTATTCAGAGCAGTTCGCTGCTTCAGTTAATTTACAGGAAGTTCACACAAAGGTGATCACACTGGGTTTCAGCCCCAGTCACAGGCAGTGAAGATATACACTTTCAGTGAGCATCCTCTCTGTGGCTGTGAGTGTGACAATGCAAGGCAGAATTGACTACGTTTGGAAATGGGCACTGCCAGTGGAATGGGCTGAGGTCCTATGAATAATGCAAACCTCGTGAGTGGCATTTGAAGTGTTTTGTCTCAGAGCTTCCTTGGGGACCAGGACATTCTAAGCCAAGCACAGTCCCAGCGCAGCCACACGATGGCGCTGTAATCACAGGGCAGTCAAGCAGGGCGCAAGGAGCCCGCTGACCCTGAGCTCAGTTGGGATCTCTCCACCGTTTACCTCCGTGCGATAGACACCGGATCTCTCACCTATCCTGCACACTCCAACCTCTCAAACCACGGGATACAGCCTGCCACTCCCACCCCATCAGCTGAATCTCCCAATGGTGGGGACTGAGAGACACCTGGTTGAGTTCAGAAAAGAAATGGAAGGGCGTGGCCATCAGGTGGCATTGGACATGGTGTCATGAGTGACCCCAGGAAGTGACACGTTCAGCCTTGGGTGGTCAAACTTTAAAGTGCTACATCATAGCACGAGGTTAAATAGCAAATGGATGCGTAGAATCTGCAGGAACTGCTCTCACGGTGGTATAGAGACATTCTGTCCCTTCTGCCCAACCCCCTACCTCCACCTGCCCAGTACTTACTTCCAAAACTTCAAATTTTGCCTTTTTGACCTTCGACCAAGTTTTCTTCAGTCTGGCAACAGGGCTGAGGTTCATGCCAGCTACAGAGGAGAGAAGAGAGAGAACTCTCAGTAGGTTATAGAGTCATAGAGTGATTCAGCGTGGAAACAGGCCCTTTGGCCCAACTTGCCCACACCGGTCAACATGTACCAGCTACATTAGTCCCACCTGCCCGCATTTGGTCCGTATCCCTTCAAATTGGTCCTATCCATGTACCTGTCCAACTGTTTCTTAAATGTTGGGATAGTTCCAGCCTCACCTACATACACCCACCACTCTTTGTGTGACAAAGGTACCCTTCGGATTCCTATTAAATCTTTTCCCCTTCACCTTAAACCTATGTCCTCTTGTCCTCGATTCGCCTACTCTGTGAACCTACCCAATCTAATCCTCTCATGATTTTATACACTCCTATATGATCACCCCTCATCCTCCTGTGCTCCAAGGAATAGTCCCAGTCTACGCAACCTCTCCCTATATCCTAGACCCACTAGTCCTGGCAGCATCCTTGTAAATCTGCTCTGTACCCTCTATCTCTCGGCACAGTGAATGAGAGAATGAGGACCCTTTTCATCTTACAGTGACCTGTACTTATTAACGTACTGAAATAGGTGTCAAAATAGCAGACAAAAGGTGACTGAGAGCCTGGTTCGGGTAGATTTTAAAGAACATTTTTAGCGGAAAGATGAGTTTAGAGATGGGATTCCAAGACGCACGGAATCTCTTTCCCAGCATAGGGGAATCGAGAACTAGAGAACATAGGTTTACGGTGAAGGGGGGAAGATTTTATAGGAAACAGCAGTGGCCGCCTCGCCAACAGTCTGTCTGTCCTTTCTTCTTTTTTGTTATTTTTAGTATGTGTTAAAAAGTATGTTTTAGTGTTCCTTTGGTTGTTTTATGTGGGGGGGCAGGGGGGTTGGGGGAATCTTTTTTTTCAATCTCTTACCTAGACGGAGATGCGATCTTTTTCCGTATCGTATCTCCGTCCCCACTGCGGATAACATCGTGGAGTTGGCGGCCTTTCATGGAGACCGACCCGGCGCATCAAGCCGTGGGAGTCTGCGGGACTTTAACATCACGGAGCTAGGTTGGGTAGTTGAGGCAGGGACTAAGAAGTAATTGATGGATACATGGATAGGACAGGTAGAGATAGGAAGTAGAGGGATATGGACAAAATGCAGGCAAGTGGGACTAGTGTAGATGGGGCATGTTGGCCGATCTGGGCAAGTTGAGCCGAACAGCCTGTTTCCACACTGCATGTCCTCGCAGCTGAAGCCATGGCTATGAGTGGTGGTATGATTCGGATGGGAGGTGCTTATGAGGAAAGTAAAGGATTTTGACGAGAAAACTCACATATGATCGCCATGAGGGAATTGAAGTTTCCGATGTTGAAACATTCTCTTGCCACGTCAATGAAAAATTCCACCATTCGTGTCCTCTGTTTCTTTTTCCCAACCTGCAATTGGATAGAACGAAACCTGTGAGATTCCACGGGGGAGGGCAGACAGTGCTTAATGGATGTTGTTGGGGATATCACCCACTTATCCCTCCAACCCACCAGCATGCAATGCAATGCGTTGCGCAGAAGAAAGCACATATGGTGCCTCGGGTTAAGCGGAGACTTGATTTTATTTTTTTTCAAGATTCAAGAGAGTTTATTGTCATGTGTCCCTGATAGGACAATGAAATTCTTGCTTTGCTTCAGCACAACAGAACATAGTACATAGAACATAGAACATAGCATTGACTACAGAACAGATCAGTGTATCCATATACCATTATATAAATATATACACACATGAATAAATAAATTGATAAAGTGCAAATAAACAGAATATGGGTTATTAATAATCAGAGTTTTGTCCGGGCCAAGTTTAATAGCCTGATGGCTGTGGGGAAGTAGCTATTCCTGAACCTGGTTGTTGCAGTCTTCAGGCTCCTGTACCTGAGATGAGTGTGTGGCCAGTTTGGTGTGGGTCCTTGATGATGCTGCCAGCCTTTTTGAGGCAGCGACAGTAATAGATCCCCTCAATAGAAGTGAGGTTTAAGCCGATGATGGACTGGGCAGTGTTTACTACTCTTTGTAATCCTTTCCTCTCCAGGGCGCTCAAGTTGCCGAACCAAGCAACGATGCAACCGGTCAGCAAGCTCTCTACTGTGCACCTGTAGAAGTTAGAGAGAGTCCTCCTTGACAAACCGACTCTCCATAATTTTCTCAGGAAGTAGAGGCGCTGATGTGCTTTCTTTATAATTGCATCAGTGTTCTCGGACCAGGAAAGATCTTCCGAGATGTGCACGCCCAGGAATTTGAAGCTCTTGACCCTTTCAACCATCGACCCCGTTGATATAAACGGGACTTGTGGCCTGCAGGACAGGTGGTATGACTGGGAGAGCGAACAGTGGTTCGCTTGTTCGGGGACTCTCTCCCCGTCGCCAACCCCCTGATGGAGACGCCGAGCAATTGCAGCACCATCGCTGCTGACGCGTGGCGGAGGTACAGCAGCTGAGGTGACTAACAGCCTGTCAGCCACGGGGATCATCACTGTTAACTCACTCTGCATATCTCAGTGGCCACCATCGAGCTGAGCCGGTTGAACCAGTTGTCGCAGGCTTCCAAGTTGTAGGTCTTCTTGATGTCGCTGCGGCAACCCTTGGAAAAGGAACAGAAATTCCAATTACCATTAAAACACAAAGTACTTGTTCTGTAACTCCAGGATAAGCCCTCAACTAAGAAAACCAGCCCAAAGCCAAAGTATTATCTAACTAACTAAATATACCAACTTACAATAAATAAATCCGTATGCAAAAAACAGATAGCTACATATTAACTAGCACTTAAAAAACCCAACTAATCCTGTAGATTTTTGTTTTGCTAGAATAAAAGGCTGGGCAGCAAGACGTTTGTCCGTCATGTCGGGGTTTTGATTAATGGTTCTCCGATCCTGGAGGGTGTTAATGCTTGCGGACAGCCTCGTGGTTTCAGGTTGCTCGCCTGCTCCTTCCAGCTGTTTGCTGATGTATGGAGGGGCTCCGGGACGATCACATAGCTGACCAGCAGCCACAACAAAGGCTCAGCGACAATCTATCAAACAAAAACCGGCCCTTTCGTGGGCAGGCCAGAACAACTGGAGCTTAGAACCATCTGCTGGACCACCAGCTGTGCGATATCATTATTAAAGCACGCTGCAAGTCTCTGTGTGAACAGGCCCCCTTGCATTAGAATAGCAGGCAGAGTAGTGACATGAAACACTCTGCAAATCATCCATCCAACCCCTTTTATTAATCCTTGTTTCAAATGTATTTTGACTTCTAATGAGTGAATGTCTGTTGCTACCCTCTCTCCTCTCTTCCAAAACATCTTAAACAGCATCTGACACTGAAGTGTGTTGAACTTATTAGCGAACTGGTATAAGATGACAAAGCATTCTACAGTAACCTGCCCATCCAAGTGTGTTGACTGGAGCAGGGTAGGATGTACATTGAGATAAAACATGTGGGCGGTATTTTTTTAGTGATACAGCGTGGAAACAGGCCCTTTGGCCCATCGAATCTACGCTGACCAACAATCACCCGTATCCTGCCCTACACACCAGGGGTAATTTACCGAAGCCAATTAACCTACAAACCTGCACGTCTTTGGAATGTGGGAGGAAACCGGAGCACCTGGAGAAAACCCACATGGTCACTGGGAGAACGTGCAAACTCTGCACAGACAGCACCCAATGTCAGGATCTGATCCAGGTGTCTGGGGCTGTAAGGCAGCAACTCTACTGCAGTTCCACCATGCTGGTATTGTATCAGATCAGCACCGCATAAATCTATCAATAACAATAAATTGCTGGAAATACTCAGTAGATCATGCAGTATCTGTGAGAGCAGAAACAGTTGACGTTTCCGCTCAAAGCCCCCTTACCAGAACACATCATTGAGAACTCTGTTTCTATCCCCACAGTTGTGGTCTGACTTGCTGAGTATTTCTCGCACGCTCTGGTTTTTTTTTAACCGCATATGTCCCCTCTGCTTGATCAACGTTTGTTGTTTCGTAGTCAAACCGATCAACAACGCGATTGGGATAGTTACTCTCAAAGAGGTGGCTTTGTAGGTTGAATAAGGTACTGAAAAGATTTTAAGCCCTCAAAGTCAGCTCGGGTGATTGGATTTTCAGTCGTTCACTGACAAGGGGAAATTACTGTAGTCTGTGATCAAGAATGGGTTTGTGAAACTACTCCTTCCCTTACCTTATGATTGTCCATTGAATCCATGTGGTTGAATATAAGCACCAGCTCCTCTGGGGTGATGTGCATTAATCGATCCTGTGCACAGCAAGGAGTGAACAATTAGCTTGCAGTCTCATTAATAATGCCAATCCAACTTCCTCTGAAAAGTGCACTTGCCTCATCTAACCATCACATCGTTGGTTGGAGGCTAAATCAAGGACAAAAATCCCCTGAAACATATACTACCAAGATAAGAATATCTCATATATATATATATATATATATATATATAATTTTATATATATATATAATTTTATATATATATATCATTTAATATATATATATCATTTTTATATGTATTTAATTATATATGTATATATATAATTATAAAATAATATATATTTGTATATATAATATATATCTCAGTAGTGTATAATACTATTATAATACTACTAATATTTATAACATAATATTATACTATAAGTCTGAAGAAGGGTTTCGGCCTGAAACGTTGCCTATCTCCTTCGCTCCATAGATGCTGCTGCACCTGATGAGTTTCTCCAGCATTTTGTGTACCCTTATATAATATAATACTATATATTATATATATTATATATGTTATATATATTATATTATAATATAATTATATTATATAATACTAATAGTATTTATAATCTAATACTATAATAATATAATACTATTAGTATTATAATCTATTATATATAATATCTCAGTAGTATATAATACTAAGATTATAATGCTACTAATATATAATACTAAGATTACTGCAGCACACTAAAAACCTTTATCCCACTCAGCAAATAACAAAGTGCTGGAGGAACTTAGTGAGTCAGGCAGTATCTGTGGAGGGAAATGGGGAGTAGGGAGTTTTCTTCAGATTTATCCCATTCACACCTGTTCTTTATTAAGGTGGTAAACAGGTAAACTGAGATCTGCTGCCCTCAACCTTCATATAGAGAGAGAACACGTTTTAAAACAAGCGTGACGGAAATGAACGAGGAAATTTGAAATAAATCCCTCGACACATTTTACACACAACGGCTGGGTTAGCATTTGGATTTCGCTCTTGGAAACCATTTCTGAATGCTCGTAAATTCTCTTATGTTGTTAAGAGAAGGTATCAGGTGCACAGGATGGTTTTATAACAGGGGAGCGGGAGACCATGTGGAGGAACAGAGCAGAACTGAATGGATGGAGGAAATGGTTTGTGACTGGTGATGGGATTCTCAGAACTCGCGTTCTCAAATAGCTCCTTATTATCTCCCCGTTCTGGAGTGAAGCCTCGTGTTGGTGCAGTGCAAGAAGATAATAATCCAACATGGTGGCAGTGACTCAGGGGAGTGAGAATTGAGGGAGCAGTGTTGTGGCAAATACACCCTCTCTAGATGTCAACTGGTTCATGGTAACCAAGGCATTGTTCCTATGTTGCAGTCTTTCTTTTAAACTCTTTCAATGCTGTTTTCCAGTTATTCTAAGATATATTCACCTACCATTTCAATATTGGTTAGCTGCTGAGCTAAGACACAGGGATCATTGCAAACGCTCAGTATGTCCTTCTGGCTGGACTGAGTCTTGGGTTTCAAGATGGTCGGCTTATCCGTGACTGACGGTTTGATTATTTCCCGTGTCTCCTGGTACTGACTATGGGCCGAGAGATTGCGGATCAGGTTTTGGGTCATCTGGCTAATGCTTTTCTTCACGCTGGAGTTTTCCTAATAAGAGGACAAAAGGAAGACCCTGTTAGCATATCGTCCACCAACTTCGCACACAGGAATAGACAATAGGTTGACGTGGATGTATATCAAGAACTGTATAAGAAGGAATTGCAGATGTGTAAAAAAAACTGCAGATGCTGGTAAAAATCGAAAGAGCCTGAAGAAGGGTCTCGACCCAAAACAACACCAATTCCTTCCCTCCAGAGATGCTGCCTCGCCCACTGAGTTACCCCAGTATATTGTGTCTACCAAGGAATTACAGATGCTGGTTTAAACCGAAGATTGACACAAAATGCTGGAGTAACTCAGCGGGACAGGCAGCACCTCCGGTGAGAAGGAATGGGTGATTTTTTGGGTTGAGACCCTTCTTCAGACAAGAACTGCGTTTTGTTCATTGTAGGACCAATGTACGAGTTCCACTTCTTCACAAAGTTACACCAGAATTCTTATGCACAGATCCAAATTAAGACAGAAGACAGAAGAACAGATCAGGATCATTTGGAACCTATGCCTAATTAAGATTTAGTCAGACATAGAAAATCTGATTGGTTTATGAATGGGGAAGTCTTTTTTGTCCACCATTTGAGTTTCAACTTTCCTGCTTTCCCTTTAAACCATCCCATTATTTGTTAAAGGGGTTCCATTGCCAAATTTCAACAACACCTCTGAGCGAAGTAATTCCTTGCCTCATGTTAAGCACCTGAATTACAGAGGAATAGTTGCACAACGCCTCCTTCTGTGACAGACCTGCATCCCAGGAACAAATCTCGTGATAGGCACAAAGTGCTGGAGTAACTCGGCGGGACAGGCAGCATCTCTGGAGAGAAGGATTGGGCGACATTTCGGGTCAAGATCCTCCTTTAAACCCAAAATTACACCCATTCCTTCTCTCCAGAGATGCTGCCTGTCCCGCCGAGTTACTCCAGCTTTTTGTGTCTATCGTTGGTTTAAACCAGCATCTGCAGTTCCTTCCTAAACAAATCTCAGGATCTTTGTTAATCTTCCTTCCTGGGAGATACATCCTTTTGTAGGTAAGGAGACCAAAATTGTATATAATGCTCCTTAAATGGTCTTATGCAGTTACTGTATCATTGCAATTACACTAATGGAACTCTTTTACTCAAATCATCTTGAAATAAACTGTCAGGGTACTATTTGTCTTCCTAATTTACAAACCGCAATAATATGTTAGCTTATTTAAGTGAATGGCTTGCTCCTGGCCTTATCTCCTATGAACGCAATGAACAAATGTAAGACTTGACTGCTTTGTAGAAAATTCCTTCTGTTGAGGGCTCCGAGGGAAGGCGGAGAGGAAACTTGGGCGATGCAGGCAGGAAGCAGAGTGGAAGGGCAGTCTGCTTGCCTTCATCTCAGCCTCTGTCGTTTCCTTTCAAACACCACTTCATCGGGCAGGTTTGAGCAGGCCACTTCCTTTCGATTGTAGCAAGACCATTGTGAGATAGAAAGAGTTATGTGCTTTGTGTGGCGACGAGAAAAATGTCTTCAGATTCAAAGACAGAATGTGCTGGCTTCTCGTTCCCAAAACATTCCACTAATAGCTGATGTTTGTCCATTCCTCTTGCATAACCAGGACAAATATTATCCGCACAGCTTTGAATTATCACCAATGAATTAACCCTTCGGTGGTTGCAATCCAAACAGCAACACATTGGAAACTGTTCACTGTTGCCCTCTCAGAGTGTGTGACATTACCCTGAAGAATCTCTTTCATTTGTGTTGCCGTGGAGATTTCTATTTTCCCTTCACCACTGCCACATGGATACCTCCCAGGCCGGGGGGGGTGGGGGGGGGGAGAAGGAATGTCAAAGATGCAAACAGGGAAGAGGGAAAGGTAGAATTATCCCCTTACCCCATCTTTAAAAAGGCATGACTCAGTTTCCCTCACAATCAATAATCCTGAAATCAGCACCAAATGATTCCAGAGATGTGAGAAGCCTGTTTTATGGTTGCAATTTACATGCATTTATGCACTGCAGAATCTATTTGTTTTACATGATTGCCAAACTCAGCTCTGGACCTGTCAGATCTCATTTTTTAGATAGGTTAGAGAATGCACAACTGCAAGATTCCTCAGCGTTCTCCAGCGAACAATAAATCCATTGACCCTGTTGCAAGATGCACTGACATCCATGTCTTACAGCATCTCAGAAATTGCAACATCGAAAGTCTCCTCTCTGCATCAAGCCAATGTTATTTGGGCTCTTTTAATCTTTAACACTGAGTTGAAATACTTATCTAACTTGGGTTTAAATGTTTTGACAATAATATTTATTTTACACAATGTCTTTAACAAACTGAAATAACTCAAGGTGATTTGCAGGAACATTATGAAACAAAATTGACTGAGTTACGCAGATACGATACGATAGGATGGAACTTTTATTTATCCCAGGAGGGACATTTAGATGAACTAAAGCCTAGTCAAAGAGATAAGTCTTAATGGCAGCAGTAAAAGAGGCAAGAGAGGGAGGCAGAGGTTTGGGGTGGGAATTTCAGAGGTTAGGGCCTTGGCAGCTGAAGGCATAACTCCTGGAAATAGTTCAAGAAAGGCAAGAGTTCAAGGAAGCACAGATTTAAGTAGATTAAAGGGTTTGAAGAGGGTTTGGAGTACAAGACCACGCAAGGATTGAACACAAGAATGAGAATTTTGACATTAAAAAAATGAGGGACATGGAATTTATGTAGGAAAGTGGTGCCAAGGGAAAAAGGTCAGCCATGATCTTATGGAAGGAAGAGCATGACTCGAAAACACAACAGCCGACTCGTGTTTCTATTTCTTTTGCTTTCATGTTCTCAATTTATGACTTGAGGCTTGGTGGCTTGTCTGGGAATGCATTTAATTTTCACATGTGTGCACATAGAGCTTCTACCCTGGTTCATTATTTAAATGTTATTTTTGTTGGCTCGGGGCTTGGTGAATAAGGCTGTGCAGTACTGAGAAAGAATGTTGACCCAAGCTAGGGAAGAACACATCCTTGTAAAATACAATGTTGTCAATCTTTAGTCTCATCTCCAGACAGATTGTTCTAAGCATTGACAGATCATTGGAAGTGATGCTGGAATGAAAAGAATCTTTTGGATTTTGCCTGGTCTGCACGGCTGGGCAGAAATTCAGCAAGTCTGCAAGGGGAGTTTTGGGGATTGATGTTGGAGGTGGTGGGGGGAGGGACTAGGGGGTCAGATGTAGCTGTCTGGTCCGTCCTGCTCAAACTGCAACGTAGTTGAAAACCTGGTTGTGCCTTTGCACGTCTGAAATTGGGCCATAACTCTGAACTTCAAGTTTGGAAGCAACAGCACTGAAATTTGTGTGATGGATAAGGCCATTCCACCCGTTGGACCTGTGTCAGCATTACAAATGAGCTATTCCATTCCCCATATCTCTATCTATCCAATTCCACGAGAAAGTTACTGTTGAATCAACTTTCACTGCAATAAATTTTAAGTTAGCCACTTCTGGGGGAGTCCAGAACCAGGGGCCACAGTTTAAGAATAAGGAGGAAGCCATTTAGAACGGAGACGAGGAAACACTTTTTCTCACAGAGAGTGGTGAGTCTGTGGAATTCTCTGCCTCAGAGGGCGGTGGAGGCTGGTTCTCTGGATGCTTTCAAGAGAGAGCTAGATAGGGCTCTTAAAAATTGCGGAGTCAGGGGATATGGGGAGAAGGCAGGAAATGGCTACTGATTGGGGATGATCAGCCATGATCACATTGAATGGTTTCAAATGGCCGAATGGCCTACTCCTGCACCTATAGTCTATTGTCTATTCCCCTTTCCCTGCCATATTCCAAAACCTTATCCACCAATCCTGCTGACTATTAAATATCACTTTGACTTAAATATCTCTATTCCTAGTATCTCCAATTTCCCCCACAGAACACAGTCTGTGAAATTACCCTGGGATACGTGTGAAATAAAGCTTAATGGATAGAAATAATAAAACATTCCACCAGAAGGGTCGTACAATTTAGGAATATGATACAAGAACTCAAAGAATAAGAAGATAGGACAGGTTTGGAGGGTTATGGACCAAGCGCAGGCAAGTGGGACTAGGGTAGCTGCGATATTGTTGGCTGGTGTGGGTTAGTTGGGCCGAAGGTCCTGTTTCCACACTGTATTACTCTATGACCCTATGACTCCAAGCAGGAGTAGACTATTTGGTCCCATTAGTTTTTCTTCTGCCACTCTACGAGATCTGGGCTAATCTATCACAAATCCAGATCCATCTCCATTTCCATTGACTTTGTTCAAAACCAAACATCTATCGGTCTCTGCCTTGAATATATGGAGTGAATGATCTGCCAGAAACAGTAGTCAAGGCAGAAACAGTAACAACATGTAAGAGACATTTGGAATGGTACGTGGTTAGAAAAGGTCTTGGGTGACATGGGCTAGACATGGTCAAATGGGGTAAGCTTAAATGGGGTATCTCGTTTGGCATGGACAGGTTCAGCCAAAGGACCTGTTTCCGTGTTATATGGCTGTATTCTGTGTGTCGACTGATGTTTAGATTGGAGACTTCCCAGCCTGCGGCAAAAGAAACTGTCATGGACAGTGAGAAACCAGCTACGTTCCCCCTCACCTCATCGCGCTGCGCTATCTGGTGCGTGATGTCCTTGAGTTCCTTCATCGATTTCTCATCCTGAAAATCATGCGGGAATGTTTCGGTCCACTCGGTCAGAAGCTGAATGATTTTCGGGACAAATTCCTTGACCCGAGCCTGTAGGACAACAAATCAGGGGTTTAGTCTTATGATAACATGAATAACGTGTACAGGTCAGCTACATAGTAAAATGTCTCAGGGAGCTGGCAGAGAGTTAATGGATAGCAAACCACACATTGGGAGGATGGAGGTTTGAATCAAAGAGGGTTCAGTACCAAGCATAGACTATGTAGGGCCTAACCAGCAAAAACCAGGCCAGTGCACTGCAGACTTAAGGAAGATACAATGCACAATGATTTGATCAGAGTCAGTGATGTGGGCAGTTTGGGATGGGAGTGATAATGAGGGAATTGACAAGACGACCATAAATGGATTTCAAGGGATTAACAAGCAATAAGATTGCATTTCCAAAGCTATTTTAAATATGTTTCTCTTCACCATGTTGGTTTTTGAATTATTTGCGATCATCTATTAACCGAGACAATTTTCAACCTCTGTTTGAGTGGTTGCCAACAACAAAGCTTGTGAGGAATTTGTTCAGTGGAGATTTACAAAATCATCTTAAAGGAGCAACAATAATTATACCCTTCAGCGCACAGGAGACAACTTTGCAGCTAGTGCATTCATTTGATACGCCGCGTTTGCAAAACGTTAAAAAACACCTCAGAGGGAACACGAATGCTAAAGAGTCCAAGACATCCCAGAGCCTTGAGATGTTGGCTATCTTCTTGTACACACATACCACGATGAAAGAAATAATGAGTTGCGTACACATTTACACAGAAAGCTTACTCAAGTGTTTCAGACACTGTAATGTGTGCCGTCAGTCCCATTACCAACAGGACAATGGGGCAGTGAAACTGTTCAAGAACTGCACTCTGCCACAGGTATTGGCTGCTGTTGCCCAAATCTATTATCATCGCTAAGCTCGTTCTGGGTCAAAGGGGACTGTTGAAATATACGAAGCTGCCTGACATTGGCATCTAGCCTTGATATACTATCGGGGAGCACTGCCTGTTCTCAACAGTTTGACGTCATCGTAAGCAGCTGTGGCATCGCGCCAGGAGAGCAGGACTCGCACACATTTACCCTCAACCTGTGTCTATACTCAGCACCAGAGGGGCAGATGAGAACACCAAATGTGGGCATGATCTTGGGGTCAGAGAGGAGAAGCTTTTAACTCCTTGTCTGACCTGTGAGAAACTGGCACTGGGAATCAACCGAAGTTAATAAACTAAATTACAATCCCATCGAGACGGTCAGACTACATGGTAAATATTTGATCTGGCAGTTCAGCTTTACTCGACAAAAAGCCTGCTTGTATGTCAGCAGGTGCCACCGTGGTTAGTGCTGTCCTTACACAATGGCTAGGAGGCTGTGGACTTGAGTTCCACACCAACGGCCAACTCCTAAATCTGGGCTGATGCCTCGGTGTTGGACTGAGGGTCAGACATGCTGCCTTTCAGATGAGATGTCCAACACGAGATCCTACCACAGACTGACTTCACAGTTGGACGCAAAAGTCTCCCTAGCATTATTTAGCGGAAAGGACCAGGGACAATGGACAATGGACAATAGACAATAGGTGCAGGAGTAGGCCATTTGGCCCTTCGAGCCAGCACCGCCATTCAATGTGATCATGGCTGATCATCCCCAATCAGTATCCCGTTCCTGCCTTCTCCCCGTATCCCCTGACTCCGCTATTTTTAAGACCCCGATCTAGCTCCCTCTCGAAAGCATTCAACATCTGCCTGGTATGTGATCAACTTTTAACCATTAATCAGCAGTGGTAAACTTTAGTGAACAGTGATTAGTATTAGATTACTACATGAAGGTGTGTGCCAATTGGCTCCCTTGTATTTTGCATGACCACAATGAATAGACTCCAATAAACCACTCTGTAAAGCTCGTCAAACAGTGAGCAGAGCAGCACAGGAACTGGCCCTTCGGCCCGCATAGTCTGTGCCGACAATGAGACCTTGTCTAACTAACAGCATCTGCCTGCACATGGCAAGTAAATCCCTGCTTGGTCATAGGTCTATGTAAATGTCTTTTAAACTTTGCTGCTGTGTCTGCTTCGAGCAGTGCGTGCAGGCATCCACCACTGAAATGATCCAATGAACATGATCAGTACGAAGTAAATGCTGGTCTTTCTGTATGTTACAAATATGGTCAACTGATTCCATAGTGTAAATAGAAAAGGGCTTTTGCCGATATTAGTGATCCAAAGATCATCAGTAACTTGTCAATGTGCCGGCTAATCTTTGTCATATAGTCATAGAGAAATATAGTGTGTAAACAGGCCCTTCAGCCCAACTCGCCCACACTGCCCAACAATGTCCCAGCTACCCTACTCCCACTTGCCCGCGATTGGTCCATATCCCTCCAAACCTATCCTATCCATGTAACTGTCCAACTGGACAGTTTCTTATCTTATGGGATAGTCGCAGCCTCAACTACCTCCTCTGGCAGCTCGTTCCATACACCCACCACCCTCTGTGTGAAAAAGTTACCCCTCGGATTCCTATTAAATCTTTTCCCCTTCACCTTGAACCTATGTCCCCTGGTCCTCGATTCCCCTACTCTGGGTAAAAGGCTGTGCATATTTGTACATTATATTAAAAAAACATTGACTTTCAAAATCACGATTTTCTTGCTTTGCTTCCTTTAACATGGTGAGAGCGCAAGTGACCACCAGCTGAAGGTCAACGTTTAGGGCAGAGAGGCAAAGGAAAAGAAAAGAAGGAAGGAAGAAAGCAATTGAGGAAGGAAATTCAGTAATGAGAGTAACAGTGAAGAAATGAACTATAAGTAAGGCAACGCCCCAACTGTAACAGCATTGTGCGTTTAAAGTTGCATGTGGTTTGTTACTGTTAACAATGACAGCTGAACCGTCAAATTGATTGATTGGAAAATACAGTGTGGAAACATCAACTACCGATTCACACTAGTTCCCACTTTCACATCCACTCCCAACACACAAGGGGCAATTTTACATGGGGCCAATTAACCTACAAACCCGCACGTCTTTGGGGTGTGGGAGAAAACTGAAAATGCATGAGGTTACAGGGAGAACGTGCAAACTCCGCACACCCAGCACCCGATGTGAGGAAAATATTTTTAATTTCATAAAGACGGCGGATGGTAGGATCAGGAAGTTGGCGAAGGCATTCAGTAAAGAGCTGGAGAAGTGGTCAGCGTTATACGGTAGAAAGTGTGCAAGACATCTGTCCCTGACCATGGCTGCTCGTGGAAGCCTGCTATGCATAAATCAGCAGCAACATGCCTTGCGCTGCAACTGTGGTCTCATCCCAAAGGTCTTCATTTGGGATGCTGAACGGCGCAACAGAAATGCAAGTGTTTTTATGCATGCTGCCGGGATACTGGTGACACAAACAGATGACTCACAGCCATCTGCCAGAGGCAGGCTCGGATCTAACCCGAGAACTGTAAAAACTCCCTTCTGTTCCCAGTGGAGCTCGTCCACATTTTGCAGGGACATTGTTCAAACCACGTTTCAGTCTCACAGATTATCCCCAGTGAGCGAGTTCATCAGAGCTGACAGGTTTCACACTCCGGGCTGCCGACACAGGCGTTTGCAGTCCCTGTCACAGGCACATTTCAAACCTTCCTCGCACGCCCCTGTCATCGAGCCTGTGCAAACCACAGCCCCGGTGCTGACAGACTCCTTATTTATCCTTCGTTTTCCCAGCTTTCATTCTTTCAGCAAGGAAAGAGGAACGTGGATTTTTTATGATACAAATGCCAGTGTATCCCGGCTGCTCCCTCTTCTCCCCTCTCCCATCGGCAAAAGGTAGAGAAGTGTGAAAATGCACAGCTCCAGATTCAGGGACAGTTTCTTCCCAGCTGCTATCAGGCAACTGAATCATCCTATCACAGCTAGAGAACAGTCCTGAACTACTATCTACCTAATTGGAGACCCTCGGACTATCTTTCGTCAGACTTTACTGGCTTTATCTTGCACTAAACATTATTCACATTATTCCCATAATCGTGTATCTGTACACGGTGAATGGCTTAAATGTAGTCATGTATTGTCTTTCCGCTGACTGGTTAGCATGCAACAATAGCTGTTCAATGTTACCTTGGTACACGTGACAATAAACTAATGTTAATGCTGACCCTGGGACATTTCAAGTAAACATCCCTAGTGGGAAGAGGGGAGAAGAAGGGTTAATTTAATTCAGTTATGTATGTTAGATTCTCTGACAGAAACAGCACTTATTACCCATCGTAATGGTCCTAAAGATATGACCACTGCACTCCATGCCTAGTGAATGTATCTTCACCATGGTCCAAAGACAGAGTGCTGGGGGGGGGGGACGCAGTGGATCAGGCAGCAACTGTGGAGGGAATGGATAGGTGAGGTTTCAGTTGAAGACCCTTCTTTAGTCGGATAAATGGCAAGTAAACATCAGCCTCCACAGATGCAGCCTGGGCCACTGAGTTACTCTAGCACTTTTTGTTTTGCTCAAGATTACATTGTGTCTTCATAATGTCGATGGGTCGGAGGTCCTGGGATTTAGTCCCCGTTCAGATAGAGAGCCAGCGTTATATTTGCAGGTCTGGGTGATGCAGGACTTGGAGCGGTACTGGAAGGTGGTGATGTTCCCTTGTGCCAGCTGCCTTTGTTCTCCCAGGCAGCAGAGGGCACAGTTTTGGGAGGTGTCATCAATGAGCTCGAACTGTACATTCTGTAAACAGTAACACTGTGCTATGTTGCACCAGTGGCAGAGCTCATACGTGGGACAGTTGAAGATGGGGTTCACCTGATATTGAGCACATATATAATGTGTAGGAAGAAACTGGCTCACACCATAGACACAAAATGCTGGAGTAACTCAGCAGGGCGGGCAGCATCTCAGGAGAGAAAGAATGGGTGACGTTTCGGGTTGAGACCCTTCTTCAGACTGAGAGTCAGGGGAGAGGGAGACGAGAGATATGGAATGATAAGGTGTGAAAATGGCAGATATATATCATGTATTCTTTGGAAAGGTCATATGGTGCATTCAGTGCCACATAATTCAACTGCGCAAGACTTGGAATACAAATTTGGCTACATGACCATATTTAGCTCGCTTTGATGCTTCCTGTCCCGCTGAGTTACTCCAGCATTTTGTATCTACCTTGCCCCTGACAAACCTAAACGCACAGCTGGAAGGGCAATGTTAGCATTCTCAGCTCCGTACCTTATCTGCCTCTGATCCAGTCTCCAGCTGCTTGGTGCAGATTTGCCCGACTCGTGCCAGCAGCTCCTGAGGGTGGATGAAGACACGGGAACTCAGGAGGAAGGTGAATATGTAAGTCCGCTGTTCAGTGGAGAGGGGAACAGATAAACTTTCATTCACTCCGTGACCTTAAACCTACAGTCACATTACTTCACAAGCAGGATTATAACAGACATTGAAAATAATGTGGATAAAATACTAACATTAAAATAAGAGTCATATAGCATGGATAGAGATCGTTCAGCCCATCAAGTCCATGCCAACCACCAAACACCTAACTACACTCATCTCAATTTTACTTCCATCAAATCTCCCAGATTCAAACACTTCGGACAAACTAATCTACCATCACACATCTCTATGGGAAATGGGATGAAATCGGAGCGTCAGGAGCAAACATGTGCAAACTCCACACAGACAGCACCCAAGGTCAGGCCTGTACATGGGCCACAGAAACTGTGCATTTAAAGGCTCCTCAAACTGAAACATTAACTTGGTTCCTCTTCCCACAGATGCTGCCTGACCCGCTAGAGGTTTCCAGCATTTCCTGTTTTTATTTCAGATTTTCAGCGTCTGCAGAGTTCTGATTTTAGTGTCCCCCAGAGAAAAGAACGTTACTGGGGAAGGTCATCCATCTCTCATCCATAATGTTACCCATGTTCAACTCAAACCCTGCTAGGAAGATTCATTGCTAACAAGGCCAACAACAAAAACAAAAGTCCTCATCTAAATCTTCTGAGTTAAATGAACAGAACCTCCTCCTGGTGAAGGAGTGAGGGAAATGACCTGTGCAGAATACTCACATCAGGATAGTAATCCACCGTGGGTACCAAGTGCTCTATCAGTACCTCGAGCGATCCCGAGACCAGACTGCCGTCCTGGTATACTGGGTCTCCACACTTCTCCTGCATGTCTGGCTGCACATGACTGCTACAACTGGTGCCAAGCATGCTTGGGAAGATTGGCGTTTGGGGCATAGTTTCCTGGAACAACAAAAGAGATCACGTTAGCAACTCCGACCTGCCGCACCTCTCGTTTCGTCGTGAAATCCCTTCCTTTCTGAAGCATCTCTCATGACCTTGGGGAAGTCCCAAGTGGGTTGAACGGTGGTGGACGTTGAAGTGGAGAAGAGAGGCCAGGCAGCCAATTTGTACACAGCCAGATAATTAACAAGTATGTTCCGCATTGTATAGTAGCTGAGCAGCAGACAATCTGTATACGACAAGCTCTCACTGATAATGGCCAGTCTCCTGGCTGGGACATTAATGGCCTGTATTTTTCCACCACCATCAATATCTCTCGTTCCTCACCAGCAGACACCTAGTGGGTTCCAGGTGTTATTAGTCCTTCCACACTTAGGTCATCCCACCAACTGAGTCTCATTGCCTCCATTCCGTCCTTCACTCTCTAACAACTCGTGTTTGCTGGTCAAGCCTTTAGCACTTGCAGTTTCGTTTTTAGGTTAGTTTAGTGATACAGCGCGCTAACAGGCCCTTTGCCCACCGAGTCCACGCCGACCAGCGATCCTCGCACATTAATACTATCCTACACACACCAGGGACAATTTATATTTATACCAAGCCAATTAACCTACAAACCTGAACGTCTTTGGGGTGTGGGAGGAAACCAAAAATCTCGGGGGAAACCCACGCGGTCACGGGGAGAACGTACAAACTCCATCGGCGGGACTGAACCTGGGTCTCTGGCGTTGCAAGCGCTGTAAGGCAGCAACTCTACCGCTGCGCCACCATGCTGCTCGTAAATAGGCTCTCCATTATCCAAAATGACCACTGTAGCTCCAATTCAATGGACTGGGAACAAAATAAGGCAGACTGTTTGGGTGCAGTGGACAACGAGTCCTTGCGACATTTGTTGCTCCAAAGGACACAGCAAACAAATGCCACCGCTCAAGTCTGGAGCAACTCATAAACGTCCTAAAGTCCATTGCAGAAAATGAAACAAAATAATGTCAAATGACTTCACTAGAACGTTGATAAACCCAAAAAAGGCCAATGTTTACAGCAGGTGAGCAAAAGCTTGAGAAGCAAATGGTGTGGGTTGGGGGTTCCAGGGCCAGGGATCAAGGTAGACGAGTAACTCAGCAGGTGAGGCAGCATCTTTGGCGAGAAGGAATGGGCGACATTTTTGGATTGATAAAACAGAAAAAGTACAATCTTGTAAAGAAAACAGGCCAGGAGCAACATCATCCAAAGCATTAGATCCAGTCAGGCAAGTCAACCATTCCCAACATTTATTTTTTTTCATATTTCCTGCAGTTTGTGGCTGTGTTTTATTTTTCTCAAAGCCAAGCGGGTTATCGGGCTGTTTATCACACTGCTGTTGTGGGATCTTGTTCTGTAAATGCGTCATTATTTCCCTGCATCACAGTCATGGCCAGGCTTGAGAAAAGATTTGGAAAAGTGCTGGGATGTCGCAAAATTCCAAAGGGACTGTTCTTTTCACAGAAAATACGCAGAGTAGCAGAGCAACCCTGTCTGGATAAAGGAGGACAAGTCCTGTTTGGATAACAAATGCTTCCCAAGCCACTCCCAGGTCCCTGTTTATCAGCCGGGATTAACCCCTGCATTGTGTGCTCTGCGCGACGAGATGCAAGCCCCACTACCAAAACACAGCCGTGGTCAGGACCGACACACAGGGCAGGTTAAAGAAAACAATCTCAGATACAGAGGCAGGAACCCTGACCTCATTAATGCTGCTTCCTGATCTGTGGTCCAGTGCTGAGAAAAAAAGTGAAAAAGTCCCTGTAAAATCTTAAAGGCACAGGCTAACCCAGTTAACAATGAGATTCGAAAACCTTCCTAAACAAAGCTGGCTGCCCGAGTGGGGCTCCCCCTTGTGGACAAGGAAGTTTCATTTCCTGGCCAAAGTCCAAGACCTTAGGGAGGAGATGTGAACCATTGTAGAGGGAGCAGAATCCCTCCTCATTTTGGGACTGATTATGTCCTTACAATGGAAAGATATTGGACGGCAGTGAGTAAAGGGTGAGATGAACAGGACAACACATTCAGAGCACTAGAACACAGTGGCACTGCTGGTAGAGTTTCTGCCTCACAGTGACAGAGTCATGGGTTCGATCCCGACCTCGGGTGCTACCGGTGTGGAGTTTGCACATTCTCCCCGTAGATTATTCCGGCTGCACCGGTTTCCTCCCAGATCCCAAAGGTTCGTGTTGTCTTTAGATTAATGGAGCTCTATAAATTGCCCCTAATGTGTACAGGAGTGAATGAGAAAGTGGGAAAGCATAGAACTGATGTGAACGAGTGATCGATGGCCGGTCTGGGCTCGGTCGGCCGAAGGGCCTGTTTCCATGGTGTGTCTTGCAATCCACCAACAGAGAACCTCCGCAGGATGAGTGGTCTTCAGTCCAGTTGTTAGGTAGGAGACAAGTGTTAAGGACTGTGTCGTGGGTGACGTCTCATGCACGACTAGACCCGAAAAACGTTCAGGTAAGTTGACGGACAATGACTGAAATTTGAAACTCCTGTCCCTCCCTGTGCCAATGTTTCCACCAAGGTTATTGTTTGCTCCCATCGGAATTTAATTTTTGGACTGACTGGATGTATCAGGGCTCAACAAGAACCTACCACCCCAATTCCAAAGCACATTGAGTATGCACTGAACACAGAAGCCTGGAAACAAAACGGTGCAATGTTATTGTGTAAGCATGTTTATGAGAACACCGTCCTCTCCGACTTTCCCTCCGCACTGTGACTGTGGAAAGTTTGTTGTTCCGTCATGGCTCTGTCTAAATCGTCAGACAACAGCACCGCAGGAGAACTTTCACCAAATTAACAGCAACAGTTTCAGTGCCAAACTCACCAACAGAAACGCACTCACCCATCTTTCCGTACAACACTGAACAAGGCCATTTGGCCCATCAGACCTAGGCTAGTCTCAAAGCAATTCTGTCCTTCCCCTTCCCCCCACTAAGTTCCCCAAGACCTATCCTCTCTCGCACCCTTCAACTGCCGCTGATTCTCCTATCAGCCACTTACAACTGGGGGCTAATTTACAGTGGCCAATTAACCCACTGACCCTGTGAGATCTAGAAGGAAACCAGAGGGCCCATTTGATCACAAACTTCACACAAACAGTGCGGGGTCAGGATTGAACCGGAGTCACTAGAGAACTCTCTATGTTGACTCTGTGTTGCCCAGAAAATGTTTGCCATTCATTAAAATGCTCACACTATTCTAAAAATAATCGATACACAATGATATCAAACGTTTTGTTTGTTGGGGAATAGAAGTCAAGTCCATTTGACTAGCGGCACGGTGGTACAGCAGTAGAGTTACTGCCTCACAGCGCTAGAGACCCGGATTCGATCCTGGCTACGGGTGCTGTCTGTACGGAGTTTGTACGTTCTCCCTGTGACCGAGTGGGTTTTCTGCAGGTACTCTGGTTTTCTCCCACACTCCAATGACGTACAGGTTTGTAGGTTGATTTGCTTTGGTAAATTTGTAAATTGCCCTCGACGTGTGTGTGGGATAGTGCTGGTGTACGGGGAACGGTGGCCAGTGCGGACACGGTGGGCCGAAGGGTCTGTTTCCGCGATGAATCTCTAAAGTAAACAAACCTAAAAAACTAAGACTGAAGTCAGAGCGGTCAGTGAAGACGGACAAGGAGGGCATAAACCGCTCGTCAGTTGACGGAGCAGCAACAATGGCCAACCTCAGGACGCTGTTGGCCTCCACGTCTTGCTGTGAACGCAGGGAGCAAACCAAAAGGAAAATAGCTGGATCATTCCTGAAGCAACTATTGACCAATACAGGAAGAGACAGTGCCTCATTCACATTCCAGCAAGTTGCTCACAGCTCGTCAAACATCTCGTGAATGCACCGAGTTAAAAATACACAACTATCTCACTTCATCTTGGCCAAGTTTGGAGACGGCTGTCGGGAACGACATGTACGTGCTTGGAGCGTAGGCAGCCTGTTCCACAGGCGATGGGACTGCAGCGCACCTGATGCTCTGTAACCCTTTGCAGCTTGTCGACACATCAACTTGTCTACGCAGGAATGTGGGGTGGGAAGGTGTGCAGAGTGGGGTTTTGGAGGTGTGAGGACTGAGTGGCCAGTGTTGGCACGCTTGGGCTTCATCTTGTCTATGTCGATTCAAAATCCACGCACAGAATCTGGATAGCCACCCCTGCACCAGTACTGATGGGGAGCTCCATAGTTGAACCTGAGCTCGGATCACACCTTACCCCTCCATATCTCTAGTCTCCTTCTCCCCTGACTCAAGAGGGCTTTCAAGAGAGAGCTAGATAGGGCTCTTTAAAATAGCGGAGTCAGGGGATATGGGGAGAAGGCAGGAACGGGGTACTAATTGGGGATGATCAGCCATGATCACATTGAATGGCGGTGCTGGCTCGAAAGGCCGAATGGCCTACTCCTGCACCTATTGTCTATTGACTCTGTCTGAAGAAAGGTCTCGACCCGAAACGTTCACCCATTCCTTCTCTCAAAGCGATGCTGCATGAGTGACTCCAGCATTTCGTGTCTATCTCGGACCTGATCTGATGTTTTCCCTCCATCAGATCAGTGGGATATAAGTTCCAAGTGACGGGTGACGTGTGAAGTTCCTGTTACACTATGTGGGTACTGACACGCAACACAACTTTGCTGGCAACTCACACAGTCTGCTCGTGGCCACACTACTCTCTGTGGGATCTTGCTCTACACAATCCAGGAGCCACATTCTTCACGTAACAGAGAAACATAGAAAATAGGTGCAGGAGTAGGCCATTTAGCCCTTCGAGCCTGCACCGCCATTCAATATGATCATGGCTGATCATCCAACTCAGTATCCTGTATCTGCCTTCTCTCCATACCCCCTGATCCCCTTAGCCACAAGGGCCACATCTAACTCCCTCTTAAATACAGCCAATGAACTGGCCTCAACTACCTTCTGTGGCAAAGGATTCCAGAGATTCACCACTCTCTCTGTGAAAAATGTTTTCTCATCTCGGTCCTAAAAGACTTCCCCCTTATCCTTAAACTGTTATCCCTTGTTCTGGACTTCCCCAACATCGGGAACAATCTTCCTGCATCTAGCCTGTCCAACCCCTTAAGAATTTTGTACGTTTCTATAAGATCACCCCTCAATCTTCTAAATTGTAGAATAATTTCTACATTACAACGATGGCTACACTCCCCTCACTTGGGTGAAAGTTATTCGGGTCAAACCAAGGCTGTGATTAGCACAACTTAAAACGCACATCTTTTGCCCCAACATGCGATGAACTCCAAGTGTGATCTGCGTTCTAAGTTTGGTCCTAAAATTATGTATAGATGCAGGCGTGTAATCTGTGAAACAGTCAGCTGATGGTCTGTCCATAAACAGTTACAAGTGCTCGCAGCAGGCACCAGTTCAAGTACAGCTGTAACATGGCAAAGCATTGCAAGCCACTGACCCTGTTACCCGATCAGTACTGAGAGGAACCGGAGCTTGTGTACATACACAAGACGTCAGCACCGACTTAGATATAGGGCAAGAATCAACAGTCATACCCTTTCAGAGGCCAGTGTAGGCACTGTTGTTATGGAGCAGATTAAGTGACGTATAGCAGGATTCACAGACGTTCACTACAGTAAAGAGCCAGTTACTTTGTATTAGTTTCCAGAGCTCAGTACTACCAGCAACATCAGACTATGCTGCCCCACTCTGCTTCAGATTCTGTCACTGGATCTTCTACCCTCGCCTTAGTTTAATGTCACAGTAGGGAGATGACACCTCTGACAGTGTAGTGCTCCCCCCCCCCCCCCCCCCCGGCATTGCAATGGATGATTAGTTTGGATCAAGCTGATATATTTTTCCACTGAGTTTCGCAGACTCTCCCCGACACATCTTTGCACCATAAGTGGAGGGAGTTGGAACGGAGACAGACGGGACTGTACGAGAGAGGAAGGCGGGAAAAGACCCATCCCCATCCACCCAGTGTTTATTCAGGAGTTAGCAGCGGGGAAGCACAAAACACACAGCCTCCCTTCAACCAGCGAACGACACACACACACACATACACACATACAGAGTTTCACGGCTTGGAGCTTTGCCTATCAGGAGGTCTAAGGTAATGCACCTGTTTTGCAATCTGCCCAAGTTCACTCTTTGTGTTAAAAACCAAGTCTCTTTACCAGGGGTGAGACCGATACACCCTTCCCTGCCTGTGCAAACGCACTGCCTATACAAATGGAGAGGGTGGAATGTTTACTGTACACATGCTGGAGCTGGTACAAAGAGCACACAGAAAGCAAAGGAGGGATTAGACCATGGAGACACACTGTAGAGCCACAGACATCAATGCTGGGGAAAAGACGGGATAGAACCTGTTTATCAGAACTTTGAACACTTCAACTAAAGAAAATCTGGGGGGTGGAAAAACATACACTGATATTCGAACATCAAATGAAATTAAAACGAGAACTTACCCTCATCTTCTGCAGTGACAGGTATGTGTCCTCTCGCTGCGTGGCTCAGTCCGATTCTGAACAAACCGGGCTGTGCGAGCCACAGATCAAGCGAATCGAACTTCCCCAAATGAAAATCCCCGCTGGGGTTACCCGGCCCGTCTCTCTCTGTCTGTCTGTCTGTCTGTCTCTCTGGGTGCACCGACTGTGTGTGTGTGTGTGTGAGTGAGAGAGAGAGATGAGCTTAGATTTTGTAAATAAGACTTTAGCCCGCCCCACTCTTATTTCCCCCTCTCTACTGCCTCCTTTGCAAAGTAACCGACCCAACAGGTTTGAGGGTGGTACTTCAATGAGAAAGATCATGTTCTATGGCACCTCCCACAGAGCAGGCAGCAGGCAGAACTGAACACCCACGTTAGGGACAGTCTCAAAATCCCCCCTGATTATAACGAGCGTAGGAATATCCCTGACTCATACTTCTTTTTGAAGCTTCACTTACCAGCCCATGAACCTTCCCGGAACAATAACACGTGCATCAAGCCCCTGGCTTCCCTCCCTAATTCTCTTGGCTGCTCTGTTCTCCTTGTCCAACATGTATTGGACCACATCACAGACACAACAAGCTGGAGTAGCTCGTTGTTTTTGAGAAGGAACTGCAGATGCTGGAAAATCGAAGGTAGACAAAAAGTGCTGGAGAAACTCAGCGGGTGCAGCAGATCTATGGAATGAAAGAAATAGGCAACTTTTCTTGCCGAAAATCCTACTTCATTGCTGGAGTAACTGGAGTAACTCAGCGGGTCAGGCGGCAGCTCTAGAGAAAAGGAATAGGTGGCGTTTTGGGTCGAGACACTACTCCAGATTACCCTCTTCTCCAGAGATGCTGCCTGACCCGCTGAGTTACTCCAGCTTTTTGTGCCTATCTTTGGTTTAAACCAAAGATACTAGAGGAGCCTTTGGTTTAAACCAATACCTGGTGCAGCTCCTTCCTGCACGTATTGGACCCTCTCTCCCTTTGGCCAGACTTTTGGCTATCTTTTCTGGTGCATCTTTGGCTTAGTGTTTTAATGTGCCATTACATTACCAATTGCCATTTTGCTCCGTTAAAGGTTGTATTTAATTCTTTATTTAGAACAAAATAAGAGAATAAAAAGCAAGTGTGAAACAGCATACAAAAAACAAAAACAAGAATATTTATAAAGTGTCGTAAACAATATTTATTAATAAATGAATCGTAAGTGTCCGAAGCAGGAAGAAGCCAAAGCTTATTAATTCCCACCTCTTATTGCTGTCTGAATGGAAATTGCTCTTGTTATTGACTGATCCATATCCAGCAATGCTGTTCTCCCTCGGCCCTGTGAAGATGCAGGTTCCTGCTGAAAATGTGTGTGAAATGTCCCTCCTTAGTGACATGTTACTCCTTATGAAAGAGGACTTCCCAGCTTATGCTGGTGCCCAATATATGCCCAGCATCAAATCACACAGTCGTTGTAAATTGAGGTTAGTGAGGATAGACACAAAAAGCTGGAGTAACTCAGCGGGTCAAACTGGGGAATAGGTGACGTTTCGGGTTGAGACCCATCTTCAATCTCAGGTGAGTGAGATCCTGGGTCATAAATTTGTGAACGAGGGTTTGGTGAAACAATGTCAGATTTTGAGTTTGGGCTTCAGCTGCTTCTTCAGAAAGAGCAGTGGTAAAGTTACTGCCAGAGACCCAGGTTCGATCATGACTACAGGTGCTATCCGTACGGAGTTTGTACATTCTCCCCGTGACCTGCGTGGGTTTTCTCCAGAGTCCTCCGGTTTCCTCCCATACTCCAAACATGTACTGGTTTGTCTTTATGGGATCATCCTACACAAAATGACTGCCTAAACAGTATATCACATCAAAGCAATTATATGGCAATGATGTGAGGAACTTACGGATAGAATCTGTTTATAAGAAGTTTGAACACTTCAACTAAAGAAAATTTGAAAGAGCCTTACGCTGATATTTGAACATCAAATGATTCCACAATCATTTTCTGCCAACGAACTGTGGACACAGCCAAGACCATCGTACAACGCAACTTCCCTTCTATTGATGCCGTTTATATCTCACTGCCTCGGCAAGGCCAGCAGCATAATCAAGGAAGGGTCGCACCCCGGCCACTTCCTCTTCTCCCCTCTCCCATCTGGCAAAAGGTGTGATTCCAGATTTCGGGAGGCAGTTTCTTCCCAGCTGTTATCAGGCAACTGAATCATCCTACCACAACCAGAGAGCGGTGCTGAACAACAATCTACCTCATTGGTGACCCATGGATTATCCTTGTTTGGACCTTGTTGGCTTTACCTTGCACTGAAGGTTATTCCCTTATCATGTATCTGCACACTAAATAACTCGAACGTAATGACGCATTGTCTTTCTGCTGACTGGATAGAACGCAACAAAAAGTTTTTCACTGTACCTCGGTGCACGTGACAATAAACTTAACTGAAACTGAAACAATGTTCCCAATGTTGGGCGAGTCCAGAACCAGGGGCCACAGTCTTAGAATAAAGGGGAAGTCATTTAAGACTGAGGTGAGAAAAAACTTTTTCACCCAGAGAGTTGTGAATTTATGGAATTCCCTGCCACAGAGGGCAGCGGAGGCCAAATCACTGGATGGATTTAAGAGAGAGTTAGATAGAGCTCTAGGGACTAGTGGAATCAATGGATATAGCAGGCATTGGTTATTGGTAGGGGATGATCAGCCATGATCAGAATGAATGGCGGTGCTGGCTCAAAGGGCCGAACGGCCTCCTCCTGCACCTATTTTCTATGTCTATGTTTCTAATGTTGTGAATGCACAATGTTCAAATGGCTGCTCTGCCCAGGAGCTAGGATAGGCTCGACAGGCCGAACCGCCTGTGCTGCAACATTCTGCAAAGATTGAGCACCTTTGACTGTGCAGTTCTCCCTGACCAATGCCACCCTTCTGTGTACTAGCGTCCCTGAGTTGGACCTGAAGCGACATCGAGGCAAACTGAGGCAGTGGTAAAACTTGAGGGGCATCAAAGAGAGGTAATCAGATACCAACAAACCTGCAAACGGCCCTCATTAACTCTCATCTACACATTCAAATCCGCGATTACTCCTGCGAAACACAGGAAGTGGGTGCGTTACTGAACTTGCACAAGTGTACAGTAACTGTTAGCCTAATTGGGTATGACATGTTATTGGATTAGGCCAATTAATCTTTCCATTATGTAAATTTAATAATGAAAACTAAATGTGCCGGCCAAGCTTTGAGGCATGTTTCTCAAAGGGTCAGCTACCTGTGTGCGGGCAGGAGCAAATCTGGCGGAAAGCAGAATTTAAATAAAGCACTTTATTTTCTCCACTTTAAGCCCGGAACATCGAGCATATTTTGGACTTGGTCTCTGACAGTGAAAGGAAGGGTGCTGATAACACCACACAGGGACACGTGTCTAGGATAGAGTTGAGAAAGAATGTGGAAGCCCACGTCATTCAAATTTCACTGATTGGCCGACTGTATCATTAATGTTTTATTATTATTAATGTTTAGTGTTTTCTGAGTCATTTGTAACTGTCACTGTATGTTATGTTGTTACTTGTGGGCGGAGCACCAAGGCAAAGTTCTTGTATGTGAATACTTGGCCAATAAACGTACTTACTTATTTTAGTGAATCTGACCGATTTTGTGAATGGCGTTTTATTGAGGGAGGGCGAACTTATCTACATGCCGCTTTGCCATGACATGCCGTGTGCCGTGGAGTGCAATGGGTTTAAGTGTTAACAGCTGCGGAACAACATTAGTAATAGCCCAGTCCTATCCTGCAACACCCAGTGTCTGACATCATAATTCCTTGGAACAATGTACACAGAAATTACAGAATGCCACACCAGAGCACAAAAACATCTGAACTTAAATGCAGCCTTAAAAACAATGAAAAATATGAGGAGCAGTTAGTAATTCTAGCCTCTGGGCCGGCTCCACCCAGTAATTAGATCGAGCATGGTCCACTTTTCTGGCGGATCCCAAAACCCTCCATTCCCTTCCAACCGCTGACCATCAACTGACCATTCGTGGTCCTCTGGGGCAGCAGAATTTGCCAATTTATCATCTCCTAAGTGATGCGAGGTTTCAGCTCCGACCTAAGTGGCCAGCCTTGTGGAACCAAAAACACTCCAGCTGTGAGACACAGCTTCTCGGCATTTACCCTGTGAAGTCTGCCTCTGTTGAGATTAATGAACCCTGCACATCATTATACAGCCTAATGACTTTAAGCTTCTTAATGCGTCTACTTTCGGCTTGCTTCTTCTTGCTCTAAAGAGGTGAATTCCTATCTCTAACACTCCGGAATTGGAAACGTTCCTTAGAGATTCACTTGCAGCTGCAGATTGAGATGCATCACGATCAATGATAAAGCCTTGCAAGTGCTCAGGGATGCTGATGTTCCTGGTATTCCCTGCCACCCAGGATGACTGAGGGAGATCACTTAACGAGGCCACTCAGCCAGCCTGGGTGAGTTGCGACACTGTGGGTGGCACAGTGGTACTGCGAACAGAACTGCTGCCTCACTGCGCCAATAACACAGGTTCAATTCTGATTTCTGGTGCTGTCTGAGTGGACTTTCCACATTCTCCTATATGAGAGTGTCCGTTTATACAGTGCTCTGGTTTCCTCCCACATCTCAAAGATGTGCGTGTTGGTAGTTTAACTGGCTGCTGCAAATTGCCCCCGATGTGTAGATGACTGAGTGGTGAGGTCCAGAGGGAGTTGTTGGAACTGTGGGTAGCATAAAATGGGTTAGGATAAAAAATGGGTGTTGAAGGTTTGCACGGACCTGATGGGCGGATGGGCCTGTCTCTGAGCTGGGCTGGTGTTACTGCCCTCTGCCATTCCTCCCTTCCTCCCATCCCAAGACTTATGAAGACCAGAAGCTGACTGCAGGAACTCTGTGGGTCGGGGTCCATGAATCTGCCAGTGAGCTTGCTGGATGCAAAGAGGGAAAGTAGACGAAAAATGGGTTGCTGAGCGCTTAAAAGTGAGACGCCTTATCAGGAAATGTAGATAAAATTCTTCCTGTGTGGTCCTTGCACGGGATGGATAGGTGGCCTGCTCGGATTAGATTTGAAAGCCAAGACATCTCCAGCAACCACCTGCATTTCCTGCACCACCCTCACCAGCACCAAAGGAGCGGACTCTAAACATACTACAGCGAGCAGGAACAGGTTCTCGTCCAACGATATTTGTGGCGAAAATTATGTCCAGGTAGACTAATCTCATCTGCCTGCATGTAATCCATATTCCTCCAATCCCTGCTCCTCTCTAAGATCTAGTTAAATGCGACCATCATATCTGCCTCCACTACTGCTGCTGGCAGCATATTCCAGGCACCCAGCATCCTCTGTAGTAAATAACCGCACATTCACTTTAAACTTTGTCCCTTTCACCTTAAAGCTACGTCATCTAGTTTAAATGTTCAGTTTGGCTTTCGAAATACAGTGTGGAAACAGGGCCTTTGGCCCACTGAGCCTACGCTGACCAGCGATTACCCGTACACTAGTTCTATTCTACACACCAATTAACAGAAGCCATTTAACCAACAAATTTGCACTTCTTTGGAACATAGATGGAAACCGGGGCACTCGGATAAAATCCCTCGTGGTCACAAGGGAGGATGTACAAACTACGTACAGACAGCACCCTTGGTCAGGATCGAACCCGGGTCTCTGGCGCTGAAAGGCAGCAACTGTGCCACCTTGCCACCCTTAAGTCTTTGACTTTTCCATCCTGGTAAATAAAGTTCTGACTGTCTATCCCATCTACGCCTCACATAATTTATTCTTCTATTAGATCTCTTCTCAACCTCTGGCATTCTAAAGTCTAAAGTCTAACCTCTCCTTGTAGCTAATATTCCCCCTAATCTCCTCCCTATTGGGATTCTAGGTGGCAAATAAGAGTCCAATACCGGCACCTGGTCCAAGGCAAATCAGGAAGAGAATGATCTTACATTCATGGTGGTTGTTGAGGCAACACCTGAGGCAAGGTGCCAGTAATTTTGTGATGGTGCCTTAGACTTACCTCCACACGTACAAGGGGGTGTGTATCATGCAGCTTCACGTGGTCCAAAAGGCTGACACGTTGCTGCTGACATTTCGCTCTGACATCAGACGTTATTGATTTTGTGTTCCACTCACATTTGCGAAGGCAAGCATCATGGAACCAGTGTTTAGTCTGTAAACAGACACTTGGTATTTTTGCCACAGGCATCGGTTATTACCCATGAACTCAGAAGAACAAAAGCGCCTTGAAAACACAGCTGCAATATTTTTTCCTCTGCTCACGCTGCCATGAAACGGCACTATGAACAGGCCAGTGAGCGTACACAGAGTGTGCTCACACCCCATGGTCTGCACCTCCGCCCTTCTCTCTCTTCCACTAACTTTGCCACAGAGGACGAGATTCAACATTTACTCCCCAATCTCCCCAAAGCTTCCTCAGATTAGGGCTGTGAAGGCTCAATCCCTATCCCGAACCTCACAACAATGGGCCGAAGAGCACATGTCCATGCTGCGTGGCTTCGGGATTGTAAACCAGTCATCATGGAATGAGGATGAAAAGCAGAGTTATGCCCCTGTCCCACAGGCAACTACAGGCAACTACAGGCAACTAGGCTGTCGCCACATGGTCACCGGGGTGTGGGCGTGAGTCGTCTCCTCAGTCGCCCAAAGAATCGTAGCGCTTTTCTGGTCACCGCTGGATTTTGAAAAGTTCAAACCTTTTCGACGAGAGTCGGCGACAGTAGGCTTGTCGTAGCTTGACTTCTCCTGACGTAGGTGCTGTTGTAGGTTGTCGCCAGGGTGATGTAGGGTGTCACCGGTGCTGACTTTGGTGAATTCCATTGGCGACTGCCTAGGTCAACCTATGTCAACCGGCGACTGAATCGTCTTACTATGTCGTAGCTTGTCGCGGTTGGACGTAGGTGTGGTCGTAGGTGGACGTCCTAATGGGTCGCCGGTTGTAGGTAGCCTGCCGTAGCTTGACGTCGACAAGGTCGTAGGTTGTTGTGGGCATTGTCGTAGACATTGTCGTAAGGGGGTCCAGTCGCCGGTTTTCCGGCAATCTGCTACGACTATGACAGTTGCGGGCAGTCGCTGAAAAAAGTGCTGAAAACTCATAGTCCCCAATAAACCATCTCTAATTTGCTTGTTGTTGCTATAGTTCTGTATGACCCCATGGCCGTAGTTAAACAGGAAAAAATTAAAGAGGGAAAACAAGACCAAGATCTTGGCGAGTATAAAAATAGCAAGTAAAAATTTCCTATAAAAAGCAGATGTTAATGGGAACAATGGTGTTCTGGATTATTGTATCTGGACAGGCATGATAATGTCTTAGCAGAGAATGCGTTAAATGATTCCCTTGTGTGAAGGCTTCTAAATCAATCTGAGAAGTATCCCCTACTGAAATGAGTTAAGGAGATTAACAGGAAGGAGGAATTCACATTGATCAATGCTGGAGTTACCACAGAGTGGTGGTTGCAGCACTAACAGGATTCAGGGCTACAGGTTCAAACTGGGCTAACACTTCAGAGCAGGGGCCTGTGAAATTGGTGACTCTTTCTTTGAAGCATGTCTTCTGAGGTATATTGAGCATGAAAGTCGAGCTGAAAGAGGGAGGAAAATGAAAAAAAAAAATCAATGCAGGTTTTGAACTGAAGTTTGATGGATTGGAAATCAGGGAATTAAGGGTTAAAAATCTGTCGGCTCTGCATCTGACGTGAGATCAAACCAGGGCTATTGACAGCCTGGGATTTCATGCTGAAGACCTCCCTGTTAATGCTCTGGGCTTGTTTGGTTACATGATACGTGGTCTCAGCAAGTGAGGGGATGATCTGATGCGGGGTTTTTACACTCGGAAAATCAAGATGGAAGTCATCACGAGACTGAAGGGGATGTCAACATAGTCGTACAGGTGTTGGACCTCACTCGACAAGCCTATTCTGGTGCTTTGATGATATGACACTGTCAGCTGACACGAGGGGTGAGGGAGTCCGGTAGGTTTAATCCACTTACACTTCAGCCATGACCTTTGAAACAGTAACACGCAGATCAAAGTGCAGAACTCTTAAACCTGTGAGTAAGCAGCTGAGTCCGAGTGCCGAGGGAGTTGATTGCTTGAGCAGCGTCGGAACAGAAGCCAGGCTCCTCAGCGATTAGTTCCGGGCCCATTGATGTTAATGTGGGGTGCCCGGAGCAAGGGGCATTACCCTGCCAGTGGTGGCAAACTGTGGGGAGATGGTGAACCAGGCAGGGAGATTGCTGTGCGTGAAGCCACAGAGTGGGAAATGACACTTCCTGCTGGAGGGCTTTCTTCACTGAGGCAAAATTCAAAGGTACCTGGGGAAGTGGGGAAAGGTACATGGATAGGACAGGTTTAGAGGGATATGTGCCAAATGCAGGCAGGTGGGACTAGTGTAGATGGGGCATGTTGGCCGGCGTGGGCAAGTTGGGCCGAAGGGCCTGTTTCCAAGCTGTATGACTCAATGATTCTAAGGGGCCTGTCCCACTTACACGTCATTTGCGCTTCATTTAAGCGACATCATTTACACGTCACAACGCGCGCATCATGACATGCACGTGATGCGCGCATGGTGCACATTATGCGTGCATGTTGCGTGGTGACGTAGGCCGTGACGTGCGGTTGCGCGCGGCACCTCAAGATTTTGAGTTTCACAAAATCTTCGCGCACCACCTGCGTGACGCGCAAATGATGCCCAAGTGGGACAGGGCCTTAAGATACTAAGAGCAGTGTGTGTGTGTGTGTGAACTGTCCACAAAGGGTGGTACTGCACAGAAACAGGCCCTTTGGCCCAACTCATCAACGCGATATGATGCCCATCTAAACTAGTTCCATCTGCCTGCACTTGGTCCATATCCCTCTAAACCTTTCCTATCCATGTACCTGTCCCAGTATCTTTTAAATGTGTACCTGTCTCATCTACCTCCTCTGTCAGTTCATTCCACATACGCACCACCCTCTGAGTGAAGGAACAAGAGAAATGCTTGGACTTTTTAAAATAAATCCCTTTAAATCAGCACACAGATTTAACAAATGTTTTCTTAATGTCTTGTGGTTCTAAGGAGCATTATTTAATTGTGCAACACCCCAAGTCTCCACTCCCACTTCATCCCCAGGCACAGTAGGCGTACTGGTAAAGTGACTGTTACAAACAAGGCTAAACGCACCAAGTACGTACATTGTCAAGGAAGACGGGAACTTGTGAAGGATGTTAAGAATCAAGGGGACTTCTCTCTGGATGCTCAACATTTTGTTCTCAATGAGAAACAGTTTAATGTTTGGACCTTGTTTTGTACAAAATGCTTTGACACTCAACACTCACTGCCCTTCAGAGTGCTTTGTGATATGATAAGGTGCTAGGCAAATAACACAATGATTTGCTGGACAAACACAATACTTTTCTTTGTGATCTGCAATTCTGATCCAGATAATTTCATTGTTCATTGTGCAGTAAACAAATTCCTCCAGTAAATATTTTCAAACCAACGTATTAGCATTCCTTTTAGATCAGCATTGTGAAACCACATGCAGAAATGTGGTATGACGAGGCGGTTTTATAAGGGTGGTTATGATATGTAACTATGCACACATGCACGCACGCTAAATACACAAAGGCTAGTAAACCTAGGCCCACACACTCAGGCAACAGAGTGCATGCATCTAAACACATGCGCACATCTGCACAGCCTCACATGCACTCATACACACACACACATGCGCGCTTGCATGCGCACATACACACTCTGGAGAGAGGGCAGAGGGATTCAATAGGATGTTGCCTGAATTGGAGGACTTTGGTTGTGGAGAGAGAATAGATAGATTGGAGGTAGACAAAAGTGCTGGAGAAACACAGCGGGTGCAGCAGCGTCTATGGAGCGAAGTAAATAGGAAACGTTTCCGGCTGAAACCTTTGTTTTCCATGAAGGAAAGGAGACTGAAGGCGACCTGAATTAATGAATACTTTATTGTCACATGTGACAATTCACAGTGAAACGCTGTGCTTGCATCCCCAAGGTATGCAAATAGTTGTCACGCAAAGGGCGCTTACAAACTTACAAAGTATCCCATGCCAGGTTTCCCTTTGTTCTCCCCAAACTCCCCTTCCCTCACGGCAGTTCCCCCCACGCCGGGTCCTCCGTTGCTCTTCCCCTAAGTGAAGTAAATAAGATTATGAGGCACAATATACGGAGAGAATATTTTTCCCATCATAGAGGTATTAAAACCAAGTAGGCATATGTTTAAAGGTGAGAGGACGAAGGGGATCTGAGAGTGAAGGTTTATTGCACTCCAAAGAGCAGTTCACATCTGGAAATCACTGTCAGAGTAGGTTGTCAAGTCGGATAAAATGACTACATCTAGGAGTTATTTAGATAGATAGTAAAATAGATATACATCGAAAAGCACTGTTCTAATGTTTGTTTTAAATCGTTGAAAACATTAGCGACACAGTGGTGCTGTTTTCTGACGGTTATACCTTACAATGCCGTGTACGACAGTGATCGCAACGTCTACTGAAGTGTGGGTGGCCGTTGGCTCGCTAGAAGCTCATCCTCCCTTTGACAGGTCTTGTTTTTGGTCCTGCTGGGGGTCCACAGCCCCTCCTCACCTGACAAACCAGGTCAGGGAGGCGATTTAGTCGCCGACTATCTGACCATGGACAGGTAGCACGAGATTACATGGTAACCATGGTGGAGTGAACCGGTAAACTATTGGTGTGGATAGGCAAAGAGGTTGGCATGGACATGGTGGGCCGAACGACCTGTTTCTGTGCCATATTACCCTACGACACACAATCACACAATGTTCACTTGCACCAACATATACACACACACACACACACACACACACACGCATGCACGCACACATACGCACACGCACGCACACACACACGCACACGCACGCACACACGCACATGCACGCACACACACACGCACACACATACGCACACACACACACACACACGCACGCACACACATACACACACACACGCACGCGCGCACACACACACATGCACACATGCACACACATACGCACGCACACACACTTGTAAGCATGCAAATTCATATGTAGAATAGCACCCTGTGGCACAGTCGTTAATTTATTGAATTGACAGTCAGATTAACACAGCGTGGTGGGTATCTGGACGCGCTGCCAGGGTTAGTGGTGGGGGCAGATATGCTAGTGTTGTTGAAGAGGCTTTTGGATAAGTACATGAATATGCAGGGAATGGAGGGATATGGATCATGTGCAGGCAGGGGAGATTAGTTTAACTTGCCATCACGTTCATCATGGACAATGTGGGCTGTAGGGGATGTTCTGTCCTGTTCTATTTCCGACCATTGAAGCAAGAGTACATGTCCCATTGGTCTGGAATTAAATTCAAGTACCGGTAATTAAATATGGAATTTAAAATAACGCTAGTCTCGGTTATGGCAACCATGAATCTAGGAGATTGTTATAAAAGCCCATCAGGTTCACTAAAGTTCTTCAGAAAGGAAATCTGCTCGCCTACGGAGCTATAACGCGTATTCTTTGCATTGTTGTAGATGCAGCCCAGTCCATCACAGACCAGACTTCCCGCTGTTGACTCCTTCTACACTTCACGCTGCCTCAGATAAACAGCCGACATAATCAAAGTCTTGGCTCTCCCTGGACACTCTTACTTCTCCCAGCTCCCATCCGGCAGAAGATACAGAAGTATGAAAGCGCGCACCACCAGACTCAGGAACTGCTTCTTCCACTCTGTTATCATGCTTCTGTACGGTCCTTCCACAAGCAAGGATGCTGACAGATTCACCACTAACCTATTGTGGACATTGACTTTGTCTAAGGAACTGATGTGCTCCAATAACAAGAACTATATTCTGCACTCTGCATCTTACCCTTTGCTCTATCTATTATCTTTGAGTTTGTCATGATTGTATTGAAGTGTAGTATATCTGATCTGTTTGGATAGCATGCAAAACAATGCTTTTCACTTGACCTCATCGCATACGACAATAATAAACCTAAACCTGACATTTACCCGTTCCGAGGAATCTCCTAAGGCAACAACTCTACCATGACACCGTGGAGCAGTGATGGAGTTCAATCCTAACTAGGGCTATTTTCTCCCTGTGACCTGCGTGGGTTTTTTCCGAGTGCTGCGGATTCCAACCACACCCCAAAGTCGTGCAGGATTGTAGGTTAATTGGCTTTGGTAAAAATTGTAATTTGTTCCTAGTGTGTGTAGGATAGTGTTAGTGTGCGGGGGGGGGGGTTATCGCTGGTTGGCACGGACTCTGTGGGCCGAAGGGCCTGTTTCTGCGCTGTGTCTCTAAAGCAAAGTAAATCTTCTTCAGAACAGAGGTAAATATGTGGGGACAATAAATGTGTCATGGCCAGTCCTGTGAATTGATAAATAAATAGCTCAAACACACGGGGGTGCAGATATCCCGTACTCTCTACTGGGTTGTAGTGTAGCTTCTGGTGATCCAATGGTTAAGCCTTGCACACCAAACTCCTCTACAAATACATTCCTTGTGAATCATCCCCTGGCCTGATCTTCCCCACTCGATGCTGACTTATCAACAACCCGCTCACTGGTTGTCCATTGTTGCTCAGAATTAGCACATTTCAAACATTCAGGCCCGCGGTGTGTGTGTGTGTGTGTGTGGCTAATTCAGTAATTTATTCCAATAACAGCCGGCAAACATCAATCAAATTCACAGGATGCCAACGTCACACGTCACCTCCTCCAGACTGAAGGCTTACTTGCGTCACTAATGCCAAGTGGCAGCTCTGCGCCTCTGCCCTGCCGCCGTCCTAACTGTGACCCACCAACACAACACAGACGGGCGGGCGCACTCAATGGAACAATGATGAATGAGCAGCTGACAACAAGCTGACAGAAGAGGTGAGAAAATGGAACAGGTGGAGGTTTCCCTCGGAGCAGGAGCGGAATGCACAGGATGGTCGTGACTCTGTTGAACACTCTGAGAAATATCAGAGGGTTTGCCAGCATGTCTGACCGGCCCGCAGTCTCCTGTAACCCAACGACACAAGTCGGCAGAACTACTCATGCCTTGTCGGGTCTCCAGACCAGATGGGGAAGGAGAGACAAGATCTTTTTGTCAAAAAGTACAGGGAATCTACCTCTGCCCGAGTTCCTGGCATTATCTAAATAGCTATTGCATAAATAGCATTGTATAAATATGAAGGCGTTTCCTATACTTGGCAAACACGATTCACCTTTAACAGTTATGCGACAGGAATTTTCTGTTACATAATAACTCCAGTGTGGTATGTTTTCCCCAAGGGATTGGTAGGATTATGATTAAAGCAAAGTTGATACTAAGACAAGGAGATATTACTTTAGCTAGTAAGAAAGCTTGGTGAAGGAGAGTTGGTCTAAGGACCTTCTCCAAGAGGGTTGGAGAAGCAGTGAAGTTGAGAAAGGAATTCCAGAGGTTTGGCACCTTGCCAGTTGAAGGTGTGGCTGCCAATGGCGGAATGAGGAAAATCAGGGAGGTTTGTGACACTGGAACACTCTCAATTAAATGTAAAGTGCACTTAAGTTCATTTAAAATCATTCTGGACTTGATGCCCTTTGTATGATATAGCACAACAATGACTTTGTCCCAATCAGTTTCAGAAACTTCATTCTCATTCCAACCGCCTCCTTTCAACCTCTACAATATTCTCCATTTCACATCCATGCAGCCTCCATGCATTCCACTGTAGACGATGATCTTCCCCTGTCCTACCCTTTGTCAAACTGCACCCCCTTGGACAACATGAGCTGAGCCATTGTTTATAATCTCAGATAATGCAGCACTGAGGTGCTAGGTCATAAGTAATATGAGCAGAATTAGGCCATTCGGCCCATCAAGTCTACTCCGCCATTCATTCAAGGATGATCTATCTCTCCCTCTTAACCCCATTCTCCTGCCTTCTCTTCCATAACCCCTGACATCCATAAAAATCAAGAATCTATATATCTCTACTGTAAAAATCTCCATTGACTTGGCCTCCACAGCCTTCTGTGGCAGAATTCCACAGATTCACCACCGTCTACTGAAGAAATTCCTTCTCATCTCCTTCATAAAGGAACGTCCTTTAATTCTGAAGCTCTGACCTCTAGTCCTCAGAGAGTGGATGTTGAGAGGATGTTTCCACTGGTGACTCTCGCACCAGTGGAAACATCCTCTCAACATCCACTCTATCTAAAGGGCCTGTCCCACTGTACGAGGTAATTCAAGAGTTCTCCCGAGTTTTCCACTGCTTCGAACTCGGAGAATGTCCGCAGCGGGTCCGTAGGAGTTTGTAGATGTCTCATAGCGGCTCGTACGAGTAACGGTAGGTACTCGGAAAACCCGGCAAACTCGTGACATTTTTTCAACACTGAAAAATGTTCACGAGTAAAAAAGTACTCGTGATGAAAAAAAATGTTACTTTTTACTCGTACGGTTGTAGGCAAATCTTATTATATGGAACGCAGATGTTGAGGAGAACCTGATGGAAGTATATACAATTTATGAGAGGCATAGATAGGGTAGACAATCAGAACCTTTTTCCCAGAGAGGAAATGTCAAGGACTAGAGGGCACAGCTTTAAGATTTGACAATCAAATTTTGAAGGAGATTATCTGAGCAAGATTATTTACACCGAAAGTCGTGGGCATCTGGAATATGCTGCCAGGGATGGTGGTGGAGGCAGATGAGATAGTGGCATTTAGTTAGGCACATGGATATGCAGGAAATTGTGGGAAACAGATTACATGCAGGTGAAGGAGATTAGTTTAACTTGACATTATGTTTGGTCCGGATATCATGGGACGTTTTAGTATAATTTACAGATACAGCGCGGAAACAGGCCCTTCGGCCCACCGAGTTTCGCACTGACCAGCAATCCACGCACATTAACACTATTCCACCACACTAGGGACAATTTATACAAACAGCAAGCCAATTAACCTACATACTTGTACGTCTTTGGAGTATGGGAGGAAATAGAAGATCTTGGAGAAAACCCTCGCGGTCACGGGGAGAACGTACAAACTCCGTACAGACAGCACCCGTAGTCGGGATCGAACCAGGGTTTCTGGTGCTATACGTGCAGTAAGGCAGCAACTCTTACCGCTGCGCCACCATGGCCACCCTGTTCCCGCGCTGTACTGTTCTATGTTCTATGGGGAGCCACGTGAACAGTGCCACTGTAGGAAGAGATGGACACCAGGAGCTGTGTTTTATTCGTGGCACTGTTGAAAGTATAGGTAGCCTCTACAGTGTGACTTCAGAGGCACTACACGAGGAGTTGGATGCCAGTCTTACTGTACCAAGGGTGGTGTGTATCAGTGCACTGTCTCAGGGGCTTTGTGTCAGCCTTATTGTACCAGGAGTAGTGTGATATCAAAGGGAGTTTAGACAAGTTTAGAGATACAGCACGAAAACAAGCCCTTCGGCCCATCGAGTCTGTGCCGACCAGCGATCATCCCGTACACCAGCACTATCCTGCGCACATTCTTACCAAAGCCAATCAACCAACAAACCTGTACGTCTTTGGAGTGTGGGAGGAAACCGGAGCACCTGGAGAAAACCCACGAGGTCACAGGGAGAATGCACTAACTTCGTACAGACAGCTCCCATTGCTGCTGTGTAAGGCAGCAACTCTACCACTGTGTCACAGTGTGTACAAGGAACCGCGTGCTATTTACTGTACCGAGAGCAGTGAACTTGTACAGTATTGTGCATCCTGGTGTGATTAGACATGTTGTATTGGCTTCTCCTTGTGCCTGGCCTCTGTACAGATCTTCTAGAGTCATGCAAAGCAACGTGGAAAAACATCTTGGCAGTAATGGTGCTATTGTTGAGTTGCTGGCAATCTGACGACTTCCGTGTACGCTTGCCAAGTGCTGTTCTAACTCTCGGGCCCCTTGAACTACAGAAAGACGTAAATATTCAAAACAACATGTGGAATTATTCTAGTAAAACAAGACTGACCTGATCAAGAACAGGTCGATCTGGTCCACTGAAAGGATTTAAAAATAGGTTTTATATGCCTCAGGTCCACATAAAACAAAGTGGCTTTATTTACTCTTGAGTTGGTCTCTTCTCCTTTGTGTGGGATGTCACCCTCTCTCACAGCATAAAGTGGATTGATTGAGAGAGAATGAAGGTGTCCAAAATACTTCACCAACAATAACAAAGGATCGCATTCATATACAGTAATGCCTCCGAAATAACAAAATGTTCCAGGACACTTAAGATGCACGTTATCAAACCCAATGAAACTTGACACCGGACCACAACAAGTGACGCCAACACATGTCCAAGAGGTCGGTGATAAGTGCATTTTAAGAGAGAGGCAGTGAATCTTCGGGAGGAGATTCCAGAGCTCAGGGCTTTGTGAGGTGAAGGTTAGAGTCACTGGTGGGATAGATGTTATGGACAGGGCTAAAATTGTAGCAGAACACAGATTCACATCGGCCTGTCCCTTCTAAGTGTCACATTGAAGTCAGTCATCCATTGGTTACATCCCCTGGGGCAGCGCAATGATGCAGCTGGTAGAGCAGCTGCCTACCAGCTGCAGAGACCCGGGTTCGATTCCGACCTCGGGTGCTGTCGGTGTGGAGTTTGCACTATCTCCCTGTGACCGCATAGATTTCCTCTAGATGTTCCAATTTCCTCCCACACTGCAAAGGCGTGCAGATTTGTACATTAATTGGCCTCTGTATATTGGCCCAACTATGTAAGGAGTGGATGAGAATGTGGGATAACATAGAACTTGGTATGAATGGACCAAACTTCCTTATCTTACCTGAACAAGGAAAGTCAAGGAATCAGAGAATAACAGAACTATAGCGAGAGGTTGAGTAGGCTGGGTCTCTATTCCATGGAGCACAGGAGGTAAGGGGATATCTTATAGAGGTATACAAAATTCTGAGAGGAATAGATCAGGTAGATGCACAAAGTATTTTACCCAGAGCAGGGGAATCGAGGACCAGGGGACATAGGTTCAAGGTGAAGGGGAAAAGATTCTATAGGAATCTGAGGGGTAACTTTTTCACACAGAGGGTGGTGGGTGTATGGAACAAGCTGCCAGAGGAGGTAGTTGAGGCTGGGACTATCCCATAGTTTAAGAAACAATTAGACAGGGACATGGATAGGACAGGTTTGGAGGGATATGGACCAATCACAGGCAAGTGGGACTAGGGTAGCTGGGACATTGTTGGCCAGTGTGGGCGAGTTGGGCTGAAGGGCCTGTTTCCACATTATATTACTCGATGACTATATGACAAAGATTAGCCGGCACATTGACAAGTTACTGATGACCACTAATATCGGCAAAAACCCTTTTCTATTTACACTATGGAATCAGTTGATCATATTTGTGACATACAGAATGGCCAGCATTTACTTTGTACTTATCATGTTCATTGGATCATTTCAGTGGTGGATGCCTGCACGCACTGCTAGAAGCAGACGCAGCAGCAAAGATTAAAAGACATTTACGTAGACCTATGACCAGCATTGATCCAGGAGGCACACCACTACTCACGGGACTCCAGTCTGATAAACAACCTTCCACCATCAACCTCTGCTTCCTGAATTTCCCCTGAATAAGGGGATTAATAAAGTATTTGTTATGTTATGTTACCACCAAGTCCATTATGTACCTGTAACTGTAGATAGAACACTATGCAGACACAATGCACCAGTGGTGGAGGGTGTGAATGTTCAAGGTGGTGGATGAGCAAACAGAATCATTGCTATCCAGGAATATACACAAAAACAGCAACCTAAGTGCCAGCTTAATACAATGCCCAATTTATGGACACCCTACTTACAAACAAGATCCCATAATGTTATTAAATCCAAAAGTCCAAAATACATACATTTAATCCTGCGAACAGCAGTGCTAGTTTCCCCTCTCTCATTAACTTTGAATCTGTTGCCATTATGTGCTTTTATGCCATTCGTGAAGGTATATTTACTATAATCAAGTGATTTTTGCAAATTTTCCTATTTCCACATTAAATAGATTTATAGATTTATGTTTGTTATCTGGGCACAACCTGCACTATGTTTTAACTGGGGTCTGAACACCTTTTGATCGTGACCCACAATTGCTGCTTTGAAATGACTCTTCTCTGCTTTATTTATAACAATGTCACACATTGACTTAGCCAAGCATTTTAAGTGCACTTTGGGTTCTCTATATTTTGGTTCTAGAGGCGGCTGCTCGGATCCTCGAAGCCACACCTCCCTCCCCCAGCACCTCCTACGCAACCATCTTCAGCTTGTGCCACAATGCCAGCCTCACCCCATTCCTTTACTCCACCATTTTAAGCAAAGCTCTTACCCACAACAACACCACAATCCCCCACCCTGCACTTCCTGTCGCACAGCTACCATCCAACATCTCTTCATCTTAACCTGGTTTCCTTCTCAGCCCCACCGTGTTCTCTGAGAGCATTTTGTTGTTTTTTCTTCTTCGCAGAGAACACTGTGCAGACACAATGAGCTTTGGTCGATGTTCAGAACACCCACTGTGTCATACATCTATTGAGCGACAATGAGAGTAACCACCCAGCCAGTGAATATCCCAAACACAATGGGCGATGCATGGATCGTGCTGTCCTTGCCTTGTAACAAGCTGGTGACAGTGCAGCTCAAGCAGTTCTATAACTCAGAGAGCATAGATTTGAATGCAACATACCCACTGTTTGTGAATGTTCACGGTGGTGGATGAGCAAACAGAATCATTGCTATGCAGGAATATACATAAAGCAGCAATCTAAGTGCCAGCTTAATACAATGTCCAATTTATGGACACCCTACTTACAAACAAGATCCCTTAAAGTTATTAAATCTAAAAGTCCAAAATACATACGTTTAATCATACGATGTGCTGCCTAACTGTGGCACTGAAGCCAAGCCTGAAACCAGGACCAGGGCACACTTGATAGTTTGGGGATTAATGGACCTTGTGTGCTTGTGGTATAAAGGGGCTGTCCCACTTGGCCGTCATTTGCGACTCATTTACACATCATATGTAAAATAGATCAACGCGTCGTGACGTGTGGGTGACGCACGCATTGCGCATGGTGAGGCTTGGAATCGCATGCGTTGGCGCGCGGTATTGCGCGGCGCTCCAGGATTTCGTAGTGTAACAAAATCCTCGCGCGCTACCTGAGTCACGTATCACGTACGAACGCTGATGCATTGGCTACGCACGCTGACACATTGGCGTCGCATGCTGTGTCGCGTGATGACGCATGGTTACGTCACCATGCGCCAACATCAGTAAACATGCGACGCCGCGAGACGCCCAGACGCAGTCGACCCGCCTTTTATGCGTCATGTAACCTCTAACCTCGTCCACACAGACCTCTTCCTGGGTTTCTTGCTGGCCTTTCTTGTTGTACTCCAGCCTGGCTGATCTGTAAGTATGAGGAGTCTCTGTAGCAATAAAGTCTGTAGTTCTCCCATGATGGTCATGATGCAGAATAGGGACGCACGGTATTCTAATGACGTCACATGCACCAGGCGGCTGTGCGGACGCATGATGACGCGTGATTTGCGCACGACGTCGCGTGTCACGACACGTCGACCTATTTTACATATGACGTGTAAATGGGGCACAAATGATGGCCAAGTGGGACAGGGCCTTCTAAGGACATGGAGGAATGGGAGTCAGGGCAAGGTGGCACTGCAGTTAATACCGCTACCTTGCAGCTCCTGAGACCTGGATTCAATTGTTAGCATGGGGCACTATTAACGCAGGGTTTGTGAGTTTTACCGGCGAGTGCATGGGTTTCTCCAGGTTTCGTTCAGCACAGAAACCCTTTGGCCCACCTAGTCCAGGCCAACCAGCAATCACACTAGTTCTACCCCACGCTCTCATCCACTCCGTAGACACTCGGCACAATTCACAGAGGTCATCTAACCTCAAAGACCGCACGTCTTTGGGATGAAACCGGCAGAAACCTTACATACCTCCACACACCTGCACTAGGAACATCCCAAGTGAGAGTCGAGTCCATCAGCCAGCTCTGTCCATTGAATAGTACTGGGGCTGGCAATATCCAGAAATTAGTTTGGAATTTAGACGCACAACATGGAAGCAGGCACCGACTCCGCGCCAACCGTCAATCGCCCGTACACTAGTTCTATGTTATCCCAGTTTTGCATCCTACACACTAAGTGCAATTTACAGAAGCCAATTAACCTGCAATCCTGCATGTCTTTGGAATGTGGGAGGAAACCGGAGCACCCGGAGACAACCAACGCAGTCACAGGGAGAATGTACAAACTTGGTATAATGAGCACTGGTAGTCATGATTGAATCCGGGGCTCTGGCGCTGTGAGGCAGCAACTCTACCGCTGCGCCACTCTGCCTCCCATCGGGCGGTTTTCCCTGTTTTTCCCCAATTATGTCTGGGTGGTGTTGGTGCAGGTGGGGCATTGGGGGGGGGGGGGGGGGGGGGCAGAGGGATACATGTTGGGCAACAGGCCTCGGGTACCACAGCCACCATGCCTGGAGGAGGACAATCCATAGAGCTGGGGTGTGGGGAGCCAGAATGTGGGAGAAGGTGGGGATAGTCCTTGGAGCAGGAGAAGCAAGACCAGGAGACACCCCTGGAGCTTACTCCACCATTCAAGAAGCTGAACTTCTACCTCAACATCTTCCTGACCTATTCCCTATCAATCCTCTCATATTGAGGAAGGAATGGGTGAGGAATGAGAGAGAGGATGGGGGGTGAGGGCTATGGGTTAAGGGATGGGGAACTGAGGAAGGTGGTATGGGCAATATATGTATGTATGTACGTATGTGGTGTGTATGCTCTCTGTGCACATATCCATATGGTGTGTGTATCCCAATGGTCATGTGGAACATGTGTGCTGTCTGGGTATATGGTGTGTGTGTGTGTGCGCGTGTATGTGTGTATTGTTAACATATGCATTTGTGGATGTAGAGGGCGCTTGTGTGTGTGTGTGGTTCAAGTACATCTATTGAGCTTAGAGTCTGATTTTCAATCATCATGGACCTATTTCTATTGGACCAGCCCCTCACCATGTGAAAGAAGGGTCTGAAGGAGGGTCTTGACCCGAAACATCACATAAAAACATAGAAAATAGGTGCAGGAGTAGGCCATTCGGCCCTTCAAGCCTGCACCGCCATTCAATATGATCACGGCTGATCATCCAACTCAGTATCCTTTACCTGCCTTCTCTCCATACCCCCTGATCCCTTTAGCCACAAGGGCCACATCTAATTCCCTCTTAAATATAGCCAATGAACTGGCCTCAACTACCTTCTGTGGCAGAAAATTCCAGAGATTCACCACTCTCTGTGTGAAAAAATGTTTTCTCATCTTGGTCCTAAAAGACTTCCCCCTTATCCTTAAACTGTAACCCCTTGTTCTGGACTTCCCCAACATCGGGAACAATCTTCCTGCATCTAGCGTGTCCAACCCCTTAAGAATTTTGTAAGTCTCTATAAGATCCCCCCTCAATCTTCTAAATTCCAGCGAGTACAAGCCGAGTCTATCCAGTCTTTTTTCATATGGAAGTCCTGCCATCCCAGGAATCAGTCTGGTGAACCTTCCCTGTACTCCCTCTATGGCAAGAATGTCTTTCCTATGATTAGGAGACTAAAACTGTACGCAATACTCCAGGTGTGGCCTCACCAAGACCCTGTACAACTGCAGTAGAACCTCCCTGCTCTTGTACTCAAATCCTTTTGCTATGAATGCCAACATACCATTCGCTTTCTTCACTGCCTGCTGCACCTGCATGCCTACTTTCAATGACTGGTGTACCATGACACCCAGGTCTCGTTGCATCGCCCCTTTTCCTAATCGGTCACCATTCAGATAATAGTCTACCCCCCTGTTTTTGTCACCAAAGTGGATAACCTCACATTTATCCACATTATACTGCATCTGCCATGCATTTGCCCACTCACCCAACCGATCCAAGTCACATTGCAGCCTTCTAGCATCCTCCTCACAGCTAACACTGTCCCTCAGCTTCATGTCATCTGCAAACTTGGAGATGTTGCATTCAATTCCCTCATCCAGATCATTAATATATATTGTAAATAGCTGGGGTCCCAGCACTGAGCCTTGCGGTACCCCACTAGTCACTGCCTGCCATTTTGAAAATGACCCGTTTACTCCTACTCTTTGCTTCCTGTCTGCCAGTCACTTCTCTATCCACATCAATAGTGAACCCCCAATACCGTGTGCTTTAAGTTTGTATACTAATCTCTTCCTTTGCTCCACAGTTGCTGCCTCACCTGCTGAGTTTCTCCAGCATTTTTGTCTACCTCACCATGTGATGGTGCCCGATAGCTGGTACGTAAAATTCACATGAAACCATGCAAAGGCATCTTCCATTTCCCTCCTGCACTGGAAACATCCTCGACCCTGAGAGACTGCCTGAGAAGAAGAAATTTGGAGAGCTGCAAAAAACTAATAGGAGTTGATGGTGCACATTATTGTCTATCTCTGAACACACGTCTCTGCTGTGACTATGTCGTATTGTCAAAATCTCTTAAAAACAACAAGTTCCTCTCCACTGACTCATCCTCTCAACCATAATCTCCCATTTGCTGCAGCGTTGAGTTCACTCTACCATTCTTTCCTATGTGGCTGTATCATGATGAATATGTTAACAGAGTCACACTGCATCAGAAAGCAGCTGACAGTCCAGCTCCACTGAGGAGTCAGCCGCGGCTGCACAACATTAGCTGCTCCCCTTCTCCCCGTCTCAGTCACAAGTAGTAGCCCTGAGTAATTCACCACTCACTGAGCAATATGACATTCCCCCCTTTACACACTTTCATTCTCTCTCACTCTCACACACAACAACTCACTTGCTCATAAGCAGACTCGCTTGTGCGTAAACACAAGGATATCACACCCACTCACATACACATACACCCACCCACGCCCACACAGAATCACTCACCAATGCACACTCTTATATAGAACACAGAAGAGTACAGCACAAGAACAGACCCTTCAGCCCACAGTATCTGCTGCACATTTCCCGACATATCCATGTGCCTATCAAAGTCTCTTAAATGCCACTATTATATCTGCCTTCACCACCACCCCTGGCAGAGGGTTCCAGGTAGCAACCCTTTGTGTAAAAAACTTGCTCAACACATCTCTCATCTTAAACCTGTGCCCTCTTGAATTGACATATCTTATGCACACATATGCACGTACACACATGCACCTGCACATGCACATATATGCACACACATACACACACATACACATACACACACACACATACCCACGTACACACACATATACATACACACACATATACACACACACATACACATATACATACACACACATACACACACACACATATACATATACACACTCACACACATACACACACACACATATACATATACACACTCACACACATATACACACACACACATACACATATACACACCACATACACATATACACACACATACACATATACACACAAACATATACACACACACAAATACATACACACACACACGCACATACACACACATCTGCGGGCAACAACAGAATCATTAAACAGATAATTAAGCCTTCTTCACATGGGGCTAACCAACCACTTCCGCCTCATTTAGAAGACCCTTCTAACCTACCCCCATGCGACCCCTCTAAATGAGCTGTCCATGCACCCATCCATTCTCGTCACGTTATATGGGAAGGTTCCACTCACCCTGCAGATGGAATCCATTCCTTCATCTTGGGCAGATTTAAGGTCACCTCACTTCACTTCAGGGAGGCTTGTTCCAGGTAAAATATCTTAGAGGCATAGATAGGGTAGACCATCAGAACATTCTCGCCTGGATGGAAATGCCAAAGTCTTGACGGTGAGAGAAGCAGCGCTTAAAGGAGTTGTGTGAGACAAGTTTGTTTTACTCTGAGCTTGGTGGGTGCCTGGAACGCGCTGCTAGGATTAGAGGTGGAGGCAGCTCTGATAGTACCATTTAAGAGTCTTTTAGATAAGCACTTGGATATGCAGGGAATGGAGGGATATGGATCATCAAGTTCAAGTTCAAGTGAGTTTATTGTCATATGTCCCTGATAGGACAATGAAATTCTTGCTTTGCTTCAGCACACAGAACATAGTAGACGTTGACTACAAAACAGATCAGTGTGTCCATATATCATTATATAAATACATACACACATGAATAAATAAACTGATAAAGTGCAAATACCAGATAATGGGTTATTAATGATCAGAGTTTTGTGATCAGGATCATGTACAGGTGGGGGAGATTATCTTAATTTGGGATTATGTTCAGCACAGACAATGTGGGCCAAAGGGCCTGTTCTCGTGCTATAGTGTTCTATGTTAAAAAAAAATCCATTGGGTATTATCCAATATTTGGGAATATCTGCCTAATCGGAGTCTGACTGCAGTAATGTTGGCAGAGCTGTTTCTCAGATTACATGTTAAACCCCCCATCCCATGCACTGTTTCGGGTGAGGGGAGAAAAGATTGTATGTGGTGTTTCATTGCAGCACGGTAGAATTTTCCCCCAACATCTGAAGGCCAATATTTATCCCTGAATCAACATCACTGACACAGATGATCTGGCCATTATTACACTTGAGGAAACCTGCTGTCACGGTTTGGTGCCTGCGTTTTCTCATTAATCCCAGTTTCTGGAAGTACTTGATAACCTTGCTACAAAATGCCTTGTGAAATATCCAATTCTGTTCCCAATTGTGAGAGCAACAGACCACCCTGTCTGCACTGTGGTCACTTTCCTGCTCCACACTCCAATCTCTGGACAGCATCTTCATTGCAGTGATGATAAGGCAATGTCTACAAATGTCTACAAATAGTTGGAGATTCACCAACCTGAGTCGATGCAACTCAAATCAGGTCCTGTACCGTTAGTTCTGTAAAATCCTGATATTAATTACGAGTTGCTCCCTAGCTCTGATCCATCGATCCCCTTTTGGCTGGCGCACCTCTGTTCCAACCAAAACTCTTCTTTGTCTTGTGAAGGAAGGAACTGCAGATGCTGGTTTACACCGAAGATGCACACAAAATGCTGGAGTAACTCAGCAGGACAGACAGCATCTCTGGAGAGAAGGAATGGGTGACGTTTCAGGTCGAGACCCTTCATCCCCTCTATTCAGAGATGCTGTCTGTCGCACTGAGCCCTTCCGTCTCTTATTCTCCTCTTCCCTCAACCTTTGCGGATTCACCATCAGTGAGCTTCTGTTCTCTGCATCCCCGCCCAAGCCTCCATAATACCTCCTGTTAAAGCAAGACCATGGCATTAAAAAGGAGGAACAACTTGCATTGATATGAAATAATATGAAATATTTGTCACAGCGAAACTTCCCAATGGGCCTGTCCCACTTACGCAACTTTTTCGGTGACTGCCGGCACCCGTCATAGGTCATTGCAGGTCGCTGAAAATTTTCAACATGTTGAATATTCAGGACAGCGGCCAGAACAAGGTACGACTCTTTGGGCGACTGCTCACGATCATACAGGCTTCACCCCGCGACATGTCGTCAGGGTGTCGCCTGTATGGTCGTTAGTAATCTCCTCAGTCACCCAAAGAGTCGCAGCGACTTTCTGCTCGCCGATGAATTTTCAAGATGTTAAAGATTTTTGGCGACCTGCAGCGACCGGCAATTGCCGAAAAAGTTGCGTAAGTGGGACAGGCCCATAAGGCTCATTGCAGGAGGTGTCGCCACAGCTCTTTGGTGACCGAGGCACAGATGGAGATGTTGAGGCGGGCAGCCTAAGCGCTCAATGAAAGCAGCGTAATGAAGGTCAGAGAGGGGCAGAAGTTTAGAGGGGGAATGACACATTTTGCCCCTGCCAATACACAACATCACTGGTGGGGCAATGGAGTACGGAGGTCTTCGAGGGTAGTAGGGCCGGAGGAGTATATGGAGGACACAAGAGGGTGAAGTCCATGGTGGGAATTTAAAACAATTTGGGGCACTGACTTCCTCTAAAGGTCCCGCCATGTCCTATCAATGCCTCATGACTCTGGAGGTGCTGAAGGCGCTAAAGCAGAGCAAATTGTTTATTTATTCCTAATAAAGGTCAGGTCAGAAGTTTCAGCAAGTCTGTTTTTATCACTTGCTTAAGGCACTGTCTGCAGCAGATTACAATGCACACTTGTCTTATCCGACTCCTTCCAGAGATAACATTCCTGCTGGCATGGGGATTATCTGAGCCCTAGACTGCACACCTTCACCAACAACTTCCTCTCTTCCCTAACTCCTCTCATGTGGATCTGTAGGGAATGGAGTGGAGATATGAACCATGTGCAAGCTGGCAGAGTTTAGTTTATCTTGGCATCATGTTTGGCACAGACATTAAGGGCCAAAGGATCTATTCCTGTGTTGTACTGTCTATGTTCCCCCTTCTGCAAGGTCAGGTTTGAGCTGCTCCGGTGGTTCTACATCCAAATGCCAATTTTTCACACAGTCAACGCTTGCATATAATTCAATTGGACACAGGTGACCTGTAGGCCTTGTTCACTGAGCTAGAGGGATCACTGGGCAGCCCATGAGAGACCATGAGTTTCTATTCACTGGCCTGCCTCCATGCATTGAAGCTGAACTCAGTAGAGGTCTGGAGCTAGACGATGCACCAGGAGCCAGGAATGAATGAGGAATCCCGCAGCCAGGTGTTACTGCAGTGGCTTGCAGGGCAACTGCCCAGTAATTAGTACATCCCTTGATTATTTAGGACCTGGATACATGGTGGTCCCTGAACCAGTGGGCTAGGGTGGGGTTGGTCAGGGACTAGTGGGACCACAGGTGTGAGATCCTTCACTTGTATAACATTACCCTGTCCTGCTATGCAGATGCTGCCCATCTTCCCCAACCCTACCGAAAAGGCCCTTGTCCACTTCTACTCATTGTGTTGCTCCTCCCCAACTGTAGACAACCTTCCCTTCCCCCATGACAAACATTCCTGCTGTGCAGCGGGCAACTGCAGGTGCTGGTTTACATCAAAGACAGACACAAAATATAATACAATTTATTTATTGTCATTTGAACCTCAATGAAGTTCAAATGAAATTTGGTTTCTGCAGTCATACAACAAGAAAAGAATGCTGCGGTAACTCAGCGGGACATGCAGCATTTCTGGAGAGAAGGAATGGGTGACGTTTAGGCCGTTTCCCACTTCTTGAAGTTCACACCACCTTTCCCCCCCCCCGACTACTGACACCTTCCACAATTAGTTTTATTTAAGGCTACTTTCTTAATGATGAGAGCTGAGATAAATGAGCCAGCCAGAGCCATGATCAGTGAGTAATTCCCCTGTCATCCACTATGGTTGGCATCTAACGTCAAGGATCCGCACCGCCCAGGCCATGCCCTCTTCTCACTGCTTCCTGGGCAGGAGTCACAGAAGCCTGAAGTCCCACACCACCAGATACACCTAGCTTCCTACAATAATCAGGTTCTGAACCAACCTGCACAAATCTTAATCCTACCTTGACAACAGAACACTAAGGACCATCTCTTGCACTACCATGGATTTTGTTTGTAATGTATTGCACTGATGTCTTTTCTCTAGTCTTCTTTCTTATATGAATTTTATGTGTAATTTATGTTTTGAAGTGTTGTCTGCATCTATGTGCCCGTGACGCTGCTGCAAGCAAGATGTATGTTGTACTTATTCGTCACCGCACGTCTGCATGTGACAATAAACTTGGCTTCATTTGTGCACATTGGCGCAATGAGTAGAGGCACTGCCTCACGGATCCAGCAACCTGGTTTCAATCTTAACCTCAGACGCTGTATGTGTGGAGTTTGCAGGTTCTCCCTTGGATCCCCCCCCACCCCCCTGAAAATCCAGCTTCCACCCACATTCCAAAGATGTGTGTTTGGGGTAGGTTAATTGGCTGCTGTAAATTTGACGTGTATAGATGGAAGCTGAGAGGAGTTGGGAAAAATCACACTTTTCATTTCAAGCAAGAGTTAGTTAACACAATCACAGAAATCTGAGGAACTCTGGTGTCTATTTAGATCTTGGCCATCCTCTGTTGTCATGAGAGCAACGAATCTAGCAGTTTTGATCAAAGACGTTTTAACTTGCTACAAAATACAGGAACCAAGTTCAGATTGTGGGAAGCAGAATCCGGAGTTACCCCGACCATCTTCAATTACCCTGGCAATTAACCTTTGGGTTTTCAGCCCCTGGAAGTCCAACAGAGAACTACGGCAGGAGAGTAGAACATTGCGGTATAAAAATAAAACATAGAATGAAAATAAATCCGATTATACAAGGAAAAAAAATGGCTGATTAGATTGATCTACTTAGAGCAGAGACGAGGCCATTCAGCCCATCAAATCCTTGGCAGCCCTAAGGGAAGCAACCTCATCTGTCCTATCCCCCCCTCTTTATCCCCCTCTACATCTGCAACTTATTCTCTCCCACACATGGCCTTCAACTCCTCTTTGATTCTTTTAGGCATTAATTTGTACAAAGCAGTAATTCAAGTTGGATAAGGGAGGAAAATGTACCACCCCGTGGAATCCCAGGCATCAGAGCATGCAAACTCCACACAGGCAGCACCAGCAACCACAGGGTTGAAGAAGGATTTTTCAGGATTTTCCATAAGACCCAGAGCCATAGAGTCAACAGCATGGAAACGTGCTCTTCAACCCAACATGCCCATGCCAACCATGATGCCCCATCTGCACTAGTACCACCAGCACATCTTTGGCCCATATCCCTCTAAGCTTTTCCTATTCATGTATCTATCCAAATGTCTTTCAAATACTTTTACAGTACCTGCCTCAACTATCTCCAATGGCAGCTCGTTCTGTATACTAACCTCCATGTGAAAATGTTGCCCCTCAGGTTCCTATTAAATCTTTACCCTCTCACCCTAAACGTATGATCTTTGGTTCTTGATTTCCCGCCTCTGTGTAAAAGACCCTGTGCATTCATCCTATCTATTTCCCTCATGACAGTATACACCTCTATAAGATCAACCCTCATCCTCCTGCCATCCAAGGAATAAGCAGCCACCCTGCCCAACCTCTCCCTGCAGTCCAGCCACTCAAGTCCTACAAAGTCTTCCCTCAAGTCCTGGCCAGTTTAATGAAGGGGGCACTGGTTGGGGAATGAATTGAGCTCGATAGCCCATTGAGCATTTGCCAGCTTTGGCCTGTGGGATGAGGGGGATCTCATAGAAACATATCATGAAAGGCCTTGCTAGAGTAGATGTGGAGAGGATGTTACCCTAACACGGGGATTCTAGGAAATGGAGCGCACACCCTCAGAATAAAAGGACGTAGCTTTGGAAAGGAAATGTGGAGGAATTTATTTAGCCAGATGGTGGTGAATCTGTGGAGTTCATTGCCATAGATGGCTGTGGAGACCAAGTCTTTGACACTCTAAAGGGGCTGTCCCACTTGGGCGACCTAATTGGTGAGTTTAGAAGAGTTTGAAAAAATGACATGTTGAAGACCTCCTTCGACTATGTTGAAGACCAGCTTCGACTAACTATGACTAACCGTGAAAATTGGACTCCGAATAGTGGAGAGTGAAGACGACCTCCTTCGATCTCCTTCGACCTCCCTTCGATTGATGAAGACTATCTACGACTACCTTCAACTACCCTCAATTACCTACGACTAATGTGCCGACCTACTACGACCTCCTATAACATATTGAAAAAAACGTCGAGGCCTCAAGTACGCGGAGACCACTCTCGAGCATGAAGGAGAGTTACGAAGACCTCCTACGATCTCGTGTCGACCATGCTGTGTGTACGAGTCGAGGTTAAACTGGCCAGAACTCGCGATTAGGTCGCCCAGGTGGGACAGTACCTTCACTAATCAAGAATCTGTCAATCTACGCTTTAAAATTACCCAGACTTGGTCTCCACAGCCGTCTGTGACAAAGATCTCGGGGAGAAGGCAAGGGAATGTAGTTGAGAGGGAAAGATAGAACAGCCATATTTGAATGGCGGAGTAGACCTAATGACCTAATTCTGTTCCTATGACATGAATACATTGACACCTTAGCCTTACCATTCTAGAATCACTTTGCAAGCTGTTTGAGATTGCTGCAAGTTGCCCAAATAAACCCTCACACAAAGTATAGTGCACGCAGATATAGTTATCCTTTGGCGAAAGGGAATGGAATTATATACCGCTAAACCATTGGAGCTCAATAGAAGGGATTGGAATTATTTTCAAAGCCACTAAAAAAAAACTATTAAAACGAGTTTAATATATCATTTCAGATGCCCCAGACTGTTTATTTTTCAATAGGCAGTCAATTATTGGTGACACTTTAATGTGCTGCAATATGTAGAGGACTTCACCTTTAACAATAACAACATGCATCATTAATGCAGAGATGATGGAGTTTATGTAGTCTGTGCACCATTTTTCTCAGCGCATTTTTTAACAGCCAGCATTATTTCTGGTAACAGGTCTGGCTATCATCTTTATGCTGAAAAGCAATTAGCCTTTTCTCTAGGCAGCTGCCGCCTCCAACTTATTATTTTTGAATTTTCGTCAAAATTAATACAAAAAAACTGCCGGAAGAGGTTTGTGCAACCAACTACCACAGCAAACAATTCCCTTTACATAGCTCCGATTATGCAGCAAAACCTTCCAAGATACCAAGATACAGTACATAGAGAGGTGTTAGAGCAAAGCCTTGGCCAAAGAGGAGGGCATTTTGGAGATAGGCATAAAATGCTGGAGTAACTCAGCGGGACAGGCAGCGTCTCTGGAGAGATGGAACAGGTGACATTTCGGGTTGAGACCCTTCTTCAGACTGAGAGTCAGGGGAGAGGGGAGTCTAGTGTCATACAAGAGGAGGGAAGTTGTTTAGGGAGGGATTTCCAGCGTTTTAGACCTTGTCAAAGCCTTGGAATTCAGGATGATCAGAAGGCATGGACCGGATGAGAGAATGTATATCAGAGGGTTGAAGGTCTGGAGGAGGTGGCAGAGATAGGGAAAAATGATGCCATTGGGGAATTTGAAGATCAAGGTTGCCAGAGTTACTGTCAGAGCAATAGTCAACTGGGACCTAATATTCGTGTGTCAGAAAGAACTGCAGATGTTGGTTTAAACCGAAGATAGACACAAAAAGCTGAAGTAACTCAGTCTGAAGAAGGGTCCCGACCCGAAACGTCACCTGTTTCTTTTCTCCAGAGATGCTGTCTGACCCGCTGAGTTTCTCCAACTTTTTGTGTCTATCCAATATCTGTCACCTGGCTCCAGAGTCGTGGGTGAACCGGATTTGGTGACAGATGAGATACAGGCAGCAGAGATTTCAATAACCTCACGCTTATACAGAGTAGGGGGTGGGCCAGGAGTTTGGGTCTCTGGCGCTGGAAGGCTGCACCACTGGACCTGGGCTCAGTTCTGTTCTTGATGCTGTCTGTGTCCCGATGACTACACGGGTTTCTTCCTGGTTCTCCAGTTTCTTCCCAGATCCCCAAAATGTGCAGGATGGCCATTGTTAATTGCCCCTAGTGTGTAGTTGAATGGTATAATCTGTAGGATGTTGGAATAATGAGGTGACTAAAATGTGTTCGTGTGGGATTAGTGTAAAACCTTATAGAGGTTTATACAGTTCTGAGAGACACAGATAGGGTAGATAGTCACCGTCATTTGCCAAGGTTAGGGAAATTTAAAACTCGAAGAAGTGTTTAAAATGAGATGCACAAGAATTAAGGGAAATCTGAGGGAAAGGTGTTTCACACAGACGGAGATGGGTACATGGAACAGAGGAGGTGGTAGATGCAGATCGATCCACAGCTTTGAGAAAAAAGCATTTGGTCAGGTACATAATTGGAAATGAATAGAGGGATATGGGCTAAATGCAGAAAAATGGGATTTGTATCAATAGGCATCCTGGTCAGCAAAGACGAGATGGGCCGAATGGCCTTCATTTGCGTTGTACAACTTTGATTCTATGATGTTGACATGATGGGCTGAATGGCCTTCTTGTGCCATAAATTACTTGCACTCACACCCACCCCCACATAAAACACCTCTTCACAACACACACACATACACACACAATCACACCCACACACACGCGATCAATCACGAGGCAGCAGGCAGCTCCACAGAGACTCCGCTGATTAACAGCAGCGAGAATCTTATTTCCATATTCGGCTGGTTCGGAGTGAGACAGGCGCACATTTAAGAGTGGGAGAAATGCTCGAAAACCGTGCTGCATTTTGAAAAATGACAAGTCAGAATGCAAGGATTTCAGTGTGCGGATCTACATGAAAATTAGACACTGCAGAAAGGGAGATAACTGGCTTGTGAGCTTCGAAATCTCGATTGTTAATCCAAACTGGTTGCTGTTGGTGCTGCCATATAGGAATGTTTTGATTGCAAGCCAAGATCTACTAATACTTCTCTGCAAGGAGCCATGGCATCATATCAAAGGCAGATAATTTTAAAGGGATAAACCATCCTATCTTGTACCCACTGTACACTCCAGCTCATCCAGAACCCACATACTAACAGTGTATCCCATATCAACCTTGCAACGGCTAGATTTTATTACTCTTATGCTTGTGTTCAAATCCCTCAGGGACCTCACTCCTCCAGATGTGTAACCTCTGCCAGCTCTACAACCCTTGGAAGGGGTGGGAGATTGCAACCTTCACGTGGTCCACCCTGTTTCAACGAATGCAATCAACCTGGCGCGCACAAACAGAAGATCAAACAGAACAGGTTGTCTTACAACGTTAGGCTGTGCACGCCATACACAAGAAGAGCCCTTGGAAGGTCCTCCCCCTCTAGGCATGGCCATATGAACGTTATCAACTTAGCACTGATAGTCAGGTCTATGTTTACTAATGCCTTGGGCACCAGCATTCCACCCCTCCACCCCTCCCCCTCCCTATTCCCCTCATCCTCTCTCCATGGATGAGGTTCCTGGTTTCTAGATTAGTACGGGTGTCAGGGGATATGGGGTGAAGGCAGACGAATGGGTTTGAGAGGGGAAGATAGATCAGCCATGATTGAATGGCAGAGTACACTTGATGGGCCGAATGACCTAATTCTGCTGCAAGAGCTTATGAACTTGTTGCAATAATGTGTGGCTCAGAGTCAACTGTTGGTCTTCCTGGGGATATCCTTAGGATGCTGCATAAAGGGAACATTGGGAATTCCAGGGTTCGAGCTCTCTGAAGACGTGACTCTCAGGGTCAAACCAAAGGAGACTGGGAGCACAAAGTGCTGGAGTAACTCAGCGGGCCAGGCAGCATCTCCTGACGACATGGATAGGTGATGTTTGTGCTCGGCACCCTTCTTCAGATTGGAGAAGGGTCTCAACTCAAAATGCCACCTATCCTCTTCAGGTGTTGCCTGACCCGCTGAGTTACTCCAGCTCTTTATGGGTTGTTTTTTTTTGTATACCAGCATCTGCAGTTTCTTGTGTCTCATCAATGGAATTTGGGGATGTAAGGGAGACAAATTTGGAGGATCGGAAATTTCACGGAAGTTCATGGAGCTGGAGGCAGTTACAGAGAGGAACCACAAGAAAACAACAGAGCCCGGAGTTGCAGAATGATGAACCTTTCACCCGTAAACAATTCTTGACATTGACTTGAGTGGGTGGGATCAATTAACCGTCCCCATATGTTAACTCCCACACAAGACAATAACTAGCATTAACTTTTCACCCTCACTGATGCTGTTTCCCAAATGAACAAGATTCAAGCTAATCCTCCAACACGGGGACACCAGCCTCCACGAAGGAGAGAGGAATGCACAGAGGTGATCGCTTCATCACAAGAATTACGTGCAAACTCCACACAGAAAAAAACAACAGTCCAGTCTGAAGAAGGGTCTTGACCAAAAACCTCACCTATTCCTTTTCTTCAGAGATGCTGCCTGACCCGCTGAGTTACTCCAGCGTTTTGTCACTATCTTCGGTGTGAACCAGCATCTGCAGTTCTTTCCTACAGAGTTAAGAAGGAACCTGGGTCTCACAACCTGGAGGACATGATTGAGGCAGTTCAAGTAATTGTGCAGGACTGGCATGGATAGGGATCACATTGGCTGTAGCACATATTCACAGGGATAAAGACTGCCAATTCCAGCTCTCGCAAGATAATTAAATTGGATTTATAGCATAATGTTGGTCCCTTTAGCCCAACTAATCCATCCTTGCTTTCCAATACCTCCATGGGACCTCTTCCTTTCATCTTATCATCCTCCATGGGATATTGGAATTGGCTCTTCTAGTCCCAGCCTCCTGCTCATCCCCCGGATGAACTGTTTCAGCATAGGTGGCCAAAGACTGAATGTTCTATCGACTATCGAACCTCTACAGGTGTACGATGTGGAGCGTACTGAGTGGTTGCGTCAGGGCCTGTTTCGGTAATTTGAACGCTCTTGAATGAAGTAGGTTGGAGAAAGTGGGGACCATAGTCCAGTCTATCATGGGTACTGACCTTCTCAGCATCAAAGGGATCTACAAACAGCACTGCCTCGGGAAGACAGCTCATAACATCAAAGACCCACGCCATCCTGACCACACTTTTCTGTCACCGCAGCCATCAGGGGGATGGTACAGGCGCTACAGATCCATTGCCTCCAGGTTCAAGAGCAGCTTCTTCCGATCAACTACCAGGCTCTTGAATCACCCTCCACAACCCTAACCAGAACCCTACCTCAGCATGGAATTAATAAGGACCTCGCACTAGTAAGATTGCTCTGTGTACTTTGGCTTGCACGACCATGGTTGGTTTACCTAGAACAACCGATAATTTATCGTATATTTATTTATTGTTATGTTGCATTTAATGTGGCTGTAAATCAGCAGGAAATAAGAAATTCATTGTTCCGGTCCTGGTTTATATGGCAATTAAACATTCTTGACTTGACACTCGACTCTGGAATTCCTTATCTAAATATATCTTTATATCTAGCTCTCTGTGATATAAAAGCGAACTCTTTGTCATCTGCATATTATCACTGTACATAGCACCATGTTTAGTTTATTTTGTAATACTTTTGTGAAGGTTGAATGCTCAGATGAAGGCGTTTTTTTGTTCTATGAGGAGAGATGATCAGAATGGGAGTTTAGGCGAATGCTTAGGAATGGACTAAATTCTAACGGCGTTTGAGAGCTTGGATGAAAGAATGATGGTTGCCACGGCCACAGTGTCTGGAACCACATCATTTCAAAATATAATGTTATACCCCATACAATATTCAAGATTATAAAGACATTTCTTCACCTACATGGCAGTAAGTTTTTAGAATTCTCAATCAAAGACTGAAGTTTCAGTCCTTAAGTGTGTTCAAGGCAACATTTTCTCTGTGACTCCACAACAAATATTTTTAAACATTAAGGGAAACAAGGGGTATGGGGTGGGTGCAGGAGAATGGAATGGAGGTGAAAAGATTAGCCATGAATAATACACTGTGCATGAAGGGCCAAATGGTGTTTCTGCTTCCTTTTTTTTATAGTGACATAGTTATGCAACCAGCCAGCTGGCCGGCGCGGACCCAGCGGACCGAAGAGCCTGTTTCCGTGCTGTACCTCTAAAAAAATTTACAAAACATGAAAACAGACCACGGTCGAAATTGCCATGCTGCCATCCAGGATGCCCCATCTAAGCTGGTCCCATTTGCCTGCATTTCACCCATATTCTTCCAAACCATTCCTATTCAGGGACCTGTCCAAATGTCCCCTAAAAGTTATCATTGTACCTGCCTCAACGACTTCCTCAAGCAGCTGATTTCATACACAAACCGCCTTCTGTATGAGAATGTAGAAACAAAGAACTGCAGATGCTGGTTAATACACAAAAAGGCACAAAGTGCTGGAGTAACTCAGCATCTCTGGAGAACATGTAAAGGTGATGTTTCGGGTCTTAACGGTTCTTCAGACTCTGACTTTGTGCTCTCTGTGTGAAAATGTTGTTCTTAGGTGTGGAGCCTTCGGGTATTCTGGGCACCACATAACTGAAGGTGTTTTGGGTTTTGTTGCTGTTTGTGTCCCTCCCACTCTGCTTCACCTCATCTCAGCAACGTTACACTCCGTTCCTGCTTTCCTTTTTTGCTCCTCCAGCTTCCTCTCAGTTGCATCAATGACCAAGCGAGAGTGAACACTCCATCCCGGATATCAGTGAGGAATTGGAACAAGAGCCCTGCTATCTAATGAGTCCCGACTATACCGGTTGGATCTGGGTGAGTGGTGTCCACAAAACACTCTGACGAGACAGTTGGCCGTGGAACCAGGTCATGTTGTGCTTGTTCAGTACTTTATCCAGGCCAGGGTGTTTTGCTTATCATTACCCAGTCTGCTCTGTTCTTGATCAATATTTGCTGTCTCATCCTTAAACAGATCAATAACATGTTTGATTTTTTTTTATTTATTGTGATGATCAGGTCAGGTGCAGAAAATGTGTGCCTTCCATCTCGTTCAGCGTCTGTGGTCGGGTGGGGCTTTCATTCAAAGGCAAGAAGGTCTCCAGTGGGTCGACACAAAATGCTGGAGTAACTCAGCGGGGCAGGAGAGAAGCCTTCGGAACCCTTCCCAAGTTGGGTCTCCCGATAGTAACAAGACTGACCCCCTCACTATTCACTGGGAGAGGCCCTTATAAGTTCCTTATTAAAGCAAATAACAAACTGTCGGAAATCTGAAATACAAACAGAGTGGAGATACCCAGCGGGTCAGGCAGCATCTGCTGAGAAAGGAAAAAAGGCTGATTTTTTCAACTCTATTTCTCCCTCTGCAGATGCTGCCCGATCCACTATTACCACCAGACTCTGTTTTAGCTTCAAATTTGAATGCAATTTTTTTTCTTGAATACCATGATGGATATAATAGTTTTAATCAGTTTGAAGTACCAGTTATTGTTGTGCTGACACATTTGGCAACCATTGTCTGCATCGGAGATGGCAATGAAGTGATTGATCAGCAAAACGGTTTCAATAAGTCCACCGACCTTCACATCCACAGCTGTTGTAAAGCAAAACTGTCTATGAATGATTTCATGCAACTCCCTTCACCGTGAATAAAATGACTCGTTCTTGTGGCAGATAGGATGTACAATTCCAGATACTCCCAATTTCCCCATGGTAAGGGTTTTCAGGTAACGTAGTATCAGGTAGGTATCAGGTGGCATATCGCTACCTACTCCTACAGGTCTGCTTGGGGACTGGACATGTCCGATAGCCTCAAAGGAGTAAATGACTCATTGACAACCCATGATCTTCCCAAAGACCCAGATTTTTCCCCTAACACCAATTGAGTCCTAGAATCCTCTCCCGCCCATCCCCCACCTCCACTACCAACCTGAAACACAGAATCTCTCCAAGACCAGCAGTTTCTCAGCTATTCATCTCCAAGAACGTCAGACACTGGAATCTCGCTCCCGAGATCAACAGTGTCTCCAATATTCAACTCCCAGCACAGACTGGTAGCTATCCCTCAAATATCAACACAATCCACAATCTTTCTCCCCAAGACATGAAACCACTGGATCATTTTCCCCAACACCAGCAGAGTCCACCAGAACCTGGAGAGGCCTGCCACCTCCCTCCACAGCAGAGTCCATAGACCTGGATGGTCTATCACCAGATCAGCAGACACAATAATCATTCCTCCAAAACCAGCAGACTCCTGGAATCTCTCCTTTAACACCAGCATAGTCTTGGAATCTCTCTGGCTCTCAGTCATCTCCAATACACATGGAGTCTCAAAGCTTGATTCTCTCGCGGAGTTCTGCCCCAACACCAGCAGAGACCGGAACACCTCTTCCCCTCAAGGCCAGTTGATCACGAGCACACTTCCCGCTGGGAGAGGCGGTGTGCTGATGCTGTGCCCTGTCCAAGTAGCGGCGGGCGGACAGACAAGAGGAAGGCACCTACCTGAGCAGCCGCAGCTCCAGCTGAACCCCCAGCTGCCATGCCCACCCGACATGGGATGGCCGCCCATTCACAAGAGGACAGTCAGCCACTCTGCACATGCGAGCTGTCTGTTAAATAAAGGCGCAGGGATCATCATGTCCAACACCGGCCAAACTGGGATCATCCACGCACGTACAAGCACCCAGGTGTGGATCCGTCCAGATCACAACGCCAAGGACAGGGAATTTTTATATAACATAAGTAACATTTCTTTATTTAGCAGGGAATTGCTCAGATGTCTGGCAGCTCCTTCCTCCTCTCATGTCCAAAAGGGAACTCTTGCATGTCCAGAGGTCAACCTGTTGTCTGATTTGTGTATGTGTATGCATGTATATATGTGTGTGCATATGTGTGTGCATATGTGTGTGCATATGTGTGTGCATGTGTGTATGTGCATGTATGTATGTATATGTATGTATGTATGCATATGTGTGTGTATGTATGTGTGTATGGGTGTGTTTGTATATGTATTTTTGTATGTGTTTTTGTGTGTGAGTGTGTGTGGATGTGTCTGTGCACATGTGTGTGTATATGTATGAATGTAAGTGTGTGCGTGGATGAGTGTTGGTGTGGCTGTGTCTGTGTGAGCGTGTGTGTGTCTGTGAGTGTTTCTTTGCGCGTGTGAGTGAGTGTGTGTATGTATGTGTGTATGTGTGTGTGTGTGTGTGTGAGTGTGAGTGTGTCTGTGTGTGTGTGTCTGTGTGTGTGTGTGTGTGTCTGTGTGTGTGTGAGTGTGTGTGTGAGTGTGTGTGTGTGTGTGTGTGAATGTGTGAGTGTGTGTGTGTGAGTGTGTGTGTGTGTGTGTGTGTGTGTGTGTGTGTGAATGTGTGAGTGTGTGTGTGTGTGTGTGAATGTGTGAGTGTGTGTGTGTGTGTGTGTGTGTGTGTGAATGTGTGAGTGTGTGTGTGTGTGTGTGTGTGTGTGTTAGTGTGAGTGTGTTTTGCAAATCTGCTGGGTAGAGGCATCAGGGGAGTTGTCCCTCGCTGGTGGGTCTGGGCTCACCCCCACATCAGGTGATGGGGAGCTGCCGGAGATCTCTGCAATCCTTACGGAAGCGCATCTGCGGTGGGATTTAGCATTGAATCACACACGCACACCACACCACACACCACACACAGTACATACACGCACAAAAATAATTAAACAATTGCCTATAAATAGCAAGCAGCACAGACCTGAAAGGGGGGAAACAAAAATAAGATTCAGTAGATGCACAGGTGCAGTTGCAAAGTTTATCAGATCGGCGGCAGCTCTCACCTGAAGCAGCGGTTCATGGAGCAGGTCGCTCACAGTCCAGTAGCTCCAACAGTCGCCAGGGGTTTGGGGGGAATAGTACCTCGTGGGGTCGCATCAACCGAGAAGTTGCTCGCACTTTGAGCCTGAACGGGTGCGTTTCACTTGCTCGCCTTTCAGATCCTCGCAATCAAAGTGCATTCTTGCACATGCAAAGAGAGAGAGAGAGAGAGAGAGAGAGAGAGAGCGGATGTAAATACATAAGCCGAGCTCGGGTTCAGCACCACAGCTTCGGGCTGACAGCTCGCTGCAGCCCACATGCCGAGCTCCGGCGCGTTGTATCTCCCCCGATAACAAGCCCACACATCATCAACGCTACGCAGATGCAGCCGCTTTCCCTAGTACCTGGTTATTTCTCCTCTCTCTCTCTCTCTCTGGCTGCTCAATGCTAAGCCCCTGAATCCCTGAATCTCTGAATCTGTAGAAGACACTGAGCCGAAGAAGGGTCTCAATCCTCTCCTTCTCTCCAGTGATGCTGTCTGACTCGCTGAGTTCCTCCAGCTTTTTGTGTCTGTCCCCGAATGTCCCCCCTCCCCTCCCTCCCCTTACTCCCGGCCACTGTCTGAGCTGAGAGAGACTGTCTCTATCCCCCACCAGTCTCCTTCCCCAATGATTCCCTTCCTTGTACCTTTAGCTCTCCGTCCGCAGAAGCACCCCTTGTTCTGCCACAGATAAATAACTCCAGCGCTGAATCCTGGACATGCTTCTTGCCTTTAATGTGGGCCACCCTCGCTGACTCTACCCTTTCTCGCTCACTCAATCCTCCCCACCAAATCCTGTTCGCTATTTTTACTCATCTTCACCTCGCATTAGCTTTAAGCTCCATTCAATCCAAATTTGGGACTAAGGTTAGAGAGGATGTTCAAATGATTTCAAATGCCTCCCGTGTGACAACATGTGAGAGAATTCATTGCTTCTTCTTATCTCTAATTCAAAAACGAATCAATTAGGATTTATTCTTCAATCATATCCCAGTGTTAAACAGTCCCTTCAGCCCACTGGGACTTCACTGGCCATTAAACACACTCGTTTATTCTTGACACCTTCCCATCAATCTTTCCCACATACTGCCTCTCACAAACACACTCATGGCAATTTACAATGGCCAATTAACCCTCCAATGCGCAATACATAGAATAACCCAGAGATCCAGCAGGAAATCCAGGATTATGTATTGTGTAATCATGTATTGTCTTTCCGCTGACTGGTTGGTATGCAACATAAGATGTATCACTGTATTTCTCGATTTCGGGAATGGGCCAACCTGAAGGCAGTGATTCTGCTGGCCACTCCATCATACTTCCTTAGATTATGACGAACTTGGAATATACAGGTGAACCTTTCCCATTTATCTTGACATACTGATTCACAATTTTAATCCCCGCTTCTCACTGCTGCCAGGAGGCACAGAAGCTTGAAGTCACACACCACCAGGTTCAGGATCACATCAGGTTCTTGAACCAACCCACGGAATCCTGATCCTACCTCAACAACGGAACACTGTGCACCTCTTGTACAATGTTGGACTTGTTTTTTTCAACTAATTACATATTGCACTGATGTCTTGTTCACCACCACCCCCTGACAGGCACCCACCCACCACCCTGTGTGTACAATCCTTGACCTGCGCATCTCCTTCACACTTTGCCCATCTCACTTTTAAGCTAATCCCTCTATGCTATGATATTTCCACTTCGGGAAAAAAGTTTTGAATGTCTACCCTATCTATGCCTCTCATTATTTTATGTGCTTCTATCAGTTATCACTGATAAGATAGCACCAATGCTGCCAATTCAAATGTCATAGAGACATACAGCATGCAAGAAGGTGGTTTGGCCCAACTTGACCTTGCCCCATATAACTAATCACACCTGCATGTGTTTGGCCCATATCCCTCTAAACCTCTCTTATCTATGTACCTGCCCAAGTGTCTATTAAATGTTGTTATAGTAATGTCTCACGGCACGTTCTACATATTGAATCACTCTGATGTGGCAAGCTAAAGGTGCCTTAAGGGCCTGTCCCACTTGGCCATCATTTGCGCGTCACGCAGATGGCGTGCGAAGATTTTGTACATCCCAAATTCCTGGGGAGACGCGCGCGACCACGCGTCACTGCCTACTTCACCATGCACCATGCACGCATCACGTTCGTGTCATGACGCGCGTAAATGATGTCACGTAAATTACGCGCAACTGTCGGCCAGTGGGACAGGCCCATGATCCCAATAAATGACCACTCGGCCAATGTGCAGCTGCCGGCCTTTGTGGCAACGCTGGTGGATGTGTGAACATTAAACCAGGAGAAACCAATAACATTGACGGCCCACCAATAGTCTACAAGGACTGTTCTTTGTACAACAATCTAGGGAATCATTAATATTCACCTCATCTACTGGGGCAGGGCTCCCGCAGCACCTTCAACAGCACAACTCTGCATTAATAGGTGGGCCCATATTCCAAGCACATGTTCCTGATTTGGAGATTGAGCCCATAATCTTCAGCAGCTTGAAACTTATTAGATCTATGACAGATGAGGAAATGAAATTCCCCTGGATAATGAAGCTTAAGTTCTTCTCTGGAAGCCCATTGATGAAGAGATTCTTAAGATGATTGATAGAGAGAAACTGTCAGATGTGAACCTATCTGATGGTGCTGACCATTTAACTGCTCAAGCCTGACCCAACATCGGATCAGTTTGTAACCAATGCCTATTGTAGCTCTGTTCATGCAAGAAGAGAGACACAAAATGCTGGAGTAACTCAATGGGACAGGCAGCAACTCTGGATAGAAGGAATGGGTGACGTTTCGGGTCGAGTCTGAAAACTTAACATAAACGCCCACCACAGTGCTCACTGTGATGGAAGACATTAAAGTTCAGTCAATCTTCCTAATTTTGTTCACCCATGTTTGGGGCTTTGACCCTCTGTAGTCGCCGCTACGGATGGCCCAACAGATAACATGAAGGACAAAGGAACACGCAGCTCAAAGTCGTGTGAAACCGGGTGAGCAGTGGAAGCCTGGTTTAACGCCAGCGTAAATACCAGCATGGAAGTGCCGGGCTGAATGGTTTCTACTGTGCTGCCAATTTGGTGCAACTATTCCCTGTGTCCGGCTGGCTGGAATTCACCCTGGTATATGCTGAGACTGAGAAACAGTCAAGCTCTTCGATCGTTTCTTTTAACTCTGCAAAATACTTTTCGGCATCTTTGATGAAATACCATTAGTACAAATATTTCTTTTCTTTAATCATTATTCTAGCCTCGGCTCTCTGGGTGGCACACACAACTGCAAGGTTAAAGGTTAAGGGTTCAAGTCTCCCTTGCGCAAAGATATCTGGGCCGACACTGCAGCGAGGGAGGGTCCTATACCGCGTGGTGTTTTTCTTTTGGATGATGTTTTAACCTTAACCCCTGTCTGCTGGCTCAGGATGTGAATGATCCCGAGGCACTATTTCCAAGAAGTGCAGTCCTAGAGGCCCTGGAGGAGCTGTCTGCTTGTGTCTTGGCCAAATTCTAACCCCCACTGCCTGTAATTCAAGTTTCCAGATCATTATCACAATCTGGCTGTGAAAGTTGACCTTGAGTAAGTCAGCTATGTTATTGTGTTTCTTGCAACAGTAATTACACTCCAGAAACACTTCATTTGTTTGAATATCTAAAGGGATATGGAAGATGTTACAGAAATGTCATCATTACTTTTGTATATCTTCAAATGCAAAAAGGTGGTTACTTATTGATCGATGCTCAATTCTTTATCCATCCTCTCTCCAATCAGTGTAATGACAAGACAATATATCTAGGTACCATTGCTTGAGCTGAACCCTGTAACTACACACTCATCACTCACAAACACTCATATGTGCACGCTGGCACATGTGCACACACATGCATGAACACACATGCATTCACACTTATTCGCGCACACGAACGCACAAGCACTCACAGACACACAAATTAAAATACACACATCCACACATGCACTGTAGCTCGAATTAGCATTTCTTAGAAAGGGCTACCCGTGAATATGTGAAAACAGACCTCTGCTATCAACAGGAAATTAAATCGCTGTGAGTCACAGAACAGCATAATTACTCACATTTGCAAAGCGGCCAATGTGCCAAAAACACAGACTGAATGTGCAGAACCTAGTGTGCATGGGTTCACCAACTAAAATCAAACAGCTTATTGACTGAAAATGTCTCAAGGTTCTTATTAACATCTAAAATAGACAGCTTGGAATCTTGGAGGAAACAAAGGGATGTTGGAAGACATAACATGGAGTGGAACAGTTGTTAAATATTCTGCAACGTGTGTCAGTGTGACCTAATTCAAAGCATGAGTTATTGAGGGAAAGCACAGTACTGAGGGAGTTCTGATATTTCTATCTATATAGAATTACATCTAACCTGAGGCAGTGGGAGATGGAACTTGGCCCAAAGGGCGTATGCTGGAGTTTACACAAACCAATCCCACTATTTCTCCTGGTTAGTGCCTCCATATTTCTATTTCTTTCTCTCTCCAAATTCCCCCAAACTTCCATGTTCAAACCATTCCCTGGGCCAAAGAGGTTTCTTCTGAATTCCTCGCAGGTTTATTGATGATCCAATCAATCCATCTACACATCACATCACTGAATCTCCACACTAGATTTCATGATCTAAAGAAAAGGGATTTCTCCTCTGGACCTTTCCTTGGCCTGAGGAATCTCAATCTGAAAGGCTGCCTTTGTATTCCCTTGCTGCCTGACCCACTGAGTTCCTCCAGTATTTTGTGTTTTGCTCAAGATTCGAGCATCTGCAGTTCCTTGCGACTCCAGGAACTTTTCTTCGGGCTTTGTAAAGTAAAAATCCATTTCCTCTGAAATGAGTTGCTGCCTAGTTCTAGAACCCCAACGAGTGGTAAACACTCTCATTGTATCCACCCTGCCAAGTCCTCTCAGATAAGATCACACCTCATTCTTCTCGAATTCTAATGAATATAAATCCAGCCAGCTTAATCTTTCTCCAAGAGAAAACCTCTTCATGTCAGGAATAAATGCAAAGACTAGACTTTGAAACGTTTCCAATGAAAATATTTCCTTTCATAAAGAGACCAAAACTGTTCCGTCTGCTCTGGGTATGGTCTTACCTTTGTACTTCATTCCCCATCTAATAAAGGTTAGCGAAGGAAGGAAGGAACTGCGTACGGTTTAAACCCGAAGATAGACACAAAATCCAGGAGGAACTCAGTGGGACAGGCAGCATGTCTGGAGAGAAGGAATGGGTGATGTTTCAGGTCGAGACCCTTCTTCAGGATAGCATTCCGTTTCCCTTGAAAAATTACATACTGCGCCCTTGCTGCTGCAGTGAGTTGTAATGGGGCTTCATTTTTTTTGGTTTCAAGGTTCAAGGTTCATGGTTAGTTTATTTGTCACATACACCAATTGGTGTAGTGAAATGCTTCTTGCCATGCAGCACATAAAATAAAGATAAAGAATACAGACACAATACTCATAAAGAGATTTAAACATAAAAACGTCCCCCCACAATGGTTCCCATTATGAGGGAAGGCACAATGTCCAGTCCCCAACCCATGTCCACCCATAGTCAGGCATATTGAGGCCTCCGCAGTCGCCTTCACGGAGGCCCGATGTTCCAGGCTGTTCTTGCCGGGTGGTGGTACTCCGGCGTTGGGAGAATCCTCTCAGCGGCTTGGGACACCCGGAACGGCCGCTTCCTTACGGGAGTCCGCGGCTTCCAGAGCCGACAAGGCCGCGCTGAATGGAGCTCCTCCCTGGCTCCCGATGTTAAATTCAGCGCCGCCGCCCGCAGCCGGCCGTTCCACAGACCTGCGGCTCCGCGATGTTTGTCTCGGCAGTCTCAGCTCACCGGAGTTCCAGCGCGGCAACCCAGGCAAGGCATCACCCGTTCCGTCCCGCGATGGCGCTCCAGCGCTCCAGTGCTCCGCCGCTGCCGAAGCCGAGGTTCTGGGCGGTCCCCTCAGGAAACGCCGCTCCAGGCCCGCTGGTAGGCCGTGAGGACGGGTCGAAGATACAGCCCGGAGAAAAGCTGCCTCTCCGACCAGGTAGGGACCAGGAAAAGCAGTTTCCCCCTCCCCCCCACATAAAAAAGAACAGGCTCCAAAACAAAACACTTTAACACACTAAAAAAAAAGAAAAGGAGGAAAGACATACAGCTGCAGGCTGGGCAGCCGCACCATACAGGACAGCGCGGGTTTTTACCAAAAGAAAGAAGAATTCAGCCTCAAAGACCAACTGAAAGGTCATTTAAAAAACGTTTTTCTCACCAATAAAACGTCTTATTGATTAATGTCAGACACACAGATTTTACATTTTCATTTGGTCTGCTTTAAGAATGCCGGACCTGACTGGCATAATTTTCTTATAGGCCACTGAACAATGTTATTTGTTTACAGGTGTGATGCTGAAGAAAAGGTCATAAGGCTTAAAACACAAAAGTGGAGCAACAATGAAAGGTGTGTTTGCAGGAATAAAACTGAAGAAATAACTTAAATAAAATCTGAGCCGGTCTTTGACACATGCAGTTGCTGGGACCTTGAACACCAAAATAAAGTGCTGAAGGAACTCAGCAGGTAAGGCAGCATCTGGGGAGGGTTTGAAGAAGAGGATCTGTCTGAAGAAGGGCCTGGACCCGAAACGTCACCCTGTCCTTTTCTCCAGAGATGCTGCCTGCAGCATTTTGTGTCTATCTGGGAAAGGAACGGATGGATGGCGTTTTGAATCAGGATCTTTCTTCAGACTTTAATTGTTATGGCTATCAATTTCAATTTAGTTGGACTTATTAGTTAATATATCTAACCGGCAATTAGAAATAAATTATCAAAACTATCCGATTTGCTAGAAACACTCTCAACACCTCCACCCAAACCAAAGTATTAAAGCTGTAAAATTAACATTTAAACCATAATGCAACTGTGACCACTCTTAAAAGGTAATTGCAAATCTAAGGTCATATTTGTCTCTTCACTGGATAGTATGGAACTGGTTCAGAGAGGAGTTCACCACCAGTGACGGATTTTTAAAATGCAAGTTGTGCTTGACTAATCTAATTTAATTTTTCGTGGAAATCGCAGAGAATAAATACACTGATATGGTGGAGGTAGAAATGGATTTTCAGTACATGTTAGCTAAGGTGCTAGATAAGAAGCACGCTGCGAAAATGAAAGCAGATGGCATTAAGGAGGGGGTTACACTTGGATAGAGAAATGGCTTGGGAACTGAACACAGAGTTGCTGGAGAGGGGGGATATGTTCCACGGGCAGAGATACAAATTAAGGGATAGCCTGCATTGGAGTAGTTCACTTGTTCACTTGGCTGCCTCTGCGATGGTGGGATGAGGAGGCGTGCAGTCCGTGCATGACATGGAAACACAGAGCTGCTTGCCGGTGACAACAGATTTGCACTTTAAGCTTTTCTTGGCATCAAAGCGCCACAGCTAAGACCAATGGAAACCAGTGCAGAAAAATCAGAAGAGCTTGCAAGAGGAAAACACCAAGTTGGCAGCGAGGGAGGTTGGTGGAATTTGGAGATGCAAAGAAACAATTTAACAAATAGTTTGCATCTGTATAATGCCCATCGTAAGCTCAAGATGTCACAACGTGGTTGCAGGAATTTAACCAGAGGGACAATGGAGAAGGGAAGAGAGCAGGACTGTGGGAACATCGAAGGATCTCCATGGATTCCAGTCATCCTAAAGCACTTTACATTCTTTGAAAGATTGTTGTGCGTGGATCCATGGTCCATTTGGCACTGCAAGTTTACGTAAATAATAATGAAATAAACAGGGAAACAAATAACTGTGGATGATGGAATCTTGAACACAGTGCTGGAGCAACTCAACGCTGTCAGAAGAAGGGTCCAGACCCGAAATGTCACCCGTCCATTCCCTCCACAGACGCTGCCTGGCCCACAGAGTTACTTCAGCATTTTATGTTTAGCTCAGTGAAATAAATTATTAGTTAAACTGTTAATGATGTTGGTTGAAGGCTGAATATTGGTCAGAGCACTTAAGAGAATTCAGTACGGAGACAAGGGATCTTTTATGCTCCTCTGGGACAACAGATGGAGTTGTCCTAATGAGTTTAATAGCGCATAGGAAGACTGCGGCCTCTGACAACAGCTCTCATTGCTTTTCGTGTTGGATTTAACATTCACATCACTGTAACAGAGAAATGGACAGTTCCTGCAAGAGCTGCCTCAGACACATTTGTCTCAGTGATTCAGTCTGTAACCTGCTTACTGCACTGTTTGCACGACGGACTGTAGGCCTGAACTTGTTCCACACTCTTGCATTCTTGTCCATGCAATAGCGTCACCATGTTTGCATGCATACCTGCTTGCGCGTTCCACATTTGGTGTGGGATTTATGGACAGTCCCTAACTATAATCTTGCTTGGCTCTTTCAGGAGCGGGAGGCTAAGGGTCAAGAACATCAATCAGGCAACAATACCTTTCCCCAATGGGCTGTGATGGAATCAAGGGAGGTCTAAGAGGATAACTCATTACTTAAAGGCAAGTAGGCTTGACTGGGGAGGGGAGGGGGGGAGGAAATGGGCACAGATAGGGGCACCAGGATCAACTAGAGCTAATGCAGTGTGGCAGGGAATGTTTAAATCCAACGTGAATCTCTTTAATGCAGCTGGATCCCTTTCATTTTATTTCTCACTGTCATGTTTCAGAGTCATTTGCCATAACTTGTTTCAACAGCTCTCCTGTCGATGTGCAACATTAACACAAGACCCTGTGGACCACTCTGAACTCGCTTGCTTGCATCCCATTTCCAAACATCTTTTCTCCTGCCTCACCTGCCCTCACCTCTCAGATATTGGCCAATATATCGCAACAATATTAAGTGAATTGATTGAAAGAAACAGCATGGAAATGAAGTCTACGTCGACTATCGATCACCCGTTCACACTCATTCTATGTTATGCTTGGCTTGCACTCGCTGGAATTTAGAAGATTGAGGGGGGGATCTTATAGAGACTTACAAAATTCTTAAGGGGTTGGACAGGCTAGATGCAAGAAGATTGTTCCCGATGTTGGGGAAGTCCAGAGCAAGGGGTCACATTTTAAGGATAAGGGGGAAGTCTTTTAGGACCGAGATGAGAACATCATTTTTCACACAGAGAGTGGTGAATCTGTGGAATTCTCTGCACAGAAGGTAGTAGAGGCCAGTTCATTGGCTATATTTAAGAGGGAGTTAGATGTGGCCCTTGTGGCTAAAGGGATCAGGGGGTATGGAGAGAAGGCAGGTACAGGATACTGAGTTGGATGATCAGCTATGATCATATTGAATGGCGGTGCAGGCTCGAAGGGCCGAATGGCCTACTCTGCACCTATTTTCTATGTTTCTATGTTATCCCATTTCGACTCTCTGCATACTAGAGGCAATTTACAGAGACCAATTAACCTACAAACCTGCACATCTTTTGGATGTGTAGGAAACCGGAGCACCCAGAGAAAACCCACGTGGTCTCAGGAGGAATGTGCAAGATCCATAAAGACAACTCCGCACATCAGGATTGAATGCGGTTTGGTGGAGCTATGAGGCAGCAGCTCCATTCGTTGCACCACTGTGCCGCTCTTAAAGTGACCAATCGTGACCATGCTGGATTATTGAAAGAGCTATTGAATTTGTTGGCGACTCAGTCCCAGTCCCCTCACTCTTCCCTTGTTCGCACCATTGCTCTAGTGGATCCCTCTGGTAGCTTGCTGTGGGAAACGTGGCTGTATAATGTCTCTCCATTGCAACACTGACCATACTTCAAAAATACTTCACTGGATGTTTTGAATGCATGGAATAAATCCCCTTAAACCAACACCTTTTGAGTTCTGATTGAATCAGCTCCCACCATCTTTTAAGCACATTCCTCTTTATAACAACACTCTGGATAATTCTTATTTCCTAAAGTCACCTCGAGTTCTTTGCTTAATGCCTCCACTAATTGCTCCCAGAATTTCCTGTTAGGCTCCGTTCAATCAGATATACAACTGCTAAAACAGCACCAAATGCCTCTCCGCACAAGTGGAGTATTGTTCCTTGTTGGCCTTTTAGCAACCTTTGACTGGGTCAACTATGGTTCTGAAGCCCAGCACAAGTGCAAACTGTATATTACACACTCAACTCCTCTCGCAGACACTGTCACACACTTTGGTAGCCTGCATCTGCCTGCCCCCATCCCTATCTCAGTCTATCTTTAGATCCACACAAAGTGCTGGGGTAACTCAGCGGGACAGGCAGCATCTCCGGAGAGAAGGAACGGGTGACGTTTCGGGTCGAGACCCTTCTACAGACTATCTTCAGTTGCGCAGAATTGTCAGACTGGATCGGGGGGCTTGTCCTGTTTGAGAAGTAGATTTATAGGTGACATTATTGCCATACAAGGAGTGCAGAGAAGGTTCACCAGACTGATTCCTGGGATGTCAGGACTTTCTTATGAACAAAGACTGCATAGATGCGGTTTATACTCTCTAGAATTTAGGAGATTGAGAGGGGATCATATAGAAACGTACAAAATTCTTATGGGGTTAGACAGGCTAGATGCAGGAAGATTGTTCCTGATGTTGGGGAGGTCCAGGACAAGGGGTCACAGCTTAAGGATAAGGGGGAAATCCTTTAGGACGGAGATGAGAAGGACTTTTTTCACACAGAGAATGGTGGGTCTCTGGAACTCTCTGCCACAGAGGGTAGTTGAGGCCAGTTCATTGGCTATATTTAAGAGGGAGTTAGATGTGGCCCTTGTGGCTAAGGGGATCAGAGGGTATGGAGAGAAGGCAGGTACGGGATACTGAGTTGGATGATCAGCCATGATCATATTGAATGGCGGTGCAGGCTCGAAGGGCCGAATGGCCTACTCCTGCACCTAATTTCTATGTTTCTATGTTTCTATAGAAAGCCACTTGCAGCTGACATTACCGAACATGCTATAAATCTACGTCACTTGTACACTACTCACAGTGGGCCCCCTACCCCTACTCTTTGCCCACCTTACCTCTCTAATCTGGTTCCATGCTTCACCCTCCCATCCTTTCAGCCCTGTGTCGCCTCCACCTATCACCTCCCCATCTGTATCACTATTTCCAACGATGACAGACACAAAAAGCTGGAGTAACTCAGCGGGTCAGGCAGCATCTCTGGAGAAAAGGAATAGGTGACGTTTCGGGTCGAGACCCTTCTTCAGACTGAGAGTCAGGGGAGAGGGGAGTTCAGGGTAGGAAAAGGTACAGAACAAAAACTGATGACTCAAGAAAGGTGGTTTACCTTCCATTTATGGGTCTAAAACATAGAATTCACCAACCAACAGTTCTGAAGGGACACCTTCCTCACCGCATATAATGGAAAGAACTGCAGATGCTGGTTTACACCAAAGATAGGCCCAAAATGCTGGAGTAAATCGTCGGGGCTGGCAGCATCTCTGGATCAGTCTGAAGAAGGTTCTCAACCCAAAATGTCACAAATTCCTATCCAGAGATGCTGCCTGTCCTGTTGAGTTACTCCAGCATTTGGTGTCTATCTTCCCCGCCACTGCTGGAATGGCACCAGGTAGCTTGTCACCAACCTCTCAAGGTCAATTAAACATGGGCAGTGAATGCTGACAATGCCAGCCACACCCACATCCCATGAACGAGTGAAATACATTGGCATTGGCATTCTTTAGCCTGACCAATAGTTTTATTGGCTTCTGGCCATGGGTCTGGAGCAGTGAAGCTGCCAACTACAGGTTTGAAACATATTTGATGCTCTGACCCTTTACTCTTTTAATTCTGGTTCCGGAGAGCTGAGGCATCCATCAGCAAGTCTGCCAAGCTGCTGATCAGCTCATCTCCCAGGAGGATCGCCTTCATTGTCAACACATGAATTATCCACATGTTGTCCTCGCCACAATGGGTGCGAATATTTATTGCCCACCTGAGATGGGGTGATGAATTGCTGAATGGGCCAATTCATTCTGCTAATAGCACTCGGTGAGGGATTGTGGAGCTCCGCAATCCGTATTAACGTCGAGTAGATGGCGAATAGGAATATTCCCAAGACTCCAGGAATATTCCCAAGACTCCACGGAGAGGCAGCGAGAGAGCAAGAAGTGATGAGAGTGGAAGGACAGGAGTGAAAATGAAAAGAGAAGGGGGTGGCGGGGAGGGGGAGAGGATGGAAGAAAGGAGCGAAGCAAGGATGAGGGGAAGGGAGGAAGGAGGGAAAGGAGGGAGAGAGGAAGGGAAGGAAAGTTTGGGTAGAAGGAAGGAAAGTAGGAAAGAAGGAAGGATTAAAGGGAGGAATGAGGATGAAAGGAAGGGGGAAGAAAGGCATGGAAGGAAGGAAGAAAAGAAAAAACGGAGGGCAGTAAAATTATTTGTCAATTTAAATCGTACGTTTGCACGGCATCTTTCACAAACACCTCAAAATGATTAAGATAGCCAATGAAATATTAAAAGAATGTAATCCTAGTGTAGGAAGGTTAATAATCAGTTTATATGCAACAAGCTGTCGAAAACATTAATGTGGTTAATTACGTAATAATCAGTTGACAGAGAGAATAATACTGACCAGGGAACCAGAGTCAATTCTTGCTCTTCTTTAAAATAGTGTCAGAGGAACTTCTCAACCCATATGTGATTGAAGTTAACATCTCACCTGAGAGTACAGCACTCCCCCTGCACTCTGCTGGGCATCAGCCTAGATCACAGCTCAGGTAAGCAATGATGAAATTCATGAAAGTGATAAGATCAGAAAGACACAAAATGCTGGCGGGACAGGCAGCATCACTGGAGAGAAGGATTGGGTGATGTTTCGGGTCGAGACCCCTCTTCAGACCCGAAACGTCACCCAATCCTTCTCTCCAGAGATGTCGCCCTTCGTGCTGAGTTACTCCAGCATTTCGTGTCTATCTTTGGTGTAAACCAGCCTCTGCAGTTCCTTCCTACACAAAGTGATAAGCTTGGCCGATGAAGACTGCAAATCAAAAGTAAATGAAACACGAGGAAAATTCCAGGTGGAATGTAATCCCTTTAATCTCAGGTATGTAGAGTGAGTGGTTGGGGGTCTATGTTGAACAGTTTGCAGTGATTCAGGATATCTCATTAACCACGCACTACCTCTACCTTTTCAGCAGATACAGTGTCTGTGGCTTCATCCTGTGGAGGCCAATTTTGTTGGGAGAAGAATTAACTCCCAATTATAACCTTATCCACAGAAGAAGGAAAACTTGCTTCACAGCAATCTTTATATAAACCGGGAAAGTAGCAGTTTTGTCGCATAACTGTCTCTGCACCCGTGCAAGCAGGAAAGGTGCAGTGTTTAGAAAACATTTCTATTTAAAGACAGCACACTCATGCGCTCCACAGAACAATCTTATTGCAGAGTCTGTGGCTGAACTAAGGGCACAAGCTCCTCTGAATCAATTGTAGAATGTTAACGGCCGAAAAGCAATCCATTAGACTTAAGCCGCTGTCCCACTGTACGAGGTAATTCAAGAGTTCTCACGAGTTTTCCCCTGATTCGAACTCGGAGAATGTCCGTTGCGGGTCCGTAGGAGTTCGTGGATGTCTCGTAGCGGCTCGTACGAGTAAAAAGTAACACATTTTTTCATCACAAGTATTTTTTTACTCGTGGACGTTTTTTGCAGGGATGAAAAAACGTCACGAGTTGACCAGATATCCCGAGTACCTACTGTTAGCATTACGAGCCGCTACATTCACGAACTCCTACGGAACCGCTACGGACATTCTCCGAGTTCGAATCAGGGAGAAACTCGGGAGAACTCATGAATTACATCATACAGTGGGACAGGGGCTTAACAATTCAGCATGTATATTAATCTCTCGTGATGACACCGTGATGTGTTGATCAATATGGGAAATAAAATACTGAACGATATGTAACAGTAAGAAATGCAAAGAGTGCAGACACTTGGGAATGTTCATGAAAGGAATGACTGAAAGTAATCTCATAGCGATATAGAGGGGGAGAGGTTAATGCTGAGCAGTGAAATAAAAGACCAAAAACATTTAAACTAAATCAAAACACAACCATAGGACAAGTGAAAATTTCAACTTTGTTAATGGCAAATTAAGTTCAATTTCAAGACAGCCTTCTTACATAATTTGATTGTTAGTCATCTAGATAGAGGCTCTAGGATGGGCCAAATGGTCCATTCATTTCATTCATTTCTATCCTATGATCGCCAAAGTCTTGGTTCTTGGTTACTTGGTCCTCCAAAATATTCCAACTGGAATTTAAACTGGAGGTGGGAGTCTGGAAGTCACAAAATCATGAGAGGAATAGATCAGGTGGATGCACAGTCTTTTACCCAGAGTAGGGGAATCGCAGACCAGAGGACATAGGTTCAAGGTGAAGGGGAAAAGATTTAATAGGAATCCGAGGGGTAACGTTTTCACACAGAGGGTGGTGGGTGTATGGTACAAGCTGCCAGAGGAGGTAGTTGACGCTGTGACTATCCCATCATTTAAGAAACAGTTGGACAGGTACATGGATAGGACAGGTTTGGATGGTTATGGACCAAATGCATGCAGGTGGGACTGGTGTAGCTGAGACATGTTGGCCGGTGTGGGCAGGTTGGGCCGAAGGGTCTGTTTCCAAGCTGTATCACTCTGTGACTATGACTCTATTTTCATCCTGCTTAAGGAGTTTTAAAATGAGCAGTAGAGACAAGTTTGACAATTGGTACGAGCAGCCTGGGATCTTTTACTGCATTAAAGGCACCATATTAATTTAGGTCATTGGTAGTTCAATGCATATACATTTGCGACAGCAGATCAGAATGTATGGTAACCCTCAAGCAGCCACCTCACTCATTACCTGGAGCTGTTTTACAATGTTATCAGAGTCAATGCTATGCTTTTATCAGGCTACTGAACTAACCTACCAACAACTAGAGAGCAGTCCTGAACTCCCACCTACCTCATTGGAGACCCTCGGACTATCTTTGATCGGATTTTATTGGCTTTTCCTTGCACTCAAATTTATTCACATTATTCCCTTTATCATGTATCTGTAGGGCTGAAGGAAAGAGCGTTCACGTCGCGGCCCTGTTTCCACCAATCTTTCCACCACCACGCACAAGAAGCGACAAGACAGACATCATTGTGTGCAGATGCCGAGAAGTGCGTTCAGCTCTGGCTGAACAACTTCTAATCTTGTGTGTGTGGACTCGATAAGAAGAAGAAGATGTACCTATACACAATGGAAGGCTCGATTGTAATCATGTATTGTCTTTCCGCTGACCGGTTGGCACTCAACAAAAGCCTTTCACTGTACCTCGGTACACGAGGCTATAAACTAAACCCAAATCACCCAGGCTGCAATTTGAATAGCTTCACAAAAAAGAAATCAGCAACGAAAACTGAAGACCCAAGAAACTGCAGCTGCTGGAATTTTGAGCAAAACACAAAGTGTTGGAGTAACTGAGCAGGTCCGGCAGTGGTATCTGTGGAAGGAAATGGACAGACGATGTTTCGGGTCGGGACCCAACCTCAGACTAATTGTAGTGGGGAAAGAAGGCTGGAAAAGACATGTGAGGGGTGGACAAAGTGTGGCGAGTGATAGGTGGGCACAGGTGAGGAGGATTTTATTGGCAGATGTGTGGAGTAAATGACAAAGGCTAGAAGTGAAATGGAGACAAAAGGGTATCAGATAAGGAGAAAAGTGGAGAAAAATAAAGAATGGCCTTTGATGAATAAACCTTGACATGCTCCTGACCGGAGTTTGGAATTCCAGCCAGCTCTGGTCCCTCCCTCAGCATTTATCTTGGAGGTTATGTTGCCGGGTGGTGTGGATAGAGTGAACAGCTTTCAATCCAGCCAATAAATATTTTATAAGGCAGTTCAATGTCCATCAGCGACAGTGGTTGAGCTACAAGCCTGCCGAGCGTGGTTTGACCCTTTTGCTCTCTTGCTCAGGAGAGTAAGATTTGTGTCATAATCGGCAGGGGCTGAAAAATATCATCCATCTTTTGCGCGATTGCTGTCTCCGAATTACAGCCTTGCCTTCAGTAAATGTTCAGTGTCTGCTTTCTCTCACCAGATGCGATGGAATGAGGCAGCAATCGAGACTGACTTCAATTATCCATCAGTTAGTGTTGGCTTGCCTGTAAATGACACCTTGTTTTTTTGTCCTCATTGAGCTCCATTTCCTGTGATAATCAATGCCATGCATGCAGCACAATCCCGACAATATCTCACTCAGACAAGAACCAAGCAACCGTCCCTACTTTATTATTTTACATTATCACATAACCCATCACATTCATGCTGCCTTCAGCACATTCCCGTCAGCCACATTTCCAACTTATTTCCCTGTAACTTATTCTCCCATCTACACATCAAATGCCCCCATGCTCCTGCAATCCAACGGCCATTAACCTCTCACCCAGGGAAAACTCACTTAGCCACAGTGACAGACAGCAGCGGATGTCGGAATCGAACCCTGGAGTTGTCCACTAAATGAAATGTCACTGGCTTTATCATCGCACTAGCACACCAGGCTCGGAACATTATCGAGTTAATGCACGCGTATCCCCAATAAAGGGAAAAGGGGAAAACTCTTTAAGAAGGAACTGCAGATGCTGGAAAATCGAAGGTAGACAAGAATGCTGGAGAAACTCAGCGGGTGAGCCAGTTAGTCTGAAGAAGGGCTTTGGTCCGAAACGTTGCCTATTTCCTTCGCTCCATAGATGCTGCCTCACCCGCTGAGTTTCTCCAGCATTTTTGTCTACCATAGAAACATAGAAATTAGGTGCAGGAGTAGGCCATTCGGCCCTTTGAGCCTGCACCGCCAATCAATATGATCATGGCTGATCATCCAACTCAGTATCCCGTACCTGCCTTCTCTCCATACCCTCTGATCCCCTTAGCCACAAGGGCCACATCTAACTCCCTCTTAAATATAGCCAATGAACTGGCCTCAACTACCCTCTGTGGCAGAGAGTTCCAGAGACCCACCACTCTGTGTGTGTTTTAGCATGGGAAAACTCTTGCCCGACCATAGTTCGTTTGTGGCCAGTATAGTAAATACCTGCAGTTTGCAATCCAATACCTGCAGTTTGCAGAAGCCCTCTCGTGACTTGCAGGACTCTGCATTAACTTTCGGTTCCTGATCCATTGACAGCAGATGGATTACAATAATCACTTATTTGTGAGAAAGATTCTCAAAACTCATCAGACATGAGTGATGTTGAGAAACAATTCTGAATCTATCTCTACTGAATCACATGTTAACTTGTAAACCTCATTGTGATACTTAGACTCTCCAACATTTAAGGTCAAGTGTCTGATTCTGAGTCACATTAACACTGGCCTGCCTTGTGCCTTGAGGAACATGCTCCATGGTGGTTTGACATTTTAATTAATTCTTTGAACTCAGTACGAGAAGAACCCAACGCTTACCAAATTATTAGGTTATGTTGATGGTATCATCCCGGTAATCAGTGTGTACCGGTACCTGTCCAGCTAAGGGCCAGAGCAGGGTGTTCCCCCCTGTTGTGAAACTGAATGTATAATCATTGGCAAAAAGTTGATTTTAACACTGTCATCGTTTCTCAATTGCCTGTAATTTCCCTGTAGGCACTTAATCATTTTCCTGTAATGGCAACTGGATGAAGGCTGTGTTATTGGGAATAACGATTTTTATAATACTGTAATTTGTAATGTATATCAGGTCAGATAACACTGGTTCAGTATTGCTGTGACAGGCAATCTAACACCTTGTGCAATTGGAATGCTGACCCACTCTATTAAAAGAATGTGACATCTCCAAATGCCATTCCAAGTCACTGTGCCAACTATCTATTCATGGCATTATTCCATGGTGCCAACTGGCCAATAGCCAAGAGCATTATAACAACAACTTGCATTCATATTTCACTTCCAGCACAAGATGCCAAACAAATCAGAAGCAGGAGTAGGCCACTCGGCCCCTCAAGCCTAGCCTGCCATTTAAAATGATTGTGGCAGATCTGCCCCTGTCCTCAACTCCTTTTTGGTGCTCATTCCCCATGGACCTCCATTCCCCGATCTTTTCCGAAATGTAGACACTCCCCCTTAAGTACCTCCATTGATCCATTCTCCACAACCTTCCAGGCAGAGAATTCAATTAACATTGTAAGTGCTTCCTGGGAACAAACCTGAGAAAAAGCCACACGAGGAGGGGATACGCAAGAAACTGCAGATGCTGAAATCTTGAATGAAACACAGTGCGGGAGTAACTCAGCGGGTCAGGCAGCATCTCTGGAGTGAGTAGATGGGTGACATTTTCAGGTTGGGTCCTATCTTCAGACGCATGGGGATATCAGGGCAGTTGACCAAAAAATAAACCCCCTGTCCCACGGTACGAGTTAATTCCAAGAGTTCTCCCGAGTTTGCCGTGATTCGAACTCGGAGATTTACGGTAATGGCCACTTGTCGGTACTCGGGGCTCTCGTGGACATTTTTCATCATGTTGAAAAATCTTCACGAGTCTTCCCGTGCTTACCTGCCGTTAGCAAGTCTTCCCGAGTACCTGCCGTTAGCGCTAAGAGACGTCCCCGAGCTCCGATGTACCTGCTACATTTCTCCGTGCTTACCACAAATTTGATTTTTTTTAAAACTCGGGAGAGCTCTTGGAATGAACTCGTACCGTGGGACAGGGCTTTAAGACATCGGCAGCTGGAGAAGAGGTGGAACCACTTGGCAACCTTTACTGTCGGTGGGATCGCTTTCAAGCGGGAGCAGTGAGGATGCGGCAGAATCTGTAAAGAGTGATTGGAAACTGGCCTTTGATGTCTGCCCTCGGTGAATCAAGCGGTTGACTTCTGGGGTTAAGTGTTCATTCCTGGACCGAAGGAAAGTTTTTCCAGGGCAAGAGTTGACACGTTGCAGATCAAGAAGCAGAAAGTATTTGTTGTGGTGAATCCGGCTTTGTCTAAGTCAGAAAATGACACAAAACTCCTTCTAAATTCAGCGCTGCCTAAAGCCCATCCATCATCACCTGCCACTTCCATTAGATTTGATGGCTAAGCAATGTTTGTGTTTCCAAGGGTTAGGCAGGACTTTTATTACATCTGTCATGGTATTTATTGCAGCACCGTGGAGTGATCTCAGCAACTGGCTGGTTAAACCTTGTCAGTGGAACGTTGGGCTCGTCAGAGGGATGGATCAACAGATGGTTTCCTGACAACTTAAAGGCAAAAGCAATTGATGAGAGTGAGGGGCTACATGGTGCAGTAGTTATTAACCTTCTAAACAGCAAGCCTGAAATGGAAAATAAATACCTGTAAAAGTGAGGTGATTTATATTGTTTTGGGAATGATTTCACAGAGTGAGGCTGGTCTTAATGAATAGCACTCTCACTTCTGTCAAAAGGATGGAAGGTTCAAACGTTACGCAAGAGACTGGGTGCGCGGTGTCACTGCTAATATTGCTGCTACTTCACAATGCCAGAGACCCGTGTTCAATCTTGGCCTTGGGGGCTGTGTGTGTGGAGTGTGTACGTGACCATAGAAACATAGAAACATAGAAAAATAGGTGCAGGAGTAGCCCATTTGGCCCTTCGAGCCAGCGCCGCCATTCAATATGACCATGGCTGGTCATCCAAAATCAGTGCCCCATTCCTGCTTTCTCCCCATATCCCTTAATTCTGTTAACCCTCTAATAGGGTGCAACACAACTTTGAAAATAAATGGTATCAGGACCTGGTGAGGGGTGTGTAAAGATACGAAGTTAGGTATCTTAGCTTACTTTACTTTTTCATATTTTCCGTCTTCTATTTTTAATTTTTTTTCCTTTCTTTTCCTTTGTTTTCCTTTTTTAGTCTCTCTGTGGGTTCTTCCTATTCACTCTTTCACGCACTTACTATCCTATCTAACTCTCTCTATACTTCCTCTTATTCTTCTTCTTCTTAAAGTATAAAATAAGAAGTGGTACAGGAAATGTATTATGTTATTTTTGGCTTACATCATTTTGCTAAAGAAAATTAAAAAAAATTAAAAATTCTGTTAGCCCTAAGAGCTATATGTAACTCTCTCACATAGAATGTAGAACAACACAGTAACAAGCCCTTCAACCCGCAATGTCTGCCGAACATCATGGCAAGAACAGTCTTATCTGTCTGCAGATGTACCCATATACCACGTACACCATGTCTGCTTCCCCCCACATCCCAAAGCTATGCAGGTCATGATCATTTGCCACTCGGGTGTGGGTGAGTGGTGGAGTCCGGAGACCCACGATGAGAATGTGGGGAGAATTAAGTATTTGGAGTAATGTACTGTGGGGTTAGGGTGCGTGTGGGTGATTGGTGGTTGACGTGGATCGATGGACCTCTCTCCATGACTCCAACACAATACAAGCCAATCCCGCAGGAACGCTGCATTGTCAACAATACTACTTTTCACTGAGACTTTCAATCTCAACCAGGTTGCTTCTGTGGCCCTGACCCCCTGAAGAGCAGACGATCCCCACTGATCAAGCTGATAGTTCTCCCTCAAACACCAGGTGATCTGCTCATTATCACATTGCTCTGGGTGGGATCCTGCTGTGGAACTGTGGCTGCATTTCCCAGTTGCTACAACTAACATCACAGGAACTTACCTAAGGTGAGATGAAATGCTATCAATATTTAAATCTTTCTTTCGCTTTAACAATTGGAGCCACACATCCTGATTCAGTACTTGTTGAAACTGCCCAGTAGATATCTTGCTGATATCTACAGTGTACCCCTGATTAACTATTTGTTGGGTTGTAACATGAGCTTCCATGGCCGTGGGCATCTGAATATTGAGGAGGCCAGTCCTCTCGAGGGAAGGGTTTTAACAGATTCCTATAGTTCATTCAGGGGGTGGAGGGTTGCCCTTGCTGGAGATGGTCCAGAGATACAAGATACAAGATACAAGATACATTTATTTGTCACATGTGCCAGCTGGCACAGTGAAATGTGATCACCATACAGCCATACAATAAAATAAAGAACACAACACACGACAGAGTTAAACATAAAACATCCCCACACAGCAGAATCAGAAGTTTCCCACTGTGAGGGAAGGCACCAAAGTCAGTCTCTTCCTCTAATGTTCACCCGTGGTCGGGGCCTCCGGAGCCCTCTGCAGTCGCCGCTACGGGCAGCCCGCCGGTCAGGCCCGCTCGCCAGGATGTTGCAACTCCGACGTCGGAACGGGAGGCCAACCTCAGCGGCTTGGACCTCCAAACCTGCCGCCGCCTCCAACCGGATTCTGCATCTCCCGACGTCCCCAGGCCGAGATGGGGTGCATTTTAAATGCTGCTCCCCCTACCTGAGTTTGGTAGTGCCACCCATCAGGCATATCTGCTCCAATGTCGAGGTGGGGTCTGCTCTGAGTTCAGATTTTGCATCCACTCAAATTTGGAAAACTATTGTGCAAGGCAGTTCAATCCTGTGACTGAACCACAATGACTTTTATTCTGAGACGGCTCCGGGCTTGAGATGGGAACGGAGGCAGAAGTAAAACCCATTTTTGGTAACAGTGCATGGATGTTAAAGCGGAACTTTTCAAACAGTATCACGAGATGAATAGACTTATTGGAGCCGAGAATTGGGAGATGATTAGACAGTCAATGCGACCCTTTGGGCCGGAACCAGCTTGAGGCCACAATGTTCTACTTCCTATTATCCTACTATCTACTTACTATCTAACTCATTGGTGACCCTCGGACTATCCTTGTTCGGACTTTGCTGGCTTTACCTTGCACTAAACGTTATTCCCTTATCAGGTATCTCTATACACTGTAAATGGTTCGATTGTAGTCATGTATTGCCTTCCTGCTGACAGGATAGCACGCAACAAAAGCCTTTCACTGTACCTCAATACATGTGACAATAAGCTAAAGTGAACTGGATGGGTGAGCTAATACGCTTATAACAGAAATTAGGTTCTTTGGTTGGGCAAACCTTGTGGCGGAGAAGTTAGCCATGCTGGAGAAGGTAGAAGGACAGAGAAGAGAAAGAAGACAATAGACAATAGACAATAGGTGCAGGAGTAGGCCATTCGGCCCTTCGAGCCAACACCACCATTCACTGTGATCATGGCTGATCATCCACAATCAGTACCCCGTTCCTGCCTTCTCCCCATATCCCTTGACTCCGCTATCTATAAGAGGTCTATCTAACTCTCTCTTGAAGATATTAGGGATGATTTAAGAAACCGGTTATTTGTCAATGCAGTTGGCAACAGATTGCCATGGAGACATCAAGTCATCACCAGTCACCAACAACTCAATGCTTCCTGACTCACTGATCAAGAAACTGTTGAACTTTAACTCCAAATTTGACCATCAGTTGGAGATCCCATTTCAAATACTGACCTCCCACTGGCATGTCCAAAGAAAGAATTGTAACTTCTGCAGTGCCTGTTACAACCGCAACATATTCCAGATTACTTTTTCAATCAGTGAAGTACTTTTTCTAAAGATTTAATATTTTAACATAAGAAATGCAGCAGCCAATTTATGGATAGGAAGCTTCCGATGTAGCCTCAATGTAGGCTATATACCCTATACATCAAATATTTTTATATATCCTATGTGTTTCCCTATATAATCTCAGAGCATATGAAAGACCAGATTATAGATACAATGAGCGATTAATTGGACAGGAGATTGGAGAAGGCTTCCTCAAAATATGACCACAGGAAGTTAATATCCCAAGCTGATGCAGGGACATCGTTCAGCATCTGCTCGACACTGCGTGCGCGGGGACCATCAGTCCTTCAGGAATTGTTGCGCCTATACTTTCTTCAATGTCACTGTTTAATAAGGCATTCGACAAGGAATTGGTACCGACCAAACATCCTTTGTAGATGGCGACCAACACTCAGCGATCGGGGCCAGTGTTGAATTCACCAATTTATCAGAGGGTATATAGGAAGCTGTAGAAGTGGGTACAATCAAGACTTTTAAAGGATATTTGGACTGATGTATGGATAGAAAAGGTTTTGAGTGCTATGTGCCAAATACAGGCAATGGATCTTGCCCAGAATGCCAATTTGATCAACATGAACAAGGTGGGATTAAGGGTCTATTTCTATGCTATATACAGTAGCTCTATCACATTCGGCAGTACAGTGGCGCAGTAATAGAATCAAAATCAGAATCAGAATCAGAATAGTACTTTATTTGCCAAGTATGTTTTGCAACATACAAGGAATAGCAGTAGAGGTGCTACCCTACGGCACCAGAGATCGGGGTTTGATCCTGACTCCGGGCGCTGTCTGTATGGAGTTTGTACGTTTCCCCTGTGAACTGCTTTGGTTTTCTCCGGGATACCTGGTTTCCTCCTTACTCCAAGGACGTACAGGTTTGTAGGTTAATTGGCTTGGTATCATTGTAAAATTGTTCCCTACTGTGTGGGGGATAGTGTTACTGTGTGGGGACCACTGGTAGAACCTAGATCAGTGGGCTGAAGGGCCTGTTTCTGCACTGTATCTTTACAATAAACGAAACATTCCTTAAAAGGCCTAGTCACTGTAGTGCAGGAAGGAGAATCTGCTTTACAAAGGAAAGGCTTGAGATTCCAATATAGAGTTCTACTGGATGTAAATGGAGCAACTAGGATAACGGAGGAGAAAACTATTTTCCATGAATAGTGAATGATAGGTTTGTGGAAGTTGTCCACATCAAGGCTTTTCAGCACCAAGACATGTCTCCGAGGCTCCAAGGCTTGGTGTGCCCACATCTACTGGGGTGCACAATGACCACACCAGGGAAGTTGCGACCCAATTGCCTATAACTCAAGAAAATCACTGTGGATAACCTCCATTCCACTCAATGGAGCTCTGACACATCAAAAGTCAAGACTGTTTAATCGTCATTTATACCATCAATTAAACACTGACATTATTACTTGCTGCAGGCCCATTACAGGCCCACTAAGGTAACAACAAAACAAATAAATAGACAATTGTGAATAATACAATTAATTGTTAATCAGTAATACTCAGTAATAATCAGTAATACGGTATTAATCAGGTAACCAGACATAATTTTCATATGGTAACCATAATGGAGTTTTCATATGAAGAAAGACTGGATAGACTCAGCTTGTACTCACTGGAATTTAGAAGATTGAGAGGGGATCTTATAGAAACTTACAAAATTCTTAAGGGGTTGGACAAGCTAGATGCAGGAAGATTGTTCCCGATGTTGGGGGAGTCCAGAACAAGGGGTGACAGTCTAAGGATCAGGGGGAATTCCTTTAGGACCGAAATGAGGAAAACATTCTTTACACAGAGAGTGGTGAGTCTCTGGAATTCTCTGCCACAGAAGGTCATTAAGGCCAGTTCATTGGCTATATTCAAGAGGGAGTTGGATGTGGCTCTTGTGGCTAAAGGGATCAGGGGGTATGAAGAGAAGGCAGGTACGGGATACTGAGTTGGATGATCAGCCATGATCACATTGAATGGCGGTGCAGGCTCGAAGGGCCGAATGGCCTACTCCTGCACCTATTTTTCTATGTTTTCTATGTTTCTATGTAATAGTGCAAAACAGAAGTACATAGTGCAACCAAATCAAAGTCCATAATAGGTAGACAAAAATGCTGGAGAAACTCAGCGGGTGAGGCAGCATCTATGGAGCGAAAGAAATAGGTGACGTTTCGGGTCGAGACCCTTCTTTAGACCGAAACGTCACCTATTCCATCGCTCCATAGATGCTGCCTCACCCGCTGAGTTTCTCCAGCATTTTTTACTACCTACGATTTTTCCCGCATCTGCAGTTCTTTCTTAAACACAGTTCATAGTAGATCTTTGCTGAGGTAGGGTTGTGGCTAGTGGTGTGCAGGGTTCAAGAGCTTGATGGCTGCAGGAAAGAAGCTAATCTTGAACCTGTTGGTCATGGTTCTCAGGCTCCTGTATCTTCTACCCAATGGTGATTGTGAGGTGAGAATGTGTTCAGGGAGGTCTGGTCCTTTGATGATATTAGCTGCAGTTTTGAGGCAGCGCCTCCTGTAGTTCCCGTCAATGGTGGGCAGGTGAATACACGTGATGGACCGTGACCTCCGTCCCTGTGGGTTGGTGGTTGGAGTTTAGGGGGCAGAGATAGGTGTTTGCATGGGAGGGGCGACTGTGTCTGCATTGACCATCAACCACCCTGCAATAATACCATTATATTCTCCCCAGATCAGTAACAACTTCCCACAGATTCTACCACACATCGCTACACTAGGGGCAATAACCACCGGCCAGTTAGCCTATCTTCCCACAGTCTTTTGATGTGGGAGGAAACTGGAGATCTCGGAAAAAACCCATGCAGGTCACGGGGAGAACGTACAAACTCCGTACGGACAAACGCCCGTAGTCAGGATCGAAGCCCGGTCTCTGGCGCTTTAAGGCAGTAGCTCGACCGCTACGCCCACTGTTCCCTGAAGTTTGCTGCCAACATCTCATTTAATAATGACGCCACTGCAACACAAGTGACAGAACACAAGAGGCGAGGTGTTCCATCTTCCCCTGCTCCCCCACAGGTCACTGTCCTCATCCTCAGCAACAGAAATCTGAGTCAGCAGACAGCTCCCACCAGCACCACCGGATGATGGAGCTGTTATGACCTTTAGTAAAAGGCAGTAAATCCTGTAACACCACATTATTGCAAATGGTCCCACATGTCATTTTGATTCACGACAAAGAAAGCGTGAACTTGCTTCCATATAACGTGGATGGTTTCAACTGCGTGAGAATGTGAAATAGAATGTGAAATAGAGCCACTCAGCGTGGAAGCAAGCCCTTTGTCCCATCTTGCCCATCCTGACCTAATTGTTTCATCTTAACTAATCCCATCTGCCCACGTTTGGCCCATATCCCATCTAAACCCTTCCTATCCATGTACCTGTTAAAATGTTTAAAAATTTGTTACAGTACCTGCCTCAATTACCTGCTCTGATTTCGTATGACCACGTTTCCTCCCACATTCCAAAGACCTACAGATTTATAGGTTAATTGGCTTCTGTAAATTGTCCCTAGTGTGTAGGACAGAACTGGTGAATGGGTGATTGTTGGTTGGCATGGGCTCAGTGGGCCGAAGGGCCTGTTTTCATGTTGCATCTAAACAAAACAAATATACCACCACCCTCTGTGCGAAAAAAGTTGCCCCTCAGATTCCTATTCAATCTTTCCCCTCTCACCTTAAACCTGTGTCCTCTGGTTCTTGACTCCCCTGCTCTGGATAAAAGACTCTGTGCATGTCTAAAGGGCCTGTCCCACCAGCATCCGACTCCATGCGATGAGCGCGATCAAACTAGAAGCAGGGGCCACACGGAGGTCGGGTGATCCCCTGTACAGGGCCGTTCCCACCAGCATGCGCCTGCATGCGGCAAGCGCGACCAAACCGGCAGCGAGGGCCGCGTGGAGGTCGGGTGAGCGGCGCAACGCGGCGCAAAGTGAGGCGAACTTGGAGCAAAGTCTTAAAGGTAAGTTCGCCAGGACAGAGAGGGACACACAGAGAGGGGCACAGAGGCACACACACAGAGGGCCACGGAGCCACACACATAGAGGGTCACGAAGGCACCTACAGAGAGGGTCACGGAGGCACGATGTCGAGGCGGTGTGTAATGCGTCGAGGCGACTGCGAGTCGACAAGCCGTTGCCGCGCGGAATTTTTGAACATAGTCAGTTTTTCGGAGCCCCGCGCGATGTCGGGACGAACTCCGCACAATTCCGCACGGCTCCGGCGATCGAAGTGGGACCGGCCCCGCGACGCCGGACGGCTCAAGCGACCACGTTAGGTCGCGCTCATCGCATAGAGTTGCATGCTGGTGGGACAGGCCCTTTAGTAGTGCTGATAGCATGGAGCAGTGAGGAGAGTGCTGGCTCTATTACCCAACAGGATTTCTCTGTCCTCCTGAGAGAGCAGGCGGAAGTTTAGTTTAACATTTCATGTCAGGGTGGCATCTGCGACAAGGCGGCATTTCCTCAGTACTACATGCTTGCGCCAGCCACGTTTCTGTGTCACTGGAATGGCTCAAACCTCCTGAATGGAAGTGAGGGAGCTATCCTGTGAGCCACGTGCTGGAACGAAATTCCAGCCGAGATTGATGCTCCTTGTAAGAGCCAGGATTAGCACAAATCTAAATAATGGGAATGATAACATCAATACTGGCAAACAGAGTGAGCAGAAGGCCATTCAAATTGGTCGAACCAAACATATGACAAAGCCGGGAGCAGCAAGCACTTTATCAAACCTCTTAATATAATGGGGCAGTTGCTAAGTAACGGGCTGGCACAGGTCACTAAAGCCAGGCAGAGGGGAAAATGCATGGTGGAGATTCAAAACGTGTGGGCAGCTACTTTTGTGTGGCACTCCATGGGCCCAGTGGTTGCCTAGTGATGGCATTGACGTCAAAAGCTGAAGTTAGTGCTGAGGTTAACACGCTGCAGCTAATGAGTGAAATCAGCTGCACTTCCTCCACGAGGAGCCGGCGGCTGAGGAAGGCGGAAGCAAGAGCCCCAGAGATGTTGCTGCTGAAATTTTCCTCCGCTGAACCACCGAGGGAAGTCCCCACGTACGGGCAAAATTAGAAAGTAAAATTCCACTGGCAAACAGAATTTAAAACCCCCGACAGTCTCAACCTTTTATTTGCATATTAATATGAGGGGAGAGGCAGTGAATGTTTTCCTTTACTAACATTACCATTACTTCATTGAACACTTTATCTTCCATGTCCCTCGACTACTGGAAGAGCATAATTGCTCACAGTGGTGTTAAGTTTCAACTGAGGCGTTGGCACTAGAAAAGAGAACCTTGCATTTCTAATGCACCTTTCAGGACACCCCTAAACACTCGAGGATGCTTTCACACGAAGCATTAATTCAGCACAGAAACATAACCTCTGGGGCACCTCATCCCCATTGACCAAGATGTCCCATCTAAGCTACTCGCATTTACCTTTGCTTGGTCCATATCCACTAAACACTCCCTTTCCATGTATCTGCTCTGACCTCCCTACCATTGAGGGGATCTACCGCAGCCGCTGCCTCAAAAAGGCTGCCAGCATCATCAAGGACCCACACCATCCTGGCCACACACTCATCTCCCCTCTGCCCTCAGATAGAAGTAGGTACAGGAGCCTGAAATCTGCAACATCCAGGTTCAGGAATAGCTGCTTCCCCACAGCCATCAGGCTACCAAACTCAACTCATACAAAACTCTGAACATGAATAGCCCATTGCACTTTATCTGTTTATTTATTTGTGTGTGTATATATTTATTCAATGGTATCTGTATTTATCTCTACTATATTCTGTTGTGCTGAAGCAAAGCAAGAATTTCATTGTCCTATCTGGGACACATGACAATAAAGTCTCTTGAATATTGAATCTTGATCTGTCCAAATGCCTTTTAAATGCTGCTATAGTGCCCTTCCCCAGCAACCTTGCGTGCACCTCGTTCCGTTTTCCAACCACCTTCTGTGTGAAGCAGTTGCAACTCAGGTTCCTACCAAATCTTTCGCTCTCACTGTGTGCCATATACCAATGAACTATCCTCTCTAGATCTTATTCTTCTATCCTCGGTAAAAGATTCCGTGCATTCACCCTACTCTCTCGTGATGTTATGCACCACACCAATTACTCTCCTGTTATTCCACACTACTATATCATCATCTCTCAGCCTCCAGCGCTCTAAGGAATCACATCTTACCCTGTACAACCTCTCCCCGTTGCTCAGGCCCTTGAGTCCTTCTTGCCAGGACAAGGATCTGAAAATCCCATGCCATCTTACATAGAAACATAGAAAATAAGTGCAGGAGGAGGCCATTTGGTCCTTCGAGCCAGCACCACCATTCAATATGATCATGGCTGATCCACAATCAATAACCCGTGCCTGCCTTCTCCCCGTATCCCTTGATTCCAATAGCCCATAGAGCTCTATCTAACTCTCTTTTAAATCCATCCAGTGAATTGGCCTCTACTGCCTTCTGTGGCAGAGAATTCCACAAATTCACCACTCTCTGGGTGAAAACGTTTTTTCTCATCTCAATTTTAAATAAACTCCCCTTTATTCTTGGACTGTGGCCCACGGTTCTGGACTCACCCAACATTGGGAACATTTTTCCTGCATCTCGTTTGTCCAGTCCTTTTATAATTTGATAAGTCAGTTTCTCCAAGATGTCCTCTCATCCTTCTAAATTCCAGTAAATACAACCCATTGTGTTAATAGCATATCTTCTGTAGCATGGTGATCGAAAGTGAACGCAATTCTCCAAGTGCGGCCTCACCGACGTCTTGTACAACTCTAACATAACGTCCCAGCTTCTACACTGAATTCACTGACAGACAAGAGAAATGCACCATTGATTGAGATTATCTGCCAGGCATTTCCAGTATGGATGGATTTCTACTTTAACAGAAGCAGAAAAGAGCGTAAATATTCAGCTGGTCAGGCGGCATCTGCAGAGAAGTGAAATTAATGCTATGGGTCAATGACCTTTCATCAGATCTTTTTTTCGAATATTGCATAGTTTCAAACATTTTTTTTTTTTACTGGTCTCATGGTCACATTGACCGTTGGAATTTTTTGATCTATTTTTGGACGGTTTATGGAAGCAGTTTCAGAATTTAATTAACTTCCCCAAACTAAATGAATCTCATGTCATTCTGTTGAATGGGATTACTTCCCATCAATGGGCCTGTTAGGAGTAAATCGATCCTTTAGATTTTACATCAGTTGGGTCATGGGTTCTGCTCTGTCTTTGGAGACTTGTGCATTCTAACTCTTGGCTCCAGTGGCTGTAAAAATACATTTATGACTTCTTATCAAAGAGCAAAGGATGTCTTCACTTATCAAAAATATTTAGAATATCTACAAAATCAAAATATTTCAGATGCAGGAATTACTACTATTGAATACAAAATTAATTTGGGGCGGAAATCTATCCATATTGAAAATTAATGGCAGAATTGCTGCCTTGCAGCGATGGAGTCCAGGGTTTAATAGTGTGATTAAATGAGAACTTACCAGTTTGAAGTTTGATCTTTATTTCATGAGGAGTTACGGTGAGCGATTACGTGAAGAAGCCCCGCCAGTGCGCCTGCGCGTCAATCTTCAGAGCAACGGCGTGAAATGACAGTAACTACAGTCGAAGTGATATAGTAAGACTCAGAAGACTAGAACTACCAGATGATCTTTGCGATTATGAGGGCCGGGAGCAGAGGGCACGTAATCAATCGTTCACCGTAACTCCTCATAAAATAAAGATCAAACTTCAAACTGGTAAGTTCTCGTTTAATCTGACTATTTTACTTTGGAGTCACGTGAGTGATTCCGTGAAGATTTCAAAGCTCTGTGATTTCATGCCATAGATACAGTTCCATACGACACACTGCTTCGGTTGACAATGGATAAATCATGTATTCAACATTGTTTAAATTATATAATGAACGTCTTAAACAATAAAAGAACAATAATAACCCCACTTTCGCAGGGGATATTACAAAGGAGAACTCAAACAGAACCCAAAACAGCATGCCAAAATCCTTCCATTGCGAGGACAGGTTTATCATAAACTGTGAAAAGGTTCCTTCACTGGACCATCCTGCGGTGAGGATTTGGTCTAAAGGCACGTCCTGCGCCTTTGCTGCGTACATTGATGTCGCCCTGGTGGAGTGAGATTTAAACTACTCCAGCATAATCCAAACCTGTTTCGGCCATCTAGAAATAGTTTGTACTGACAGGTGCAAACCTGTTTAGTTTGGATTTGCAACCTACCCCCGACCGGTGACTGATCTCTAGAGGATATATCCCCGACTAGTCCAGTACTTGTACCTCCATGGTTGCTGGGTTCCTCGGTATCCTGGCCCTGTTTGGAGTGTGCATTGGAGTGGTCCAATGTTTTGGTCCCTCGGTAAGGGACGTATCAGATATTAAACTGATAAGAACAGATGCTACACTTGATCTTAGCCAAAACTCCAAAGAGTGATACGTGTAGCTTGGGTCGCTCGGCTTGGTCTTTGACCTGCACCATCATCTCTAGCCCGTCTGAAAGGGTATGGTTTTTGAGGCATCCTGCTCCCAGGATGAGGTTTGATGAGGCCGATTGTTTTTGCCCCATCGTCCAGGTCTTTTCCTGGATATTAGAGGATCTGCGCAAGGCTGTGGGTTGAGCGTAGGCTTGATGGCTATTTCGTGTAAAATTAATTTTCCAAATGGGCATTACACAGCAGGGCCCATATCCTGCTGTGTTTTGATAGTGGTGTCCTTGTACCATTTGCCCAAATGCTATTATTCTTGCTCCAACCAGTTTTTAGGGTTTTCTGCAGCCTCAACCCATGCGCCCTCATGATGCGCCCCTTTAGAGCGATGCACAGTTAACAGGTGCCTGATATCTCTTGCAAAGTTTCCCCCATTATGGAGTCCTGGAACTGGTGAGAGGCCATATAGTTAACATTGCCGGCCAGGTTTTCATCCATCTGTTCACCAGTTCCAGCCAGTATGGCAATTTTTGCTTGCCACATCCGGCACACTTGGGAGCATAGCTCATGTGCTTTGGTTCGTGCTTTCTGCAGTGTCACCAACTTCAGGGTCAGAGTCATATCTTGCCCTGGCTCTCCCGGCTCATGCTCACGGGAGGTATCATGCAGTCTTTAAAAAGGAGCTGCTGTTATGGGTCCCCATGCAGACTCGTAGGCATATTATCCTTCATATGTGTACAGCTCTTTTGCTATATGGACCTCAGCTAGAGGTTGCTGCTGAAAGCTGCTGGGGAACCCTGGTGGTATAAAACCCCGGCTGGAACACCTCCTGGTTGATCATTTTATCTATGAGGTGTTCCACTTTGTCCAGACGTCCCCAACCTTTATTTTTGGAAGGGGGGATGTCTTTCTGGCCTCACTCATCAGAGTCGAGAGGCCTGGACAATTTACTCTTGGCCTGCCTCCTAACAGGAGTGGCCACAGTGCTCTGAAGCACCGGAGATGCTGCCACTGGCTGAACTGCCGGCGGCTCTGAAGTCGGCGTCTCAAAGCCGGCGTACGCCCGTTGACCGCAGCCCCGCGGGTAGGTTTTACTTTATAGGCGACACACTCGCCTTATTTTTCTCTGTTAATATTTTATTCCCTTTGGAAGTGTCCCTGCTGGCTCCTGTAACCAGCCTTACGGGACACTTACTACGGTTGTTTTACTTACCGCTGATGGAGCTGCCCTCTCCAGCCTGTCGGTGCCAAACGCGTCTGACGTAATGACGCGCAGGCGCACTGGCGGGGCCCGTTTACGGAATCACTCACGTGACTCCGAAGTAAAATCCCGTACAGAGTTTGTACTTTATCCCTGTGACCATGTGGGTCTCCTCTGGGAGCTCTGGTTTCCTCCCACATTCCAAAGACGTGTAGGTTAGTTGGTATCTGTAAATTGTCCCTAGGGTGTAAGATAGAACTAATGTACACGTGATCGCTGGTCGGCATGGACACGAAGGCTGAAGGGCCTGTTTCCATGCTGTATCTCTAATCTAAACAACATTAGCACAGAAATAATACAAAATGACTACAAAATACTACCGAGCCGGAATTCTGAAATCTGAAAACCTGACAAAACTCATTCTACCTGATTAATTGACTTTCTTCTCTCATCCCTCACCTGTTGAACATTTCCAAAACACTTTGTTTCAGTTTCAGGGAAACACCTGATGATTGATGCAGTGGACTTTGTAGGAACGTGTTGTGCAGAAATGTGTTGAATCTAAAGTGAAAAATGAAATTAATCATGTGAATCATGTGCCTAAAGTTACTCTAAAGTAAAAATGAAATCCCGTAGGCCTGCATTAAATTTCTACCGCACATACATACACACACATACACAGACACATACTCACACGAAGTGTGATCATTTCCTTAGTTATAGGAGCTGAAATAGGCCATTCAGCCCATCAAGTCCACTCCGCCATTCAATCATGGCTGATCTATCTCTCCCTCTCAACCCATTCTCCTGCCTTCTCCCCACAACCCCTGACACCCTTACTAATCAAGAATCTATCTATCTCTGCCTTAAAAATATCCAATCACTTGGCCTGCACAGCCTTCTGTGGCATTGAATTCCACAAATTCACCACCCCCTGACTAAAGAAATTCCTTCTCATCTTCCTAAAGGAAAAGGTCCTTTAATCCTGAAATATTTTGAGGCCTGCACCCTCCTCCACAGTTGCCTCCATCACCTCCTACCCCAGAACCTCCTTTGTTGCAAGCACAGTGACCCCAGTTTCCCCACTCTAGCCGTGCACACAAATCCTCAGCCTTCAGGCATTAATGTGCAATCGAATGGACACTTTCGGAGCCAAGCAAAATGATGCAGATTGTCCCGATCCATCACCATAGAAACAAGACAGATAGATGTAACGACAGGATGCCCAAAGGTTCTGCACTGCAACCTTCCAGTTAGAAGCCAAGTCAGCGCCTAATCTCAAAGCACAATGTCATATCACTAAATAACATGTGGAGTAATGGGCAGTCAGGAAGGTTACAGGACCATAATCGAATCGCCCTCTGCAGTGTATCAGTGTCATTTGAACCTGGAATGAACTACTGCCATCAATTCCCTGGTGCTGTCAGTGGTGCAGTAGTTATTCATTTAAGTTACACGTTAAAGTTCTAAGTGTTCATTTTGTTTGTCTGTGGAAGGTGTGTTTGATGGTTAAAGGGCTGAGGGCTGCGAAAAGATTTATTTGCTCCCCCTGACACGCTCCTCCCTAGAATCCTAGAATCACCGTGATTAACAAGTCCTCATTTCCGTTTTTTAGACATTCCATAAACAAATGTATTACCCGGACGAACTTGATCTTCCCCCCTATCACAAACTTTCCCTCTGTTCTGTGTAAGAAAGAACTGCAGATGCTGGTAAAATCAAAGGTAGACGCAAAATGCATGAGTAACTCAACGGGTGAGGCAGCATCTATGAACAAGTGGTCACAGGTTAAGGATAAGGGGGGAAGTCTTTTAGGACCGAGATGAGAAAAACATTTTTCACACAGAGTGGTGAATCTCTGGAATTCTTCGCCACAGAAGGTAGTTGAGGCCAGTTCATTGGCTATATTTAACAGGGAGTTAGATGTGGCCCTTGTGGCTAAGGGGATCAGGGGGTATGGAGAGAAGACAGGTACGGGATACTTGATCAGCCATGATCATATTGAGTGGTGGTGCAGGTTTGAAGGGCCAAATGGCCTATTCCTGCACCTAGTTTCTATGTGTCTATGTTTCTATGTTTCTATGGAGAAAAGGAATGGGCGACGTTTCGGGTCTGGACCAAGGGTTACTCCAGCATTTTGTGTCTTTCCTCTGTTCTGCCTGCACTTCCACCTGTCTACAACTCAGCGCCTATTAGTTTTTCCTCTAGTTCTGATGAAGAGGTCATGACTTGTAGCAATGACTCTGTTTCTCTCTCTCCACGATTGCTGCCTGACCTGTGGTGTAACTCCAACATTTGCTGTTATTATTTTTAAATACCAATCTCTGCAGTCTTTGCTATTTCAAATGCCACTAACACAGTAGGGGCAATTTTGCAGAGGGCCGATGAACCTACACACTTGCATATCTTTGCGACATGGAAGGAAAGAAATGCAACTACGATGGGAAGTACCCAGAGGAAACCAATTGGTCACAACATGTAAATTCCACACTGACAGCATCCGAGATTGGGATTGAACCCGGGTCTCTGGCGCTGTGAGGCAGCAGCTCAACCAGTCCTGCTCACTGGTGCCTGGTAGTTGAACAGTACTAGTCATTTGTATCTGATCAGTTGGATACTTGCTCAACGCTTTAAGGACGTGTTCCTTCCTGTCCATCGCTATTCGTGTCACACAGATGCAGGCCACAATGATGTCCTCTGGGACTCTGAGGATGTGACACGTCTGACTGCAGTTCCATGGACAAGTGTGATGTAACATGCGTATGTTTAATATCTGAGCGCACAGGGCAGTTCCACTCTTTGAAAGGTCTGTACCGCCAACTTTGATGTGCTAAAAACATTTCTGTTCCTCCGTCGGAATTTCAATCACACATCAAAGAAATGAAACCTGGGGAGGTGGGGAATTTCCACGAGGGGTGATCTGTGCCTTCTCCTCCTCTCTGCAGAGCCATTTATACACACATTAGAGTCACAGTTGGTGTAAAATTAGATTTATCTATCTATGGTATGGTTCATAACATTCTCAACTCTGAGTCATGGGTTCAGATCTGATAACATTTGTTTAATGTCTCTTTTTTAGGTGCGATGTTAAACCGAGGGCCTGCCTACAGTCTCAGCTGTGTTTCAAAATCTCAGAGATCTAATTCCTCCACCACACTCCTTTTCTGACATCCTTTAGTCTCTTTTTCATCTCTCTCCTTCGTCACTTATTCCACCCACCTGCTAATCACTGTATCCACCTATCACTTGTCAGGCTTTGTTCCACCCCACCTCTCTTTTTCAGCTTTCTCTGCCCTATTATAATCTGTCTGAAGAAGAACCCTGACCCAAAATGTCATCTCTCCATTCCTGTCACAGATGCAGCCTGACCCGTTGAGTTCCTCTAGCTCAAGCTGCCAATAATCACCTGTAAAAAAACACCGAATTAGTGTAAATTTCCGTCTAATAAACAATAGCCTAATGCGATGGTGATTGTGCTGAGTGACTTGGTTAACCATCGACCTCATTCAGAAATGTAAACATCCAAACCTATTCAGGCTTGCAGCTCTGCTCTGAACCACAACAGCAGAATATTCACAACTAGACATATACCACACTGAATATTTAGTCTCATATGCTTCCCTTCATGATAGTGGAGAAAGTGAGTTTCTGCCTGAGTACATTTCCAAGTGTAGAAGAGCTCAAACCATCAGGGTGACTGCACTGGGGTCAGACTAGTGAGAAAGCAAGCCTGCAGGCATTTGCAGACACAAGGAACTGTAGATGCAGGTTTACGAAAAACACTAAATGAGTTGAGCTTAGTTTATTGTCATGTGCACCGAGGTACAGTGAAAAGGTTTTGGTGCGTGCTAACCAGTCAGCGGAAAGACAATACATGGTAACAAGCAAGCCATCCACAGTGCACAGACATATGACAAACGTGAATAGCGTTTAGTGAAAGATAAAGCCAGTAAAGTCCGATCAAAGATAGTCCAGGGATGGCCCAATGAGGTAGATAGTAGTTCAAGACGGCCCTCTAGTTGTTGGTAGGGTTGTTCAGTTGCCTGATAACTGCTGGGAAGAAACTGTCCCTGAATCTGGAGGTGTGCGCTTATACACATCTAGTAACTTTTGCCCAATGGGAAGGTAAGTGTCGCTCAGCGGATCAATCAAGAATCAAATGTTTAATTTTCGCATGTACCAAAACCGAACAATTTTGTGTTGTGTTGTAGTGCCCAAGATTATATCTTAGTTTTCCTCACAAGTCAAAGTCAAAGTCAAAGTCAAACAAACTTTATTGTCATTTAGAAATACATCGATATATGCAGTTCCAAACTAAATTCCGTTGCATTTGGCTCCCTGTGCAACACGATAATTAACAGAAGGATAGACATGGATAAAATGGATAAAAAGGATAAAAGGATAAATAGACAATGGTGGCAGCCCATTACATGGCATTCAGGAGTCTGATGGCTCGTGGGAAGAAGCTGTTGCAGAACCTTGATGTTCTGCTCCTTATGCTACGATATCTTTTGCCCGAGGGCAGCAGAGTGAACAGTCCGTGATGGAGATGTGTTGGGTCTTTTATAATACTGCTGGCCTTAGACACGCAACGTTTGGTCGCAATATCCCCGATTGAGAGGAGAGACGTCCCGATGATTTTTTCAGCTGTCCTCACCACTCTCTGCACAGACTTCCAGTCGGAGGCTTTACAGCCCCCAAACCAGACAGAGATACAGCTGGTCAAAATACTCTCTATGGTGCCCCTGTAGAAAGTAGTGAGGATGGGATGGGGGAGGTGAGCTCTTCTCATCCGGCGCAGAAAGTGCAACCGCTGCTGCGCTCTCTTAACTGTTGATAAGATGTTATTTGACCAGGTCAGACTGTTAGTGATCTGCACCCACAGGAACTTAGTGCTACTGACCACCTCCACATCGCTGTCATTGATGTGAAGTGGTGTGGGACTGTGCCGGTTTTGCCTGAAGTCGACGATGACCTCCTTTGTTTTTTCGACATTCAGGATCAGGTTGTTCGTATTGCACCAGTCCACCAGTTGTTTCACCTCCTCCCTGTAAGCCAGCTCATTGTCGTCCCTGATGAGGCCCACCACTGTTGTGTCATGTGCATACTTCATGATGTAGTTTGTACTAAACCTGGCACAACAGTCGTGGGTCATCAGGGTAAACAGCAGTGGACTCAGGGCACAGCCCTGAGGGGAGCAGAGGCCTTTGAGGTGCAGAGACCTTTGGTCTAATGAGTAACACTGAAGAAGGTTGACTTTAATTGATAATTAGCTTTCCCATTACATCAGTCAAGATATGCATAAACAATTACAAACGTTACTCTTTATCAGAGGAGAAATTCAGCATTTTCAGGTAAGTTTACCCCTGAGCTCACATTTCAATAATGAGATGTGGTTGCAACTCAATTACAACAGTTCAGTCTGATTGCTAGCTGTTTAATGCATCTGTAAATTGACACTGATCACAGCTGCAGTACCATTTACAACAGATCTTTATAGATACTCTTTAATAATAAACTGCCCACATAAATGGGCAACAGCAGCTCTTCAATAATACCTGGGACATCAGTCTAGATCTTGGTACTCCAGCCCCTGAGCTTGGGCATGAAGGCAACATTATTACCCCAAGGCAAGATTGCTCTAATCTCCACCAAGACTGGTTTCCAAAAGGGATGCACCCTCTTGGGCTACAGAGCAGCTTGGAGCTTACAGTTCTTGAATAAGTCAGCCATTGCCATGATCATAATCTCAATGTTGCCTACCTCCAGAAGAAGTTTGGAAGGCTTATTAGGTGTTGAAATGTTCTGATTGATGGACTCTTTGGCTCATATCCCTCAGACTTGAAATGTTAACCCTTTCTCTTTCCGCAGGTGCTGCCAGACCCCCTGAGCTTTCCCAGCACTCTCTCTTTTTATTTCGGATTTCTGGCATCTGCAGTTTCTTCGTCCTGTGCTGGAGGACTATAATATTTGGACCCTAACGTCGCCTCCCAGTTTAGCACAAAAACAAAGGCAACATCAACCGTAAATATCAGATATCATTATTTTTGAGGATTGTCAGAACCATGACTACATCATGTGAACGAGACAATCCTTGGTTACCATAGCGCCCAAGAAGTAGCGGCTGGGAAGCTGCAGAGAAATGTCTTTGTAGTTTCTTTTTAAACATTGACTGCTTCAGGAGAGGGATTAATAATTCAGCTTGTCAGTCCCGCTACTGTTAATTTGCTAGTGACATCCATGCAAGCGATACAGCAGTAGACAGGTCAAAGCTAACAGTGTTTTATGACCGTCTTACAAGCGGGTGAAATCAACCAGGAACAGAACCATACTGTGCTGCAGAGTCCATTCAGCCCGTTGTGTCCGTGCTGGCTCTTTGAAAGGCCAACCTCATCCCTGTCCACAGCGCTGCACTCTTTGCCCAGGGATAGCAGTGTAAAGGGAGCTCGAGCATAAATGCGGTCTAGGCTCCATGGAGTGTGTAGGAAGGAACTGCAGATGCTGCTTGACACTGAAGATAGACACAAAATGCTGGAGTAACTCAGCAGGGTCAGGCAGCATCACTGGAGAAAAGGAATTGGTGACGTTTTGGGTCGAGACACTTCTTCAGACAGTCTGAACTACTATCTACCTCTTTGGTGACTCTTTCTGGTCAAGTCAATTCTTCCGACAGTCTGAAGAAGGGTCTCGATCCGAAACTTCATCCATTCTGCGATGCCTGTCCCGCTGAGTTACTCCGGCATTTGGTGTCTATCTAGGCTGTATGGATTCCTGCACAATCTGCTTCTCCTGACTCTGCCTGTGTGTTTACCTGTCAAAGCTGGACACAGCACGTTGTCTTGGGCAAGAGTACAGAGGACCCTTGCACACACCAGTCAAGTGCGACAGAACCAGTTGGAAGGTATCTGCCGCCATTGCTAATTGCAGTTGATGTTTTCCGAAACATGAAAGCTTCGCTTGAGGGAAAAGTCGTCCTATTTTGAAATGTAGCCAACATGTTACCATGGTGAAACCATGCGAGTAAAACTGCTACTCCAGCAAGAGTAAACAACATGCCTTGGGTTCTCATCTCTGCTCTCACTTCATTTGAAAAAGCCTGTTTCGAAGGTTAGAGATGGAGGAGGAGATTCTGATGATGGACTCTTGGTCTAAAATGGGTGGCATGGTGGTCCTACAGTGAGTGCTGCTGCTTCACAGTCCTGCGGACCTGGGTTCGGTCCTGAACTCATGTGTTTGGGTTACACTACATGGAAACAGGTTCTTCACCCCAACTTGTCCATGCCGCCCAACATGTCCCATCTACACTCATCCAACCTGCCTGCATTGGCTCACATCCCTCCAAAACTATTCTATCCATGTACCTGTCCAAATGCTTTTTAAATTTTGTGATAGATGTTAGACGTAGAAACATAGAAAAAGGTGCAGGAGTAGGCCATTCGGCCCTTCGAGCCCGCACCGCCATTCAATATGATCATGGCTGATCATTCAACTCAGTATCCTGTACCTGCCTTCTCTCCATACCCACTGATCCCTTTAGCCACAAGGGCCACATCTAACTCCCTCTTAAATATAGCCAATGAACTGGCCTCAACTACCTTCGGTGGCAGAGAGTTCCACAGACTCACCACTCTCTGTGTGAAAAATGTTATCCTCATTTCGGTCCTAAAGGAATTCCCCCTTATCCTTAAACTGTGACCCCTTGTTCTGGACCTCCCCAACAATCTTCCTGCATCTAGCCTGTCCAACCCCTTAAGAATTTTGTAAGTTTCTATAACATCCCCCCTCAATCTTCTAAATTCTAGCGAGTACAAGCCGAGTCTATCCAGTCTTTCCTCATATGGAAGTCCTGACATCCCAGGAATCAGTCTGGTGAACCTTCTCTGTACCCGCTCTAGGGCAAGAATGTCTTTCCTCAGATTTGGAGACCAAAGCTGTACGCAATACTCCAGGTGTGGTCTCACCAAAACCCTGTACATCTGCAGTAGATGTTCCTATACTCAAATCCTTTTGCTATGAATGCTAACATACCATTCGCTTTCTTCACTGCCTGCTGCACCTGCATGCCTACTTTCAATGACTGGTGTACCATGACACCCAGGTCTCGTTGCATCTCCCCTTTTCCTAATCGGCCACCATTCAGATAATAGTTTAAATAGTTGTCTGAGTAGCGTTCACATCTTCTCTCTGTGGCTGTATTATTGATAATACATTTTTCCAAGTTACTATTTATTGATTAACCATTGTTAAATATGAACTAGCTATTTCCCAATCTATAAATCTACAGCTGATTGTAGATTTAACAGTGTGAATATTATTGTCTGTTGATGACATGGCATATCTGGCCATTAGACCAAAACTGAAGAAAACTTTCTTCCACAAAGCATAAAAAATTAACAGAACAGTCTAACAGCCAGTCCTCACAAGAACTCCATTGCGATCATTACATTATTCAAAGCCTTCTAAAATAGATATTTGCTATTCTCTTTTTGCTTCCATTCTGGCAACAGTTTAAGCCAAAACTTGAAATCTCCCAGGGATGGTTCCAGTGGATATGCATTACAACTAGCAATGCCTCACTGAAATGCACCATAATCTGTGTATGCAACTGAGTGTAAATCTAGAGACGTATTTGCGGTGTGCGTAGTTAGACTTGTTGATTGCCTCTCCCATATTATATGTTAAGCTTTCGTAAGATGTTAATTATCTTTTAAATGCCAAAGGGAGCTAAATTGTAGCACTCTTACCTCTAAACCAGGTTATGGGTTCCAGACTTTCAAGACTTAAACACAATGATCTAGGCTGCAGGCTTGGGGATTGCTGCTGCCCGGCCTTTGATATCATCCTTTGGGTGAAATTTTAAACATAGGTCCACCCTTCTCTCCCACATTAATGTGAACATTCCTGCTGCACTATTTTGAAGAAGGGAGGGCTTTCTGCCTCATGTTCTGGCCAATATTCAACAACATTGAATCGGATTATAGGATGGCACAAAAAGAGACACAGCTTGCTGGAGAACACATTGGATCTGGTCTCGACCCGAAACGTCGCCTATATCCTTCGCTCCTTAGATGCTGCTGCACCCGCTGAGTTTCTCCAGCTTTTTGTGTAACCCTCGATTCTCCAGCATCTGCAGTTCCTTCTTTAACACATTGGATCAGTCAGCATCCCTGGAGAGACCATTTCTATGTTCACCAGAGATGTTGCCTGACCACTGAGTTACTCCAGCACTTTTTTTGTAAACCGGCATCTACAGTTCCTCATGTCTATAGGGTGGCGTAGCTGTGTATCGCCTCCCTGTGAACCAATGGATTACCACAGTGTTTTCTGTTTGTAGGAAAGATGCCATCAGATTAATTGATTATCCCTGGTGTGGATTCAAGTGATAGAATCTGGAGAGTTAGTGGGAATGTGGGGAGAATAAAGTGGGGTTCATGTAAATGAGCTCTTGATGTTTTAGCATGGGCCCTTGGGGCAGAAGGTCGAATCTGCACTGTATGATTCCAAAACTCAGTCTGATGAAGCTGACTGTTTTCAAATTAGTTGAGTTTGATGTATGATGCAGCGTGGAAACAGATTATTTTGCCCACCGAGTCCACGGTGGTCCTCTTTTGCCCACCCAGTCCACGCCAATCTTTGATCACCTGTTCATACTAGTTCTATGTTATCCCACTTTCCCATCCACTTCCTACACACTAGGGACAATTTACAGAACTCAATTAACCTACAAACCAGTACGTGTCTGAGATGTGTGAGGAGTAAGGAGGACCCAAAGAAAATGCACACAGTCACAGATGCAGATGAGGCCATAAACTAATCAACGTAATGGGGGATTTACTTCAAGGATAGTGAAAAGATAGTGGAGACTTGCCACCATGGTGAGAGGGTGAAGTAGAGTTAAGGAAAAATTAGGTCAAGACAGAAGAATCATGTTCACAGAAAAACCCCGCACAGTTCCAGTCCCTTCAGCCCAGCAAAAGGAATGGAAGAACATCTTGATCAGGAGATGAGTCTGAAGAACCGATTCCTTTTCTCCAAAGATGCTGTCTGACCGGCTGAGTTAGTCCAGCTTTTTGTGTCTATCTTCAATGAAATAAATGGACTTCTGTAGGCTGCACGGAAACAGATACAATGCATTGGATTGCAAAGTTTGCATCTTGCTAGATTTTTATTTTTACCATTCTACATGAGGTAACTTAGACAACCAAAGGCACTGACATTTAGCTGCTCCGGCATCTTTCACTGCTCTAATGATTATATGTTTCTACAGTAACTTCTGTAGCGAGTGATGGCTTGTGCTTACTGCTTTCTGGTGACATGACAGGGTGCATTTAGGTGGCTAATTTTATTTCTATTTTTGCGCAGTTATTTCCCTTCTAACGCCTCTCCCGTGGCGTTGCATGTGACGGTCAGAGTGTACAGCGATTGTAAGGAAATAATTCTGCTCTGTGCCACACAATGGAAATGGAAAGAAAATGTCTTGCATTTCTACAGCACCTTTCATGTCTGTAAGGTGTTTCAAAGTACTTGACTGCCAGTGTATGAAGTTCTTCTGAAGCATAGACATTGTTGTCATGTCAAAAAATAATTGCCAATATGCCAACAAAAAAATTCCCACAAAGAACAACAGATCTTGATAATTTGTTTTCTTGTGGAACAAATAGAGGAGAGGACTCAGAACCATGCCATGGAAATCTTCCCAGAGAGTCAAAGAATCATATAGCACAGAAACAGGCCCTTTGGTGCTTCAATCCCTGCATTTACACTGGTCCCATCTGCCTGCATTAGATCCATACCCTTCTCTGCCCTGTCTATTTAAATGTTTGTCTAAATGTCTCGTGCATGTGCTATCTGAGCCTACTATATCTTCTGGTATCATGTTCCAGATATCTTGGTGCGTTAAACTATCCCTACAAATCCTCTCACCTTTAACCCATCAGTTCTCTTGTTTCTTGCTTGAAATGACAGCAACTCCACTAGTTCAGCTTTCCCTCAGTGCTTGCTCGGAGTGTTGGCCTGGATAATGTTCTCTGGACTCAGATGCAGCAGAGTCACCAGAGTGTTAAGTACTGAGCCAGGACTGAATGGCTGTCTGCAGTGGCAGCACCTCCCAACCCTCCACCACCAAAGGGGAAATAATGCGGGCACGGGATTGTTGGTGCACATTAATATGACACTCCATCCCAACGTGGAAGCACATCCATCATTGTTGTCCAGTGTTACTGGTGGAAACTACAAATCTGCAGCATTCCCTTTGTCATTCTGACAGCAGCACTTCAGGAAGATGGCTTACCAGCATTGTCTCACGGACAATAATTGCAAGCCTTGCCAGCAAAGCCCAATTTGTAGGTTAATTGGCTTGGTAAAATTGTAAATATCCCCAGTGTGTTAGTGTGCGGGGATCGCTGGTCGGAGCAGAGTCGGTGGGCCTGTTTCCGCGCTGCATCTCTAAAACAAACTAAAAAATGCTGAGAGGGGCAGGAGAACATACGATTAAAGCTGCAGGACAGGTTCAAGTTGAGTAAGTAAGTCTGGCGGTGAAACAATAATTGTCTGTGTATTTTTAATGTTTGCTCTGGATTATAGCGACAGCATTTCAGAGCAAGCAGATTTAAAAAAGCAAATATTGAATTATTTCTTATTTTACTGTTGCTCAAATTGTTCTCGAGAAGGTTTGATATGATCTAGTTTAATATGGAGTTGCTAAGGTGAAAATCTGACAGAATTTCAGTAAATAGAGTTTGTGCTTCACAAATTAGAACGTTTGATTTCATTGACTGGAGAGGGATTCAGTGAACACAGAAATTCTCACGATTTTTAAATGCAAACAAGGACTCAAAGCTAGATCCTGTTTAACTTGGCAAAGACATTCTCTCTCAGGGTGTTGCCCTCAGAATACGAAAATTGATGAGCTTCTGACTGATTTGAGGCACATAATGTCTGTGTTGAACTTGATGCCAAGATCTGCCTGAACATAATCCATTCCCCTCCATTCCCTGCCTATCTACAGTAAACGCATCTTAATTGGCACTATTGTATCTGCTTCCACCACCACACTGGCAGCACGTTCCAGGCACCCTCTGTCTAAAGAACTTGCCCACACATCATGCAGCTGAGCAAGCTGCTACCTCACAGTGCCACAGACCTCGGCTTGACCATGACCTTGGGTGACCTGTGTGTTGAGTTTGCGTGGCCTTCCTGTGACCGCATGAGTTTCTTCCGGGTGCTCTGATTTCTTCCCACATCCCAAAGACGTGCACGTTAGTAAGTTAATTGGCCTCTGTAACTTGGCCCTTAGTAACCATATAACCATATAACAATTACAGCACGGAAACAGGCCTTCTCGGCCCTTCCAGTCCGTGCCGACCATTTATTTTCCCCTAGTACTCAGGAGGTAGAGGGGGAGGTGGCATCGATAGATAGGAAAGGTTTAATGAGATTTGTGCCTAATGCAGGGAGGTGAGACTAGCGTAACCCGGGGCGTCTTGTTCAGCATTGGCAAGTCAGGCCATAGGGCCTGTTTCTGTGCTACATGCCTCATAAGACTCTATAACTAGCGTGAACAGATGATTTATGACCGGCGTGGACTTTGTGGGTCAAAGGACTATTTTCCATGCTGTAAACTAGTCTGTAAACTAAAAGCAGTGAAATTCTTCAACATTTGGTGTGGACAAGGATGGAAGATAAAAGGGTTGATGTCAACTCTGCAGAGAGAAGCTGAATCACGCTGACCATTCTGGCTTGTCACGCCCATCAAAGTACCAGATACTCAATTAGATAGAGCTGCTCTTTCTAAAACTCCAATTTTATTTCTTGTAAGAAAGCACATAAAGTAAGTACTTTACTGTAAAACTGAGCACAACAAACTTGGTGTGTATTCCTAGACATTGAGGAAAGGTCATTTAATTCTCAGCACTGAAATAAACGCGTTATTTTCCAAATGATTCATCAGGTCAATTACTCACTGACAAATGCCCACGTCTGGTTCCTCAGTTTTACAATTTTATTTAAGTTATGCATCATATTGTTATTTTCTTCCCTCCAGTAACAAATTGAAACCAGCTTTCCTCTATTCCCCTAGTCTAATAGCCCTGTCCCACGGTACGAGTTCATTCCAAGAGCTCTCCCGAGTTAAAAAAAAATCAAACACGTGGCAAGCACGGAGAATGAACGTGGCGGGTACGTCGGAGCTCGGGGACGTCTCTTAGTGGCTCGTAACGCTAACGGCAGGTACTCGGGAAGACTCGCTAACGGCAGGTAAGCACGGGAAGACGCGGGAAGATTTTTTAACATGTTGAAAAATGTCCACGAGAGCCCCGAGTACCGACGAGTGGCCATTACCGTAAATCTCCGAGTTCGAATCGGAGCAAACTCGGGAGAGCTCTTGGAATGAACTCGTACAGTGGGACAGGGCTTTAATAGTCCCTCTATTTTTTAGTTTAGTTTAGTTTAGTTTAGAGATACAGCGTGGAAACAGGCCCTTCGGCCCACCGAGTCAATACCTGCACATTAATACCATCCTATCCACACTAGGGATAGTTTACACATACTCTGGATGAGGTCTGGAAAAAGCCAGACTCCAGGCAGGTTGAGAAGTAGTTTAATCAATCATGGAACACAGAATGCCCGCGAGCAGCCCTCGGGACCCCGTGGCCAGACCATCGTTCCTGTCCCTCAAGAGCCGAGGGGGGTGACCCAAGGAGTGGCCTAAACCCCAGGGACCGCCACAGGACCCCCCCCCCCCCCCCCCCACCCCCAAGAACCAGAGGCACGAAACGGACAGGAGGGCGCACGCCACTGGAGGAGGTATCCTAGACAGACGGAGCCCTCGCTTACGGGGCCGCGCTACCAGCACCGGCCGATCAATGTCATTATGCGCCAGCTTCAGCCGCGCAACCGAAACAATCTCACGCCGACCTCCCATGTCCAGGACGAAAGTGGACGAGCCATGTTCCAGGACCCGGAAGTGACCAATGATCATCCCCTACGAAGGAAGATGAACTGGCAGTCCTCCAGAGCAGAGGGAACGTGCGGACGGAAGGACCCATGACGAGACGTGGGCCGCGGCGCCAGTTTGCTCACCATCTGCCGAAGACGTTGCAGAGCGTCCGAAGGCTCCTCGGGCACCGTCAACGGAGACCCATACACCAACTCGGCGGAGGAGGAGGCCAAGTCCTCCTTGGGTGCAGTGCAGATCCAGAGCAAAACCCATGGCAGAGCGTCCCCCCAGTCCCAGTGGATCATTGAGCCGTGCCTTCAGGGCATCCTTGAGTTGGCGGTGAACCCACTCCACCAGTCCGTTCGCCTGCGGAGGATACGCCGTCGTGTGGTGGAGACGAACCCCCTGGAGGCGTGCCATGGCCGACCACAGTTCCGACGTGAACTGAGGCCCCCGGTCAGTCGTCCCGAACCGGGCGATCCAGTGCGCCACCAAGGCCCGAGCACAAGCGCCGTTGAGGAATCGACCAGTGGAATGGCTTCAGGCCACCGCAAGAAGCACCTCAACACCAAGCCAATTAACCTACATACCCTGTGTTAAAGAAGGAACTGCAGATGCTGGAGAATCGAGGGTTACACAAAAAGCTGGAGAAACTCAGCGGGTGCAGCAGCATCTAAGGAGTGAAGGAGATAGGCGACGTTTCGGGTCGAGACCCTTCTTCAGACTGGGGGAACTTCAGACTGGGACCCCCAGTCTGAAGAAGGGTCTCGACCCGAAACGTCGCCTATCTCCTTCACTCCTTAGATGCTGCTGCACCCGCTGAGTTTCTCCAGCTTTTTGTGTAACCCAACCTACATACCCTGTATGTGTTTGGGATGTGGTAGCAAATCGAAGATCTCGAAGTAAACCCACTCGGTCATGGGGAGAAAGTACAAGGTAGACAAAAGTGCTGGAGAAACTCAGCGGGTGCAGCAGCATCTATGGGGCGAAGGAAATAGGCGACGTTTCGGGCTGAAACCCCTCTTCAGACTCAAATTCAGGTCATGGGGAGAAAGTACAAACTCGCTACAGACAGCAGCCATAGTCAGGATCGAACCCGCATCTCCGTTGCTGCAAGTGCTGTAAGGTAGTAACTCTCCCTCTCGTCTTCCCAGGTCCCAGTCTGAAGAAGGGCCCAAACCCAAATTGTTATCCATCCTTTTTCTCAAGAGATGCTGCCTGACCCGATGCGTTACTCCTGCTTAGGCCAGGCCTGGTTGGAGCAGTTCAGCATCTTATCCAGCACAGGGTGGTTTGATCAGTATAATCACACTTGTCCATTGCTCTCGATCAGTTGCCTTGTATATTCTGCACACCAACTTTTCATCAAATGCTTCAGGGTTGAGTCAGAAATAGGAAAAAAAATAGGCTTCTAGTCTCAGGTTGGCAGTGGCAACTTTGGGCTTGGGTCAGGTTTTAATTTCATATCTGGCCAAACATCTGGCACAAAATGTTTACAGAAAAAAACTATTTCCTCTGACATCAAAGTCCATGATTGCAGGGGAAAAAAAGGAAATTCAATATAACATGAGGTGCTTTAAATATGTAAGACATTGTTGAGACCACATCAGGAGTACCATCTGCCAAGGTAGTCTTTTCATTTAAGGAAGGATGTTAATGCATTGGAAGCAGATCAAAGAACCATTACAGGACTAATACCGGAAGTAAGCAGGCTATTTATGAAGGCTAATTGGATTGTATCTGCTGGAGTTGAGAAGGCTGAGAGTTGAATTGAGTGAAATGCATAAGATTGTGAAGGGTCTTGACAGAGCAGAGGTGAAGAGGTGTTGCCTCTAGTGGGAGAATCTAAAATTAGGAGTCATTGTTAAAAATAAGTGATTACACATTTAAGACAAAGACGAGGTTAAAAGGGTGATAAATCTTCAGAACTTTCCTCAAAGTGTGTGGAAGCAGAGTGTTTGAATATCTTAAGACAGGAATTAATAGATTCTTGATAGGCAAGGTCTGAAAATGTGGAGTTGGGGTTAGGGTTGTGTCAAGATTGGCTATTGCTTCATTAAATGGTGGAGCGTTATCAAGGGGCTTCACCTCCTTCTACTTCATATGTTTATTAGTATAAGGGTAGAGACAGGCCAACTGGGGCCGTCAAAGAACCAAAAACAGACCACAAACATCACCCATTCCTTTTCTCCAGAGATGCTGCCTGTCCCGCTGAGTTACTCCAGCATTTTGTATCTTTCTTCGGTGTAAACCAGCATTTGCTGTTCCTTCCTACACAAAAAGGAAGGTGGAAACAAGGAACTGCAGATGCTGGTTTACACAAAAGGACACAAAGTGCTGGAGGAAGTCAGCGGGCCAGGCAGCATCTCTAAAGAACATGTATAGAAGACATTTCGGGTTGCGACCGCTCTTGGGGTGCCCTCCCAAAATGTCACCTCTTCATGTTCTCCAGCGATGCTGCCTCACCCACTGAGTTACTCCAGAACATTGTGGGTTTCTTTTTAAGAAAGACGCATTAATGTAGCATCATCCGCAACCTCATTGCCTTGAGACCAAGGTTGACCTTTTTAAGTGCGGCCATGCTTGTAATGTAGAAAATGCAATTTGCAAACAGCAGTTAACATTAGCAGTTAACATGCAGATATGATGTCTTCTTGATGATGCTGATCGAGGAATAAATATTGGTCAGAACACTGGAGAGAAATCCCATGGTCTTCTTCAGAATAGTGTCATTGAATTTTTCACTTTGAACTATGGGAGCAGATGGGAGCTGGGTTGGACGTCAGATATGAAAGCCCTACTAACAGTGTGGCGCTCCCTCTACTTGAGTGACGTAATAGATTGGAAGTATTTCGAGAAGCTCAGTTCTTGAAACGCACTTCACGTACAGGACTGAATTGGAGCCATGTGTGCTCAAACCCAGCGTTGATAGATTGTTGACATTGGGGCTGCCAAACCAATCAGATTTGGCCCCGAGTCTCCAGGGACTAATCTTCAGGACGCTGCTCTCCAGAAGAATTGTGAAGGAATTAAACAGAATACAGCTGGAGGCAGGGTCTCATGGCATATGATGAAACCTCCGGAGTTGGCAACCACTATTTCTAACGTTCCTGACATAAAGCACGAGAGAAAAACTCCCATTTCCCACGGCTGACAATTTTAAGGGCAAGTTCAGAAATTAAGCAAATTTGACCGAGAAAAAAATCCAGTGCTGATAATCATAATAATAATAACAATAAAAAAAACTTTATTAATTCAGATGTCCTTGCAGCAGATGAATAAAAATACAACATAGCATTAAAGAAGCAGTTTAACATTAAAACATAAAAACATCCCCCCACAACGGTTCCCACTGTGGGGGAAGGCACAAAGTCCAGTCCCCATCCTCTTGTCCACCCATGGTCGGGCCTATTGATGAAGTGGAAGTAGTCTTCTCTCAATTGAAGTGCACTGAAAACACAAGAACGCCAATCAGTCTGAAGAAGGGTTCTGACTCAAGACCCCATCTGTCTATTCCCTCCAGAGATGCTGCGTGACCTGTTGCCGTACTCTAGCTCTTTGTGTTTTACTCAAGATTGCAGCATTTGCAGTTCCTTGTATCTCCATTAATCCGTTCAAGTTTGTTCCACCATTCAATAGGATTGTGCCCCATCTCCACCTTAACACCATTTACTTGACACCTTTCATTCTTACCATTAAAGAGTGCGGCATGGTGGTGCATTGGCAGAGTTGCTGCCTTAAGGCAGCAGAGACCCGGGTTCAATCCTGACTTTGGGTGCTGTCCATATGGAGTTTGTACATTCTCCCCATGACCGCTTGGGTTTTCCCAGGTGCTCCTCTTTCTTCCCATGCTCAAAGGACATACAGGTTTGTATGTTGTACACTAAAGATTGTGTGGGATAGTGTTAGTGTACGGGGATCACTGGTCGTTGTGGATCAGATGGGTTGAAGAGCCTGAGTCCACACTGTATCTCTAAACTAAATGAAACTAAATCCATGAATCTTAGTTTTGAACATTATGGCTGAATCCCATCGCAACTCTCTGAGGGGAAAGCATACTAAAATGCCGCCAGTGTTCTCTGTGTGAGATAATATCCTTAAAGCCCTGTCCCACTGTACGAGTTCATTCAAGAGCTCTCGCGATTTAAAAAAAAACTTGTGGTAAGCATGAGAATGAACCTAGCAGGTACGTCAGAGCTCGGGGACGTCTCTTAGCAGCTCGTAACGATAACGGCAGGTACTCGGGAAACGCGGTAAGCTCGGGAAGACTCTTGTTGAAAAATGTCCACAAGAGCCCCGAATACTAACGAGCAGCCATTCCGGTAAATCTCCGAGTTCGAATCAGGGCAAACTTGGGAGAATCTTGAATGAATTTGTACAGTGGGACAGGGCTTTTAACAGAGTCCAATGTGATTAGCAATATGTAGCTCTGTGAAGTTTATAAATGATTGCACCCCCTACATTATACCTGAAGATTACTTAATTGGCTGTAAATCAATTTGGGATGTCCTTAAAGGGATACAGAAGATGCTACGTAAATGCAAAACTCGGAAGAACTCTTGAATGAACTCGTACAGTGGGACAGGGCTTTTAGCTCGCTGAACACCCAAGATCTGACTGGTAGGAATCTCTGATTGCTTAATTGGAAGACATTTCTGACCATTGGATTATTAAAGGAGAGGCCAGGATTAAGAGAGCTGTGTCAAAAACATCCCATCTCATGATGGCGTCATTTTCAGAGCTGCTAAATCGTACATTCATTTTTGGACAAGAAAGCTGTGAGGGATACAGGCTGGATGCGTGCAGATGGGATTGGAGTTCGTAGGCATCGCAGTTGCAATGAACGAGGAGGGCTGAAAAAAGCAAGAGTCTGTGCTCTATAATTCGATGATTCCATGAACAGTGACTACCACAAACAATGCATCAACTGGATAGCATCCTGTTACATTGCCAAGCTTCTACATGGGTGCACTAGGATTTAAGGTCTGGTTCTTTACTACTGAGTACCAAGACCCCCAAGCGTGGCAAAGTGGCGCAGCTGGTAGAGCTGCTGCCTCACAGCATTAGTGACTCGGGTTCGATCCCAACCTTGGGTGCTGTCTGTGTGTAGTTTGCACATTCTCCTTGCGACCGCTTGGGTTTATCCGTGCACTCCGGTTTCCATCCACAACCCAGAGATGTTGCGTTTGTGGGTTCATTGGCTGCTGTAAATTGCCCTTAATGTGTAGGGGGGGGGGGGGGGGTGGATGTGAAATTGGGATAACAGAGAACTCGTGTGAACGGGTGATTGATGGTCGACGTGGATTTGGTGGGCTGAAGTTTCCATGCTGCATCTATCAGTCAATTCGATCAATCAATCTGATTGCAACTTTTCCACAAGCCTTTGGCTGCTCTAAAGTTAGTTCATCAGCACACCGTCAAATCATTAGTCAGAATGAATGTAAGCCTAGTGACAGGAAATGACCGCACTGGAACAAGCCCGTGATGTCGGCAGGCGTGGACGCTGTTGACGTCGGCACTTCCCCTTTCTGCAAGATGCAAGTGTGAGGGGTGGGCCCAGAGAGGGTGACATCATTCACCCTGCGGTAGCAACAAACACCAGAGGATGTGAGGCGGCACAGACAGGAAGTGGTACTGGAGGAGTTCTTGTATGTGGCCCCAGTCTCCATGACGATAAACACAAAATAATTTGCCCACGTTTTTTTCTCAGTGACCTAGCGGATGGTAAAGGTATCTCAATGTTGAAACGTACATGGGCTTAAAACACTCTAGTTACCCTTGATCCTAGCATGCGTTGGCTTTTTGAAAGTAGGTCTTTAGTACCAGTATGTGGCACTCGAGGTTATAGCCTCAGAATTAAAGGACGTTCTTTTAGGAAGGAGATGAGGTGAAATGTCTTTAGTCAGAGGGTGGTGAATCTGTGGACTTCTTTGCCACAGAAGGCTGTGGAGGCCAAGTCAATGAATATTTTTAAGGCGGAGATCGATAGATTCTTGATTAGTACAGGTGTCAGAGGTTATGGGGAGAAGATAGATGAATGGGGTTAGGAAGGTAGGCTAGATTAGTATTGATTGAATGACGGAGTGGACTTGATGGGCCGAATGGCCTAATTCTACTCGTATTCCTTATGGCCTTATGCGACTGGTGTTGTTTCCAACCCCCTACTCTGCAGTAACGTGGAATCTTTGTACATCAATATTTCCAAATCTATCATTGTTTTAAATAACATTCCGCCTTTCTGCTTACCCTGCCAAGTGGGTAACTTTACACATATCTACATTATAAAGCATCCACCATGTATTTACCCATTCAATTTGTCGATGCTGCCTCGCAGGCTATTTGCTTGCTCCTTAAAACTCGCGACCTCAACACGTTTCATGTCATGAGAAACAGAATGTTATAAATTATAAATGGTTCCCTCATCCAAGTCATGGGCAGATTTTGTGAATAGTTAGGATCCAAACACCAATCCCTGTGGTACCCCACCAGTCACTGACTGCCTCTTGGGACACAACTCATTTATTGCAGCTCTCCATTTTTTGCCTGTCAACTAATTTTTAATCTGTGTGAATATATTATCCCAGGTCCCATGTGGTTTGATTCTGTATACGAACGTTTGATGAGTGACGTTATTAATGATCTTCTGAAAATCCAAAGGCATCATATCCCCTGGTTCTCCCTGACTTGCTCCTCCAGTTATCCCCTCAAAGACTCCAGTAGACAAGGCAAACACAATTCTGCTTTCATAAATCCATGTTGATTTTATCTAATCATGTCAATATTATGCACACTGTTAGATGAAGAGGTTTTTTGAGTGCTCAGCATGTCGATAGGTTTAACATCACTCTTACTTTCCAGTCGCATGCCTGTGAAATTGAAGGATTTAGATTTACATTCAGTCCTGACAAAAGTGCAGTGCCAAGCCAGTCCTTTATGTCTTCTCATCAATACTACCTACCCACCCGAATTTTCAGAAGACCACTAATAAGAGTCAAGAGTGTTTTATTGTCATATGTCCCGGATAGAATAACACCTCTAACATCATCTCTCTGAGCACCGGCTCCCCTTCAGGACTGTGTACTGAGTCCACTGCTGTTTGCCCTGATGACTGTTGTGCCAGGTTTAGTACAAACCACATCATGAAGTATGCAGATGACACTACAGTGGTGGGCCTCATCCGGGATGACAATGAGCTGGCTTACAGGGAGGAGGTGAAACAACTGGTGGACTGGTGCAATACGAACAACCTGATCCTGAATGTCGAAAAAACAAAGGAGGTCATCGTCGACTTCAGGAAAAACCGGCACAGTCCCACACCACTTCACATCAATGACAGCGATGTGGAGGTGGTCAGTAGCACTAAGTTCCTGGGGGTGCAGATCCGTGCAGAGAGTGGTGAGGACAGCGGAAAAAATCATCAGGACTGCTCTCCCCTCAATCGGGGATATTGCGACCAAACGTTGCGTGTCTAAGGCCAGCAGTATTATAAAGGACCCCACACATCTCCATCACGGACTGTTCACTCTGCTGCCCTCGGGCAAAAGACATCGTAGCATAAGGAGCAGAACATCAAGGTTCTTCCCACGAGCCATCAGACTCCTGAATGTCATGTACTGGGCTGCCACCATTGTCTATTTTATCCTTTTATCCTTTTATCCATTTTTTCCCATTTTATCCTTCTGTTAATTATCGTGTTGCACAGGGAGCCAAATGCAACGGAATTTCGTTTGGAACTGCATATATTGATGTATTTCTAAATGACAATAGAGATTGTTTGGCCTTGACTTGATAGAACAATAAAATTATTACTTGCTGCAGCAGAACAGAATATGTAAACTTAGTATACTGTGAACAATATGATAAACAAGGGAGAAAAAATGTTGTGTGTATATATATATATATACACACACATACTCACAAGTACACACACATGTGTGCGTGTGTATATATATATATATATATATATATATATATACACACACACACATATATATACATACATACACACACACACACACACACACACATATATATATACATATACAGAAATATGTATATTAATATATACACATACTCAAAAACAAACAATAGTGCAATAATAATAATAATAGTTGATTAGGTTCAGAGTTTATTTGAGGTTGTAGCTCCCCATCAAAGTCCCCCATTAAAGATTAGTGTACAAAATTAAACCACATGGGAGCTGGAGTAATAGTTTTGCATGGACTAAAAATGAGTTGAGAGATAAATTGCAAATAAAACACAAAATACATGTGCTGTAGCTCCAGGGATAAGCACTCAACTGAGAAAACCAAGCCCAAAGCCAAAGTATTAGCAAACTAAATATACTCAACTTGCAAAAAAACAACTAACTCCATATTCACTAGCTCTTAAAAACTAACTAATCGTGTAGATGCAAGTATATCATTGGGGTTATCAAGTGGGCACTTCCCTTCACTGGTTGGGCCCACGACACCTGGGGAAGCCTCAACCATTGGTTCTGGCATCCCATAGCAACCCCCCTCCATACCTGCTCTCACCATCTATGCTACAAGTATCTACTAAATAAGGGAAGCTGCAGCCCGTTAGCTCACTCTGCATCCTATTTCCAACGTATCCTAGCTTAACATGTCATTGTTGCAGAATATTTTGTGAATGTCAAAGATGGCACAGCACTACTTGAAGAAGGGCCAGGCGATCTGTCGGTATTTGCAGCATTTTCTGGTTTGAGTTCCAATGGGAATCCTATGGGAATGCTGCACTATTGTGAGGTGATGCCATCATAGAAACATAGAAACATAGACAAATAGGCGCAGGAGTAGGCCATTCGGCCCTTCGAGCCTGCACCGCCATTCAATGTGATCATGGCTGATCATCCAACTCAGTATCCCGTACCTGCCCTCTCCATACCCCCTGATCCCTTTAGCCACAAGTGCCACATCCAACGCCCTCTTGAGTATAGCCAATGAACTGGCCTCAACTACCTTCTGTGGCAGAGAGTTCCAGAGACTCACCACTCTCTGTGTAAAGAATGTTTCCCTCAAGTCGGTCCTAAAGGAATTCCCCCTTATCCTTAGACTGTGACCCCTTGTTCTGGACTCCCCCAACATTGGGAACAATCTTCCTGCATCTAGCTTGTCCAACCCCTTAAGAATTTTGTAAGTTTCTATAAGATCCCCCCTCAATCTTCTAAATTCCATCAGATGAAACATTAACCCTTAAAAAATCTCCCTTGAAACAATTCAAAGAAGAACAGGTGAATTTTCCCTGGGGGCGCTAATTTATTTATATGCTGCGACTGACAGCACAACAAAATAGATTATAAAACATGGAAGAGTACAGCACAGGAATAGGCCCTTCGGCCCACAATGCCCGAGTTGAACATGATGCCAAGACCAACTCTAATCTTCCTGCAGGTGATCCATATCCCACCATTCTCTGCAAATTCCACCTGCATCTCTGAAAGCCTCTTAAATGCCACTGATTATCGGGTCAATATTGCTCCTGTTTATGAATGCTTGGTATGTTAAATCAACCATAGCCTGATGTGCATGGATGGTCCTGAGGTTATGTGGAGTGCCATGTAAATGCTAAACTTTCTTACCTAACGTGTTTTTGTTTGACATTTTCCTTTGATCGAGTGGGCAGTTGAGGCTGTTCTACAGGAAAACCGTGGAAAGCATTCATGTTCAATCCATTTTTTACATTATGTAACTGCAATAAAAATCACTACCATTAGCACGTCACGTACTCCTTGCTGGTTGCCTTGGGCACGGCTCAGTAATGAAGATGTCCGTGCATGGCGGGGAAAGTGTACGGAGACAGGGGCGGGATAGGATGAGGGGCGAGAGAAGGGGGGTCAGCATTCAATTATCTGAGACTTGAAATTAGTTTAAGATTGAGAATATCTGGATAACCAAATCAGATGGATGGGAAGCAATCACTGAGCGATATCATAGCAATCAAGTTGAGCAAATATTTTTCTTTTCAAAGGTTGACAAGAAAATCCTACTGCATCTCTCTCTATCTTTCAGAGGCAATGGATTTGAAGAACACACAGAGGCTGTTGCCTAGGCAATGCCTTTTAATTTATATGTGACATGTGGGCCAGTCTTTGTTCTCCATTCCCGACTGCACTTGAGAAGGTTGTGGGTGTTCTTGAGACGCTACAAAGCTTCAGGTGAAGATACCCCCACAGTGAGCAGTGATATGGAATGAGCTGCTTTAGTTCAGAGATGCAGCATGAAGACATGTCCTTCACACCAACCATCAATCACCTGTTCACGCTAGTTCTATATTATACCACTCTCTGCATATAGGTGTAGGAAGGCACTGCAGATGCTGGTTTGCACCAGATTTACACACAAAATGCTGGAGTAACTCAGCAGGACATACAGCATCTCTGGAGAGAAGGAATGGGTGACGTTTCAGGTCGAGATCTTTCTTCAGAATGAAGATGTCTGAAGAAGGGTCTCGACCCGGAACGTCATCCATTCCTTCCCTCCAGAGATGCTGCCTGTCCCAACATATAGGTGCAATTTATAGAGACAAATTCACCTTAAAACCAGAACATATTTGAGATGTGTGAGGAAATAGGAGAAAACCCACGTGGATCCAGAGAGAACGTGCAAACTCCACACTGATAGCACCCGAGGTTAGGATTGAACCGGGTCTCTGATGCTTTGAGCTAGCAGCTCTACCAGCTGCGCCATTGTGCGCCCATTAGTTACTATAAAAGGTAATGCGTAGGCTCAAAAGGGATATTTGGAAGCAAATTAGAGAAAAATGGGGAAAAAAAGGACTATCCACATTCCTCATCATGCTGTATAATGATAATATGTACAAGAAAATCAGCAAGACAGGGGTGGGTTTGTATATTACTTTACCTCAAGCATGCTTGGCCTCAGAGATTGCTATTTAGATTCAGTAATATTGCTGTGTCTTTGGTTGATTGGGTTGGTTGCTCAACCTTCACCATCAGATACAGCCCATTGTAACACAGAGGCAATGCTTCAATGTCAGGCCTCTTTCACTGTCCCTTCCTGGTGCCGGTTGTTGCTAAGAATCCCACCGCACTGCTTGAAGGGCAGGGATTTTCCAACTGTGCTGGCTAACATTCCTCCTCCAGCCAACACCAGCAACAAACCCCTCATCTCCAGGATGTGGTTTCAGTTGAAGAAGTGCATAGCACTGCAAAAGCACCAGGGCAAGTCCCATAACAGGAGCCTATTTTGGGCCAATTCTCTCTGGCTGCAAATGTTGTCACAATTAAATTGTCCCAGCCTCCACTTGCAACTGGTCACTCTGGGACAAATTGAACAAATTGACCCGCAAGCCAGCAAAGGGATTAATAGCCAACTGGTCCTCTCTGCTGCACTGTCCTACAATCCATTGAAATGCACCTTGATGAAAACAGTTCCTCTTTACCCAGCCGTGTCATTGCCTGTACATACTCCTCCAAAGAAGGAGCCACACTTGTACTCTTCGTCCATTGAACTCTTGTCAAAGCTAATGGTTTCTTAATGATGCTTCAATGTTTACCTGTCAGTCTCAGCAGCGACTCTGGCAGCTGGACTGCCCTGTGGCTTAGATGCAGTGGGTTAAGAATAAGTACAACCTGTGCACACACTCCTGTGTGAGTGATGTGTGAGTTATTTACTGCACTTGGATGGATCAGCAGGAAAAATATCCAATTACAGCCAAAATCCAATAACTTGCTATCCGATTGATAGCGAATCTCACAGAGAGTGGTGAGTCTGTGGAATTATCTGCCTCAGAGGGCGGTGGAGGCTGGATGCTTTCAAGAGAGAGCTAGATAGGGCTCTTAAAAATAGCGGAGTCAGGGGATATGGGGAGAAGGCAGGAACGGGGTACTGATTGGGGATGATCAGCCGTGATCACATTGAATGGCGGTGCTCAAAGGGCCAAATGGCCTATTCCTGCACCTATTGTCTATTGTCTATTGTCTATTGTCTATTGAATCCTGATAGTTTGACACCTGGCTCATGGGATCCCCCAAGCTCCCTATAAACGCACTGGATTCCTTCTCCCACACCTCTTATAAGCTCACTGAGATTCTGTTTCCAGCTTTATCACCCCACTGGGGCTCAGTTCCCCTAAACGTGCTCCCTTTAAACGTAGAAACAAAGCACAGGAAACACAACAGGACACAAAGTGCTGGAGTAACTCAGCAGGTCAGGCAGCGTCTCGGGAGAACATGGATCGGTGACATTTCAGTTTGAGACCCATCTGAAGAAGGACCTGAAAGTCACCAACACATGTTCTCCAAAGATGCTGCCTGACCTGCTGAGTTACTCCAGCACTTTGTGTCCTGTTGTGTTTCCTGTGCTTTGTTTCTACGTTTAAAGGGAGCACGTTTAGGGGAACTGAGCCCCAGTGGGGTGATAAAGCTGGAAACAGAATTGTAGCCCTCTCCCCCTTAAACTTACTGGGTTTGGTTCTCTGCACTCTTTTTAGACTCATCTAATTGACTGAAGGTTTTATTCACTGGTGTGGCCTCTGAGAAAAAAGTGAATTAAAAGTTGGATGAAGTATCATCATGCAATAACCGGGAAACTCTGCCAATGTGGAAATCCACCAAAGTCCCTAGGGAGCTTTACAATGGATTTTGTTTCCCGTATTAAATCCATTTCCAGAGGCCAATTAACCGACAAATCTGCTTGCTTTTTGGATATGGGATGAAACCAGAGCACCTGGAGGAAACCCACATGATCATAGGAAGAACGTGCAAACTCCACACAGACAGCACCTGAGCTCAGGATTGAACCCGGGTATTTGAAGCTGTGAGGCAGTGGCTCGACCAGCAGCATCACAGGGCTGTGGGAATTCCAAGAATTCACTACCCTCTGCAGGCAGAAATAGCTACTCTGAAGTGTGGTCAATGTTGCAATGTTGGAAATACTGTAGTCAATTTGTGCATTATCCCACACAAAAAAAACTGATAATAACCAAATAATCAGTTTTAGCAAAGTTGGTTGAGGCATTGAGATCTTGGCTTGGAGAAATTTCCATTACTCCTCATAAAAATAGTGACATAAAATCCTTTACATCCACCTCAGACCAAAAAGGCATCTCTTGCACGGGAAGAAGGGCCATGGAATATAACTTGAGCTGACACTTTTTCAAGTCAGATGCAAAAGTCTTAAGCAGTGAGAAATAGCATTAAAAACAGTCAGGTACTCGTAAGAGTACACCTCGACAAAACATGCAAGGTTGTGACTTTCCTGACAATGCAAGTTTGCTAAAGGCAGGTCCTCAATCGTGAGGCCAAGTGCCGCAGAGATGGCGAGATCAAAGAGTTAAGAGCTTATCCCACTTACGTGTCCCTGGCACGCAAATTACGCAACCTCGTTCTCCCATAGAAGCGCACGGGTATCATATGGCCGCGCGAGGCCGGTCCCACTGAGAAGCACGGAGGGGTATGTATTTGCGCGCGACATCGCGCGGGGCTCCAACATTTTTGTAGCGAACGGAATCTTCGCGCGCCAACGGCAATGGGTGACGTTTCTGGTCAAGACCCTTCTTTCATACTGAAGAAGAGTCATGACACGTAAGAGGGACAGACAGGACCTTTAATCTCATTCGACTCCAGAGGAACAAACAGGAACATTGGTGACCGGTGTAGAGAGGCAGGAGCAATGACTAAATTAGCCTGAAATGTGGCACTCAGACGTCTAAGTGCCACATTTTAGGCCCAATTTTGTTTGTCATAAATCATATTTATTAATGCATTCAATCCTCTAGTTCATCTGCCATGGCTTTTTAATTGGGCATTCCTAAAGCATGCATGCTTAGGAAACAGATAGCTTCAAAACAGTGTGTGCAGTGGATGAGATTGCTTAATTTATTGGTGTGACCGACACACATTGTATTGCTTGCTAATTGGAGTTCTGACATAGGCCATTTGGCCCATCTGTCTCTGCTGGTGTTTATTTTCCACCTATTTTCCACTGTTCCTCATCTAACCAATTAATACATCCTACGGAGATAGACAAGAAAAGTTGGAGTAACTCAGCGGGACAGGCAGCTTCTCTGGAGCGAAGGAATGGGTGACGTTTCGGGTCGAGAATCTTTAGGCGAAAGGGACACAGAGGAGGATCTGGTAGACAACAAGAAGGAGGATGGTAGCAGGAAAGGTATGGCTGATGAAACAACAGGTCAAAAGGACAGTACAAGCTAGATGCAGGAAAAATGGTCCCAATGTTGGGTGAGTCCAGAACCAGGGGCCACAGTCCTGCATAGAGGGCAGTGGAGGCCAAATCACTGGATGGATTTAAGAGAGGGTTGGATAGAGCTCTAGGGGCTAGTGGAGTCAAGGGATATGGGGAGAAGGCAGGCACGGGTTATTGTTACCGAACAACCAGCCATGATCACAATGAATGGCGGTGCTCGCTCGAAGGGCCGAATGGCCTCGTCCTGCACCTATTTTCTATGTTTCTATGTTTCTAGGACTAAAAATAGGCACAAAAAGCTGAAGTAACTCAGCGGGATAGGCAACATCTGTGGAGAGAAGGAATGGGTGATGTTTCGGGTTGAGACACATCACCATTTCCTTTTCTCCAGAGATGCTGCCTATCCCGCTGAGTTACTCCAGCTTTTTGAGTCTATCTTCAGTTTAAACCAGCATCTGCCGTTCCTTCTTACACATAGACGACTAAAGTCAGACAGCAGAAATCCTGTCTTCATTATGCAGCCTTTATTATGAACGCTTGGTTTTGCTAGCATTTTCACACATGGGCTATTAACCAGTAGCAGATGCTAGAGGATATTTCAAGACAGATCAAATGCACTGAATATAGTCAATGCAAAGCTAAAATCAATGGACCAGTGCCTTCTAATCTTTTAAGCTTGTCACGGTAACTGGACATTTCCCCGAATGTTAATGTTTGCAATGAATGTGAGAAAACAAAGTTGGATCATTGCCTCCATCCTATCATGAAAATCACTTGGTGGAAATTTACCATAAATTAACCACAAACTGACCACAGAAGTGTGGGCATAAGGAAGTGCAGATGCTGGAATGAGGATCAAAACACAAAGTGCTGGAGGAACTCAGCAGACCAGGTAGCAGGTCAGACTGAAAATGGGTCTCGATCTGAAACATCACTTATTCATTCCCCCCTCACTAATGTTCCCTGACCCGCTGAGTCCTACCAGCATTTTATGTTTTGAACTATATTGTAGAAATGTAGAAACTGCAGTAGAAATGGATTGTTTATTGAATGAGATGAGAGGAACAGCCATGGACATTAAGGTAGCATCTGAAGGTGTTTGGCATCAAGAAGGTCTCGTTAAACTGAAGTCAATGGACTTCATGGGATATGGTTATTCCAGATTAATACAACCTTCCTATAGCTGGGTCACATAAACTGCACATGTTATTCCAAATGTGGTCTTATCAATGTTTTTTATGCTGTAGCATGATGTCACAACGTCTGGAGTGACTACCACTGCCGATGATGATAAACAGGCCAAATGTCTTCTTCATCACCCTGTCTACCTGCGTCGCCACTTTTAGAAACTTGTACGACATGCTCTCGAACAGTGCCCCACCACTTACTGTCTAAGTCTTGCCCTAGTTTGACTTACAAAAATACCCACATTTGTCGGTGTTAAACTCCATCTGCCATTCCTTGGCCCACTTCCTGAATTGATCCAGATCCTTTTGTAAAATTAGATGAATTGCACAGAGGCATAGCTGGTAGCACTGCTCCCTCAGCAGAACCAGAAAACAGGGTTTGATCCTAACCTCAGGAGCTCACTGTGTGGAGTTTGCACTCTCTCCCTGTGACCGCGAGGGTTTCCTCCAGATGCATCAGTTTCCTCCCACACCCCAAAGACGTGCAGGGTTTGTAGGTTAATTGGCATTTGTATATTGTCTCTTGTGTGTAGGGAGTGGATGAGAAGATGGGATGACATAGAACTATTGTGAATAGCTGGTCGATGATTGGCGTGGACTCAGAAGGCCAAAGGGCCTGTTTTCATGCTGTATCTCTGAACTTGAAATTGCTTAGACCGGAAGGGAGGGAGCAGCATATAGGGCAAGATTTATGAATGTCCTACACACCATACTCATTAGCACTGCTAAATTTCTGCCGATGTGAAATAAGTTATCATCTAAACTAGTTTTTCATGCAGATGCACCAGATTTAAATGGTTTGTGAAGTAAAAGCTTTGCAGATCAGTGTTGTGTTTTAAAATTATACAAATAAAATTACCGCCATAATCATTTGTGTAGGCTTGCCCTACAAATCTTGCTAAATCTTGCTCTACAAAGGGTTTTCAGTCGCATGACCATGATGGGAAAATGATTTGTCACATTCAGGGACCTTATTTTAGCACCGTGAACCGTTGCCAATGTTCACAAAGGGTGTCCAACAGAATTGCTGCATTTTGCTTTTCTTTTTAAAGATCATGATGGATGTTCCGAATTTTCTTTTTTTATTTGGAATTATGACAATAACTGTGCTTGATTTGCGAGCCCCAAGTACTTCAGTTTATTTTCCGCACAAAGAAATTCCCTTGGTAGCAAAATTGCAAACTACTCTACGACTGCAAACTATTTGCTCCATGAATGAGATAGATTGCTCTGTCTTTGGGTGCACCTGAAATATAATTCTTTTCCTATTTAATATCCTCGCACATTAATTCACACCATTAACGTTGTTCATTTCTCCCTGCGCGTGCAGGAGCATCATACCTGTTTATATCAATTTTACGTGCAAAATATTTAAAAAAACTTAACATTATGCAGATTAAGTAGGAAATAAAATTGCCACTAGGTTAAATATTCCATAAATTATCTTTAAGTGTTAATAAAGTTGTCAGGAAAATGCAGAGCTATGTAATTTATCGTTGGAATGTATTGCTAAAGTACAACTCGAAGTGTAAGAAATGTTCTTGAAAAACTATTAGTGTGAGGTGCTGACTGTGATGGTTGAGACAATCTTTTAAGTGCTCTAGAGGATGGCCCTGTACTTTGGACCATTTGCCTACTGCTTAAAATTACAGCAAAATGCAGCGTCGGAGACCCGGGTTCGATCCCAACCACGGGTGCTGTCTGTACGGAGTTTGTACGTTCTCCCCGTGGCCTGCAAGGGTTTTACCCCAAGATCTTCGGTTTCCTCCCACATTCCAAAGACGTACAGATTAATTGGCTTAATAAATGTAAAAATTGTCCAGTATAAAAGTGTCCGACTTCCAGTATAGTCCCTGGTGGACTCTTCGCGAGGTACAAGGTACAAGGTACAAGGTAGGGAGGATCTGCAGATGCTGGTTTACACTGAAGATCGACTCAAAATGCTGGAGTAACTCAGCGCGGGACAGGCAGCATCTCTGGAGAGAAGGAATGGGCGACGTTTCGGGTCGAGACCCTTCTTCAGACTTAGAGTCAGGGTAGAGGGAAACTAGAGATATGGAAGGGTATGCAAGTGGTCTTCCCTGTGGCTATCAAACTATACTGTCTGTCCCCCTTCTGTCGTGGGGTAGACTGAGACTGACTCCCCTCACCTCCCCTTTCCCCCCTCATCCCCAATCTTTGCACATCCCCAATCCTTTCCACTCGTCACTTTAATTTCATGTTTCATGTATTTTGTGCCTTTATGACTCAATTTCCCTCCTGGGATGAATAAAGTTCTATCGTATCGTAAGGTGTGAAATTGACAGATCAAAGCAGACAATGTTCAAGGAAATGTAGAATACTTTGTTGTTGAAGGGAAGGTGACAATGAGGCACACAAACTGTAAAATTAATCAGGAGGACAGTGAAACTTGTCAGAGAATGAGGGTTGAATCCATACTGACAGGCTGATAATATCACCTGGCTCTAGACAATGTCAAACTACTTTGTAGTGATGGTGATGCGGTCCAGCACTGCACTGTTGAATGTGCTGTTTATTTGATGATTCAGCAAACTCAAGAGCTAGTTTTAAGGCATCTTGTACAACAGAAATGTCACAAGTTTAAGAATTATTGAGAATGCTTGGGTGGAGGTAATGAACAAGGAGAACTACAAGAAGGGTTTCGGCCCGAAACGTTGCCTATTTTCTTCGCTCCGTAGATGCTGCTGCACCCGCTGAGTTTCTCCAGCACTTTTGTCTACCTTCAATTTTCCAGCATCTGCAGTTCCTTCTTAAAAACTGCAAGTAATAGCAACTTATGGAGGCACAAGGAACCGCAGATGTTGGAATCTTGAACAAAACAAAAAGTGCCAGAGGAACTCACTGGGTCAAGCAACATCTGTGGAGGGAATGGACAGACAACCCTTTGGGTCGGGAGCCTTCTTCAGACTGACAGTAGAGAGGGGAGAAACCTGGGAAGCGAGGTCGGGGCAAGACAAAACCTGGCAAGTGATGTGTGGATACATACGAGGAGGAGGGATTGATGGGCAGATGGGTCGAGTAAATGATGAAGGCAAGAGGTAAAATGGGGAATGAAAGGGTGTCGGATGTGGAGAGAAGAGGAGTGAAATGTAAAGGCAGAAGGAGGAATATAGGTGGAAGGGTGCAGGAGGAGGAGAAAGAGAAGTGATAATGTTTTTTCCTACAAAATGGCTCCATCAGTGCTCATGGTAAAATGGATCAGTAGTCATTTTCCATCAGAGAGCTTCACCACTTGGAACTTCTGATCAAGGTTGGTGTGGCTTAGAAAATTACTGCCACAGTCGGAAATGCACAGAGAGAAACTTGTCAGTTGATGGGAAGCCACATACGGCAAACAGCAGGCCTGCCCTAATGACAACCCTGCTGCGCTAATGATTATTATTTGATTATCTTTCTATTTAGTAATTTTACAGGCGTGCAGCTGTTTCCTCCAGTGTACAATCTTCATCAAAATAAGGTATAAAAAATTAATCAACCTGGAAAATTACACCAGCAGCCCTCACTTAAGCAGTAGGAAAGAACGGCAGATGTTGGTTTAAATCGGAATTCCCAATCTGACCTTTCTGGCCTGGGCCTCCTCCATTGTCTGAGTGAGGCCCAGCGCAAATTGGAGGAACAGCACCTCATATTTCGCTTGGGTAGCTTGCACCCCAGCGGTATGAACATTGACTTCTCTAACTTCAAATAGCCCTTGCTTTCCTTCTCTCTCCATCCCCTTCCCAGTCCCGCCCCCCCCCCCCCCCCCCATGTAGTCTCCAACTACATTCTATCTCTGTACCACCCACTCCCCTGACATCATTATGATTTCTGAAGAAGGGTCTCGACCCGAAACGTCACACATTCCCTCTCTCCAGAGATGCTGCCTGTCCTGATGAGTTTCCGCAGCAATTTGTGTCTACCCTCACTTACATCCCGCTCATATCATAACCAGACAAACAATGTTTGAGATGCACAAAATGCTGGATGGGCAGGATCTCTGGAGAGAAGGAATGGGAGAGGTTTCGGCTCGAGACCCTTCTTCAACGTTTGATGTTGCATCCCCTTGGGAGATATTTGGAGAGATCAGTAAAAGCTTGGTCAGAAAAGTAGACGTTTTATGGAGCACCTCAAAAGGCAAAGGAGTGGTGAAAGGGAAGTGAAAGATTTAGTGGGGAATCCAGAGTTTAGGGTTCAGGAAATCACAGCCATTGGAGGCAGTAGTTGAGGATTAAAAGCTCAAAACTAAAGAAGACTGGAAAATTCAAATTCGAGTGTAAAATTGCTATTGCAAACCCATGCGTGGTAGGTGACTAAAGGGCCTGTCCTACCAGCATCCGACCACATGCGATGAGCGCGATCAAACTAGAAGCGGGGGCCGCGCGGAGGTCGGGTGATCCCCTGTACAGGGCCGTTCCCACCAGCATGCGCATGCATGCGGCAAGCGTGACCAAACCGGCAGCGAGGGCCGCGCGGAGGTCGGGTGAGTGGCGCAACGCGGCGCAAAGTGAGGCGAACTTGGAGCGAAGCCTTAAGGTAAGTTCGCCAGGACAGAGAGGGGCACACGGAGAGGGGCACAGAGGCACACACACAGAGGGCCACGGAGCCACACACATAGAGGGTCATGGAGGCACCTACAGATAGGTTCACGGAGGCACGATGTCGAGACGGTGTGTAATGTGTCGAGGCGACTGTGAGCCGACAAGCCGTTGCCGTGCGGAATTTTTGAACATAGTCAGTTTTTCAGAGCCCCGCGCGATGTCGGGAGGAACTCCGTACAATTCCGCACGGCTCCGGCGATCGAATTGGGACCGGCCCCGCGACGCCGGACGGCTCAAGCGACCACGTTAGGTCGCGCTCATTGCATGGAGTTGCATGCTTGTAGGACAGGCCCTTAAGTGGCACAGTGGTAGAGTTACTGCCTTACAGTGCCAGAGACCCGGGTTCGATCCTGACTACAGTGTTTATCTGTATGGAGATTGTACATGCTCACGATGACCACGTGGTTTTCTCCGGGAGCTCCGGTTTCCTCCCACATTTCAACGGGGTGCAGGTTTGTAGGTTAATTATTCTCTGCACAATGTCCCTAGTCTGTAGGATAGAACTAGTGTATGATGATCGCTGGTCAGCGCGGTCTCCATGGGCCAAAGGGCCTGTTTCTGTGCTGTATTGCTAAAACAAAATACTAAAATACCCTAAATCTATTAAGACATAAAGCCACCTTTCAAATTACAATGTCCACAACTTACAAAGATATTTTAACTAGCAGCAAAATTGGACTTTATTGAAGTGACTGCAAAGATTCACATACAGCATACTGTGTGAATGAATGCATAAGTTTATTGGCCAAGTATTCACATACAAGAAACTTGCCTTGGTGCTCCGCCCACAAGTGACAACATGACATACAGTGACAGTTAAATGACACATTAGGCTCAGGGTTTTGTTGCAACAATGAGATATCTCTTTTTTAAACATTTCCACCATGTCCAGACGTTTTGGGCAAAGACATTCTTGATATGGACAGTAGACAAAAATGCTGGAGAAACTCAGCGGGTGAGGCAGCATCTATGGAGCGAAGGAAATAGGCAATGTTTCGAGTCAAGACCCTTCTTCAGACTGATGAGATATGATTGACATGGACAACTCAGATTTAGACAGTGCAGACACAGACACAATACATAGACACTAAAACATTCGATACTCAAGGCATATAAATACTGTTGATGCTGAAAATGTTTAGTTTAGTTTAGTCTAGAGATACAGTTTGGAAACAGAGGACATGGATCTGAAACATTAACTATTCGTCTGCCTGTCCTGCTGGTATTTCCAACATTTTTACTGTCAGGTGTAGACTTTCCAGATTTGTATGCTCAGGTGTCCAACATTCCAACCATTGTCATTCCAGGCATTAGATCAATAATTCTCTCAGAATTAATATTTCTAAAAAACAGTTAACCTGAGCTTCGTTGTATGGCTGTTAGTGGGAGTTGGCTGTGTTCAAATTGTTTTCCATGTTTCCGATGTCATGATGGTACAACACTTCAAAGGCACATTGTTGGCACAGAAGCAACGGTAAGGAAAGATGCTATAAAAATGCAAATCTCTCTGTCAATCCTGAAGACGTTTGGGGTAAATTTAGTACTGCTTATTCCTGTGCTATAGAGTCTCAATGAAATGGATATCATTGCTATTTCACATTAAACAGGCCTTCAGTTCCCAATGCCATCATGTATCTGAAAATATTGTTGGCTACTTAACAGCATCACCACAGTAAGTATAACACATGTCCCTACACGATTATCTCTCTTGGAAGCTGAAGATTCTTAAGTTCATCAATAATTCATCCCTTCTAACATCAGGGATTAGTTTAAGAATTTACACTGCTACCAGTTTAAACTTCAAGCCTTATATTCAGGCTGATATGTATTACCCGGTAGCTCAATTAGAGCTCAATGAACGATGCTAATGTGAGGTTTTACCTTGAAAGTCCGGACTGATGCTCCTGTTGCCTTGCAAGCCGCGTCTATTACCAGTCATTAGCAAGCCTGGTCCAGAATTGGACAGTGGATCAAAACCAGTCCCCGAGCTGAAAGGAGAAATGTAACAGATTGTTTCCAGCAGCTATATTGGAATGAAAAGAAATGAAATCTGCAATTCAAAATACAGTGCCTAAATACAACTCCTACACAGATCGCTTTAATTATCTGTGTCTCACTCAGACTGGGTATTGTTTGGTTGTAAATTATAAATTCACAACCTGTGGTGCTATGAGCTGGAATCAAACTGAACACTAATTCTGAGTGCCTTTCAGGCTGATTGCAGGAATACTTATTTACTGCCTGCTATGAGTTTTCTAAAAGGAATTCCAAGCCTCGTCTACAATGACTGTCAAGAAAATATATTTCTTTGCTTTATTTTTTATTTATTTTATTAGAAGCGGTTGTACAAGGGGAAAGTAATCGACATAACCATTATACAATTTTCGTACAGCTTCAATTTTAACATTTTATAAACTAAATAGGAATTTTGAAAAAGACACAAAAGAGAAAAAAGAAAAACCCCTGAACTAACGAAGAAAAGAAAATATATTTCACTAACAGTATGTGGTTGCTCTCTCTTTCTTTGTAAATTATTGAATGAGGAACTTAAAAAGCTAATTGACCCTTCATCCTCAGCATGTTTTGTTTGGGCTGATTGTTAATACCAGTAACAACATATATGTTACATACTTGCCCTACCAAACCTTCTTTGTCCTTCAATGGAACTAAGGGAGCCGGGCAAGATGTAAATTTGGTTTAACTTTTTACTATAAGAACCCAGAAGAAGGATAGGAGAAAGCAGTCTGAAGAAGAGTTCTAACCCGAAATGTCACCTATCATTTTTTGTCAGAGATGCTACCTGACCCACTGAGTAACTCCAGTACTTTCAGTCTATCTTAGAAGAAAGCCATTTAGTCCCTCAAGCCCATTCTGCTGATCAATAAGATCATGGGTGACCTGACACTTGGTCTCACTTCCACTTTTGGCTGCTCTCTGCAACCCCTTGATTCAGCTATTGTCTACATCTGTCAGCCTCCAGCTGTCTCTGACTGAGCCCCCACAGATCTCTGGAATTTCTAAACTGTGGCTCCTCCGCGACCACATCTATTCTTTCCCCCACGATTCCGCTCTCATCCCCTCTCTGCCAAGCCAGAATGAGTCCTCACCTTCCACTCCACTGGCCCCCACCTTCAACAGATCATTCTCCATGATTTCTGCTAACTTTAATGTGATGTCATTACCTGGCATGTTTCGCTCTCTCCTCCCCATACTGTATTCCTCTGTTGTCCCTCTGTCCACTCTTCCACCTCCACCAACCTCTCCCTTTGTCAGAGCATTTTCTCATGTCAACAGCAGTAGATGCAACTGCCCTTTTATCTTCTTCTCTCCCATCATCCAGGGACACAAACCATACTTCCAGATGAAATGCCAATTTACTAGCACCTCTTCCACCCTGCATTCAGTGCTCAAGGTAGTGTCTCCACTACAATGGCAGATTGGATGACTGCTTTTGCACTCCATCCTATCCATAGGGTGATCCTGAGATTCTACTTTAATCCCGGCCCCATAGTAGAAGCGTCCTCGTCGTAGGGCTGGAAACTGGAAGTATCCAGAGCTGATTCTGCTACCACCATCATCTACTGCAACAAGTGATGGCTCCTACTGATTGTCGCCGGAAGCTTGCGTCCTTTTCAGGATGGACGATGACAGCAATGTCAACATTTGACACATGGCAGATGGACACGAAAGAAGTTCCCATTCTGACTTCTTCCTTGGAACATGATAATGAGTTGAACAATTTAAATAACCAGCCTAGAAAAATAATTCTACATATTTAGTTTAGTTTACAGATACACCCCTTGGCCCATATGAGCAAAGGTTCCATGGACAGTAGAGTTCCGGGTACTGGTCTCAATGTTTTTGGCACTCTCCTTATCCCCATCACAGTGTTCAACAATTTAAATAACCAGCATTGAAAAATAACTCTACATATTTGGTTTAGTTAAGTTAAACCCCTTGGCCTGTTGAGTCCATGCTAACCAATGAGCACCCGTACACAAGTTCTATTCCTCACACTAGGGACAATCTACAGAAACCAACTAGCCTACAAACCTGCACGTCTTTGGAAAGTGGAAGGAAGCCGGAGCACCTGGAGAGAACACAAGCGGTCACAGGGAGAATGTAGAAACTCCACACAGACAGCACCCATAGTCAGGATTGAACCCGGGTCTCTGGCGCTGTAAGGTAACAACTCTACCGCTGTGCCACTGTGCCACCCCAAATATGTCTGAAACAAAATGTTGTAAGTGTGTCATCCTGCTGGAACTTGGTCTTTCAGTCTATGATTTCCACTCGATCTTTTACTTGCTCTGTCCTTGCTGGCAGACGGTATTTCACTTATAGACGTTAACTTGTTCAGTGTGGATGTTCTGAGGACAGAATTGAAGCAAAGGTTTCATGGATAGAAGAGTGTCAGGTGTTGGTCTCAAGGCTGTTAGCACTCTGCATACCCTGGGCCAAGCATGGATGCCCCATATGAGCTTAGGTTCCTTGGATAGAAGAGTTCCAGGTACTGGTCTCAATGTTCTTGGCGCTCTGCTTATCCCCATCACAGGAGCTATGGGTTCCTCCTTGGCTCATTGCTACTGCCTGTGGGCTCTAGGCTTACAGAGAACGTTTTTATCCAAGATTTGCTTTTACCTTGATTACAACCTTCAAACAAGTCTCACTGCAAAGTCTGCAGCAGCAGTGAAAGCGAGCACAGCATGGAGGTCCACGCTCTGGAATCACTCTGAGCCATCCCAAGCCCTGTTGTGTCAATCTGTTCCTGTGAAGGTAGATCAATCAAGCAGTGGGAACTGCTCGAGGCTCCCTCCAATCACCTTCTCCACAAGCCAGCCTATAAATACCATGAGTACAGGAACAGAAACAAAAAAAATGCGAAAATACTCAGCAAGTCGCAGCCTCCGTGGAGAGTTAATATTCGGAGTCAATAATTTTTCTGCTTCAAGTCAGAGGCTGGGTAATGGAGTCTGAGTCATAGCCAGCTTGACTCAGTTCCATCATCAATGATAGATGTGAGGAATGTGATGGGAAACTCTCTATTGCCCGGTGAATGTGATGCCTACAACAGGACAAAGCAGTCCACCTCATTGTCAACTCAATCAGCACAGTCCAATACCAGCCGAACAGCTTCAGTGGCTACCTTCTATGTGATACTATGCAGCACCTTGTCAATGGTGTCGTAGAGTTATGCCCCTGTCCCACTTAGGAAACCTGAACCGAAACCTCTGGAGACTTTGCGCTCCACCCAAGGTTTCTGTGTGGTTCCCGAAGGTTTTTGTCAGGTTCCCAGAGGTTCCCGGAGGTCTTGTCAATTTTTTTAAATAATTGCCGGAACATAGAAGAAGGTTTTTGTCAGTCTCCCTAATGGTCGAAGTGGTTTCCGCTTCTTCTATGTTCCAGCGAAGAAGTGGAAACCACTTTCGACCATTAGGGAGACTGACAAAAACCTCTGGGAACCTCCGAAAACCGCATGGAAACCTTGGGTGGGGCGCAAAGTCTCCAGCGGTTCCCATTCAGGTTTCCTAAGTGGGACAGGGGCATCACACAGGTCTTTGGAAATAGATCTTTAAGCCCATTGAATCCATACCAGCTATCAACCACACACAAGGAGAATGAGCGTAGCAACCTCCATCAATATGGGACATGGGAGGAAACTGGAGCACCCGAGGAAAACTCACACAGTCACAGGCAGAGTATATGGATTCACACAGAATGAACACAAGGTCAGGTTTGAACTCAGTTGTCCAGTGGTGGGCAGCAGCATCTCTACAATGAATCATAGAGTTACACAGTATTCAACTTGTCCATGAAGTTCAAGGCAAGATTGGGCTTGTTCCATTTGCTTGCATTTTCCCCAGAGACAGCCGACACGGTGGCACAGCGGTAGAGTTGCTGCCTTACAGCGCTTACAGCGGCAGAGACCCGGGTTCAATCCCGACAACAGGTGCTGTCTGTACAGAGTTTGCACGTTCTCCCCGTGACCTGCGTGGGTTTTCTCCGAAATCATCGGTTTCCTCCCACACTCCAAAGACGTACAGGCATGTAGGTTAATTGGCTCGGTGTATGTGTAAGTTGTCCTTAGTGTGCGTAGGATAGTGTTGATGTGTGCCGATCGCTGGTCGGTGCGGGCTCGGTGGGCCGAAGGGCCTGTTTCCACGCTGTATCTAAATTAAACTAAACCTCGAAAACTTTCCTTTGCAGTGTCCAGATGTCTTTCAAAAAGTCAGAATTGATTCTATCTGTTTCTCTGGCAGCTCATTCTAGACACGGACTACCCTAATAATGAATAATGAATGAAAAAGCTATCCCTGAGGTCCCTCTTAAATCTCTCCCCTCCCATCATAAGCCTACTGGCTACATCATCGAGTTGCCCACTGTGCTGTCTCATTCAACAACAACCTGTAGCTCCAACAAAGACAAGTGCAGGAGGCACATTCAAACACAGGTTCCCTGCAGATTCCCCTTGAAATTACACACCATCCCCACAAATACATTTATAAACCATAGAACATCTTACCAATACATGCTGCGGGAGCATATTCAGCAAAGGAAGGTCATTACCAAAATCTCAGGCACAATATAGACAATGATAATATCCATATCCTAAAAATAAATCAATCTAGTACACATTGAAATATTTTTAAAAAGTGACATACACAATGATCTGGGGTCACCCTACCTACTTTCCTTCTGGAAAGTCGACACCACCACATGGAACCAAAGCCATTTATCAGGCAACACGTTTCCCAAAAAGTAATGATGGCATGGGGTTGGTCATGTCCTTAACAACCACCTTCTACCAATGAGGTAGACCTCGCTCATCCACTTGTAGTTGCTGGAACATAGAACAGTACGGCACGGGGAACAGACCCTTCGGCCCACAATGTCTGTGCCGAGCCCGGTGCCAAGACCTGACGCCAGGCTTTGACCCACCCGCACACTCTTCCAGCTTTCGCTTCCCCTGTACAATCAGTCTCAAGAGGCGCCCCGCACCCAAACAATCACTATCTATGTTCTCCAGAGATGCTGCCGGACCCGTTGAGTTACTCGAGCACGTTGCGTCCTTTTTGTAAACCAGCATCTGCAGCTGCCTTGTGCCTATATTCTACCACTGTTAGTCTAAAGGGCCTGTCTCACTAGGCAATTTGTTTAGGCGATTGCCGGCGACTGTCATGGTCGTGGCAGGTCGCTGAAAAAAATGGCGACTGGTCTAATGGGCCTGTCCCACATAGATGATATTTTAGGCTCCGACAATGGAATTCACCAAAGTCAGCACCGGCGTCAACTTACGTCACCTGGCTGCAACCAATGACAACCTACGACAGCACCTATGTCAAGAGAAGACATGAGCCATGGTCGCCGGCTGTCGCCGAAAAGTTTGGAACATTTCAAAATCCAGCGGCGACCTGAAAAACGCTACGACTCTTTGCTCGACTGAGGAGCCTGCTCACGACCACACAGGCGATACCCCGGTGACACCCTAGTCGTCAGCAGTCACCTAAAAAAAATCACCTAAGTGGGACAGGCCCTTAACTCTGACTTTTGTTCACCACTTGGGTGTGTGGATTGGTGGGAATCTTTGTAGGCATCTTATCCATCTTTTGGCAGTGTCTTTATTCAGATCAGATGTTTTACACCGGTGGACTTGGGGTAAAGAGCCCTTGTGATGTTACTTCATTGTATTGAATCATCCCGTCTCCCACTTCACGAAAGAACACTCTTCAAAATTAGCATCACATTGAACAACAGGCTAAAAATAAATGAAATATGCATGTATATTTGTATAGCCAATATTTAAATTAAGGAAACGCTTTGATCAGTAAGTACTATTTCCACTGACAAAGGGGCCAATAATCAGAAACAGATTAAACATCGGGAGGCAAAAAGAGAATTTAAATGTGCAGTGAATTGTTATAATTTGAAATGCCTTGCCTGAAAGGTCAGAAGGAAGTCAATACTAACTTTCAAAGAGAAATGGATATGTACACAACAACTGCATTCAATTGTGATAGAGTGAAATGGGACAGTTAGCTCTTTCAAAGACCCAGAACATGTATAATGGGCTTCTTGGCTTGTGATTACCTCTCCATCTGTCCTCCACTTTAGCATGCACGATAACTTTACACTATTGACAAAACCTTTCATCACTTGTACCCCAATCTCTGTAATACTCTGCAGCTCAGGAAGCAACTGTGGAGGGTGAAACTGATTTTAGACAATAGACATAGACAATAGACAATAGGCGCAGGGGTAGGCCATTCGGCCCTTCGAGTCTGCACCGCCATTCACTGTGATCGCGGCTGATACAATACGGAAACAGGCCATTCAACCCATCGGGTCTGTGCCGACCAGCAATCCCTGCACATTAATACGATCCTACACACACAGATTTAGTATAGATGACCCAAAACGTCACCTATTACTTTTCTCCAGAAATGTTGCCTGATCCACTGAGTTACTCCAGCATGTTGTGTCTATCCTTAGTATGTTGATAGGGCATCAATGTGAGACCCTCACTCTGTTTTACTCTCAACAGATGCTCCCCAACTATCAGTAGTTTCTGCTTCCATTTCAGATTTCCAGCATCTGCAAAGTGTTACTTTTCAATTATGGCATTTTTCATTCTGCCATCGAATAGTGTAAATATCACTGAACTAACCCCTGTGTTTGCTTTTTTTTAATCGCGGCTTTATTAACACGTTTACTTTGAGCAGGCCACATCTTCAACCTGCAAGCAGTCTGGGAAATAAATTACGTTTTCCATATTTGATACATACACCTTAGAACAAGGCGATTCGGGTTCACAGTATATTGGAACCTTATGCATTATTTTCATTTCCAATATATCTATCTATATGTGGCTTGGTGATGAATTCTATTTTCTACTGCTCCTAGATTGTTAACGGCTTGGACACGCTAGAGGCAGGAAGCATGTTCCCAATGTTGGGGGAGTCCAGAACCAGGGGCCACAGTTTAAGAATAAGGAGTAAGCCATTTAGAATGGAGATGAGGAAACACTTTTTCTCACAGAGAGTTGTGAGTCTGTGGAATTCTCTGCGTCAGAGGGCGGTGGAGGCAGGTTCTCTGGATGCTTTCAAGAGAGAGCTAGATAGGGTTCTTAAAAATAGCAGCGTCAGGGGATATGGGGAGAAGGCAGGAATGGGGTACTGATTGGGGATGATCAGCCATGATCACATTGAATGGCGGTGCTGGCTCGAAGGGCCAAATGGCCTACTCCTGCACCTATTGTCTATTGTCATAGTACGTTTTGGAATTGTTTTCTGCAAGTCAAGTGTGGGAGAAACTTAGGCTATGATTCTATGGTATTAGAAAGGAGCTTAATATTCACAAACCAGCAGCCAGAACAAACAAATCAACTTCTCCCAAAATAAATAAACTTATGGAGTAAAAGCCAGCTAGAAATCTGATTTTCAGGGGCTCAAAGAGAGACAGGCAAGGCAATTAAAAAAAAACTGATCTTGTATTGAAAGGACTGAATCATTTATTTACCATCTTGTTTTGTTTTTCAGGGAAGCAGTTGGAAAAATTCTGCTGTATTTGCTGGCGCTTAAAGTAAAGGAAAGACTTTCCCCTTGATTTGATTCGCCTCCTTCACATTTATTTCCTTTGAAAAGACAGAAGCAGATAAGTGAAGGTCATTGGACACACTGCCAATGCTCCCTCGAGTCTGGTCTTGCCAATTATTGATGATTTCCTCGCGCTGTATTCTGCAGCTTATACGCGGACTACACTGTAATTCAGAAGGCCAGCCGATTTAGATTTCACACAACTATGTTGAGAAAGTGTATAAATTCATGAGAGCAATAGATCGGGCCTCTTGCCCAGAGTAGGTGAGTCGAGGACCAGGAGACATAGCTTTAAGGTGAAGGGGAAAAGATTCAATAGAGAACTGAGGGCTAACTTTTTCACACACAGGGTGGCGGGTGTATGGAACAAGCTGCTACAGGAGGTAGTTGAAGCTGGGACAATGCCAATGTTTAAGAAACAATTAGACAGGTACATGGATAGGACAGGTTTGGAGGGATATGGACTAAACATGGGCTGCTGGGACTAGTGTAGCTGGGACATGTTGGCTGGTGTGGTCAAGTTGGGCTGAAGGGACTGTTGCCACGCTGTTTTACGCCCCTGTCCCACTTAGGAAACCTGAACGGAAACCTCTGGTGATCTTGCCCGGCGCCTAAACGAAAATCAAGGTCGCGGTGACCTGCAACCTCCTACCACCTCCCATGCATATGTTGAAAACCTTCCTCAACTATGAAGAAAACCTCCTTTGACCTACAGCAACCTCCTTTGACTAATTTGAAAACTGGCTTCATTAAATTGGTCCGTGATTGAACAATGCCCCCTTCAACCTCATACAACCAAACTGAAAACCAACAATGACCAGCGTCGACTGGTTACAGCTCAGTTGATCGCACGATGAAATGATGTCATTAATGGTTTTTTTTGCTTACAATAAAAGCCTCCCAGGTTTAAAAAAAAATCATTCTGAACCATGAGAGCAGGGAAGGAACAAGTTAGGTGGATGTTACTAAAAGTGCATCTACTGCTGTCAACAGCAGCCCTTTTGCTTCATCAAGAAAGGCAGAAGGGAAAGCACAAGGGTGAAGAGGAACCAGAAGAAGAGGTGTCAGTGGGTGAAGCCCTTCTTGCAAAGAACATTGATGCTTGGACAGTATGATAACCTGATAAATGTGCTGTAAGAGGAGGATTTGTCTGCATTTAAAAACTTTCTACGATTCACCCCTGAGCTGTTTACAACTTTCCTCTGCTAAAAAGTACTCTACAACTATGATTTAGTACACCCAGGAGTGACAGAGGTCACATGCTTATGTTAATATTAACCTTTTTTTCACGCAGTTTTTTTCCACCAGGGAGGTCTTGCCTTCGACTACTTTCGATCTCCCATGACCACCTTCCACAAGCATCACAACCGGCTTCGACTAAAAAATTACCGATTTTAAAACCTATTTAAAACCATTTTCGACCTATAGGGAGAGTGACCAAAACCTCCGGGAAATTCATGGAAACCTTGGGTGCCGGGCAAGGTCACCAGAGGTTTCCGTTCAGGTTTCCTAAGTGGGACAGGGGCATTACTCGATCACTCTATAACTCTTTTGCCAAAGATTTGTCAATACTTCTACGGGCAAGACTGTGCAGGTCCTAATGTTCGGTGTGCAAGGGAGAAATGTACCAAGCCCAAGAATTGTCTGAGGTTGTCTGCTTTCACAGAAGAGAAAACAAATCTCTGGAGAAAGCTCCAAGCTAGGAAAGATGTGGAGGCATTGGAGACGGTGCAGAGGTGGTTTTCCAGAGCGGTACATGGCTTTAAAGTTTTCAGTTACAGGCGTTAGATAGACTTGGATTGTTTTCTCTGAAATGTCGGAGGTTGAGGGGAGACCTGATAGAAGTATATAAGATTATCAGAGGCACAGATAGGGTAGATAGTCAGAACCTTTCTCCTGAATGGAAATGTCCAGCACAGGAGGGCGTAGGTACAAGGTGATAGGGACACGCGGGCACGGATATAGGCCCAGAAAAGGGGCAGGCAGCCGACCCCGGTGTGGGCGTCGACTACCCGCTGCCTGGACCCGCGAATGGCCATCTTGCCCAGGCCCAGGAGCAGACTGCAGGGAGAACCCCCCCCCCCCCTCCCTCTGTACCAGGAGCACAAATATCAGGAGTGTGGGGCTAAAATGTAGCAAAAACTCGAGGAGCAGCCCCTTCAGATACACATGATCACAGTGGGAGTGTATACATAGAAACATAGAAAATAGGTGCAGGAGGAGGCCATTCGGCCCTTCGAGCCAGCACCACCATTCATTGTGATCATGGCTGATCGTCCCCAATCAATAACCCGTGCCTGCCTTCTCCCCATAAGCCTTGACTCCACTAGCCCCTAGAGCTCTATCCAACTCTCTCTTAAATCCATCCAGTGACTCGGCCTCCACTGCCCTCTGTGGCAGGAAATTCCATAAATTCTCAACTCTCAGTTAAAAAGTTTTTTCTCACCTCAGTCTTAAATGACTTCCGCTTTATTCTAAGACTGTGGCCCCTGGTTCTGGACTCGCCCCACATTGGGAACATTTTTCCTGCATCTAGCTTGCCCAGTCTTTTTATAATTGTATATGTTTCTATAAGATAACCCCTCATCCTTCTAAACTCCAGTGAATACAAGCCTAGTCTTTTCAATCTTTCCTCATATGACAGTCCCGCCATCCCATGGATTAATCTCATGAACCTACGCTGCACTGCCTAAATCACAAGGATGTCCTTCCTCAAATTAGGAGACCAATACTGTCCACAATACTCCAGATGTGTTCTCACCTGCACACATATAAACTGCACACAGACAGCACCAGAGGTCAGGATCGAAGTTGGGTCACTGGGACTCTCTCAGCTGCATGGTGCTGATCCGAGTGCAATTAACCTACGCCATCACAAGAGTAATAACACACCATCCTCTCATTTCTCAAACTGTGGCCAGACGTGGGTTTATGCATATGAGAGGCCACAGTGCGAATGTCAATAGGGAAATAAATAGACCAGTGATTAAAAGAAAGAGCTTTGTTTTATTAAAAAAAGCTTCTCAACCAATGAATCATATTTGAAGTGATCACTATTGACTTGTTAGTAGACATTAAATATGCAGGCACAAGTGGTGCTCACAGCATTTCTAGCTGGCTCAATAAGGTCACGGCAATCCTTCACTGGGTTGGGAGGTTCAACAGATTTCGCTGATTCTGGTGCAATGGCAGAGAGATAGATTTCAACTAACTCACTGGGAAAGATCCTTCTAAAACTGCCTTGGAAGGTGCTCGGTGCTCATCGGAAGAGGTTCTCTGATTAAAGTCAGATGAATTAGCAGTGGGCATAAAGTTTTGAATAACTCAGTGGGTCAGACAGCATCTCTGGAGAACATTGATAGGTGACGTTAAGGGTTGGGATCATTCTTCAGACCTAGCCTGAAGAAAGTTATCAACCTGAAATATTACCTATCTATGTTCTCCAGAGAGGCTGCCTGACTTCTGAATACTCCAGTTTTGTGCCCCTTGGGAATATTAACCAGCATTGGGAGTTCCTTGTTGCTTTATTAGGAGTGGGAATAGACCACTTGGCCCTCAATCTTGCTCTGACCAAATTGTAACGCCAATGCCACATTCCTACCTCCCCTCAGCAACTTTTTGCTCCCCCCTCACTTATCAAGAATCTATCTACCTCTGCCTCAAAAAACTGCAAGAACGCTGCATCCACTAACATGTGGGGAAGGGAGTTTTAAATACAACATATAAAAATGTCACCCGACTGATCTCGTCCAATTAATGGTATCTCCAAATGTGTGACAAAAAGGGCTCAGGAGTCAGTTCCTCATCAGAAGCAAACTCCGGAACACTAACCTATGGTACAACATGATAAATAAAAAGGGCACTCGAATTTCGTTCGCACTTTGCACTGCCTCGATGCTTTACAGCTAATGAAGTTCATCGAAAGTACAGTCTCTTTAGAGGAACTTTTAGCCAAATACACCACTCAATCAATCCGCACCAAGCTGCCCCAAAAAGCAACTTTTTCAGAGCCAGATCATTTGTTTTTAAAATGCTGCTTGAAGATAAATGTTATCCAGGGCACGAGGAGATGGGTACTTGCTATTCTTCAGAACGGTGCTATGGCATATTGGCATCTTCTGAAGGAACCCGATGGGGCTGTGGTGTTTTTTTAAAATAGCCTGTATAACATAGAACAGGCGAGCACAGGGACAGGACAATGTCTGTGCCAAACATGACGCCAAATTAAACTAATAATTAGCGCAGCTGAGTGTTAGTCTACATGTTTGTCCTTGTGTCCCTGGAGTGGGACTTGAACACACGCACCTCTCAAAGGTCGGAATGTTTTCCATCAACTTGATTAGTAACCCTGTGAAATATGACCACAGATACAGACTCTTGGTGGGCTTCCTCAAACATGGCTTTTGCAATCATATACCACTGGGCAATTAAACACAGAACCATTTTCCTGCCCATGTTGCTTACAGAATATTTTTGAATACCCAGTTATATTTCATAATTAAAAATTCTTTATGTCATAGAAGGTTTTGGTATTGGTTTTGGTCCCCTAATTTGAGGAAGGACATTCTTGCTATTGAGGGAGTGCAGAGTAGGTTTACAAGGTTAATACCCGGGATGGCGGGACTGTCATATGTTGAGAGAATGGAGCAGCTGGGCTTGTACACTCTGGGGTTTAGAAGGTGAGAGGGGATCTCATTGAAACATATAAGATTGTTAAGGGCTTGGACACGCTAGAGGCAGGAAACATGTTCCTGATGTTGGTAGAATCTAGAACCAGGGGCCACAGTTTAAGAATAAGGAGTAAGCCATTTAGAACGGAGACGAGGAAACACTTTTTCTCACAGTGAGTGGTGAGTCTGTGGAATTCTCTGCCTCAGAGGGCGTTGGAGGCAGGTTCTTTGGATGCTTTCAAGAGAGAGCTAGATAGGGCTCTTAAAAATAGCGGAGTCAGGGGATATGGGGAGAAGGCAGGAACGGGGTACTGATTGGGCATGATCAGCCATGATCACATTGAATGGCAGTGCTGGCTCGAAGGGCCAAATGGCCTTCTCCTGCACCTATTGTCTATTGTCTATTGAAACTATTCCGCCTATCAAGTCTATGCCAGTATGCAGATTCTCTCATTCCCATTCTCTCATTAATTTTAATTGATACTTATTTTGCTCACATTCTGACCATCTTATCCCAGATTCAACCTCACATCTACACACAGGGACATTTTACAGTAGGCATTTAATCTACCAGTCTGCAAGTCTGTGGGACCTGAGCATCTTTACATTTCCAATGGATACACAATTTGTACCTTTTGAACCCCGAGCTTAACAATTCACAATTCTTTATCTTTTTGGCTTACACCTATCTTTTGCTCCTTGGCCTATATCCCACAATCTGCCCACCAAAAAGCCCCGTCACCTATGACAGCCCATGCTCTGTCCAGACCCTCCTTTTATCCACCTTTCTTTTCCACTCCCCTGCAATCAGTCTGAAGCAGGGTTCCAACCGGAAACATCGCCTCTCCATATTCTCCAGGGATGTTGCTTGACCTGCACGTAAGCCAGCATCTGAGGTACATAGTTACAACAATATTAATACTGGTAGTCAATGGCTCACTTGGAACATTGTATGACTCCGCTTTGTGGTTCTTGATGCAAAATGGGAATGATTGTAATCACAAAACATTGTAGTCAAGATATAAAAACATAAAAACACAAAGTGTTGGTCATTAGGTCCACATGTTTTCGTATAGTAGAATAATACACTTATGGTCATGAACTTCTTTAATGATACCTGGTCCCTTACATGGTAAAACTTGGCATACCCCGGGATCATATGGTATTAGCATTGTCTAGGTATTGGTATTATCTCAGGATCACATAAAGGTTTCTCATATTACTACATGGAAAATACTCACCAAATATTACTAACAAAGCTCATTGCAATAGTTTGACTCATTGGAACTGTGTCATGGGAATATCGCAACATCTCTTAATCGAGGATGTAAAAAATTGCCAAATGGGGATGATTATGAAAGAGCTTAAAAACGTACACAGTCCAAGGAGTTGGCCATTCGGTCCCCATGTTTCTATTCTGCACTTTACTAACCCCATACCCCCTCCTTCAATTAATATTGGATAATTATTGGCTGCTGTTCCCCCAATTTCTGCTACAAACTCAAAAAACCCAGTAGTTTAGTTTACCTTAGTTTAGTTTAGAGCTACAGAGCGGAAACAGGCCCATCGGCCCACCGAGTCTGCGCCGACCATAAATCCCCGCACACTGACATTATCCCACACACACTGGGGACAATTTACAATAATTCCAAGCCAATTAGCCTACAAGCTTCTACGCCTTTGGAGTGTGGGAGGAAACTGGACCTCCCGGAGAAAACTCACGCAGGTCACGGGGGGAATGCACAAACTCCCTACAGATAGCTTCCATTGTCAGGATCATAGAACATAGAAACATAGGTGCAGGAGTAGGCCATTTGGCCCTTCGAGCCAGCACCGCCATTCAATATGATCATGGCTGATCATCTAAAATCAGTACCCCGTTCCTGCTTTTTCCCCCATTTCCCTTGATTCCTTTAACCCCAAGAGATAAATCTAACGCTCTCTTGAAAACATCCAGTGAATTGGCCTCCACTGCCTTCTGTGGCAGAGAATTCTACAGATTCACAACTCTCTGGGCGAAGAAGTCCTAAATGGCTTACCCCTTATTCGTAAACTGTGACCACTGGTTCTGGACTCCCCCAACATCCACTGGCTCTCCCTTATCCCAGCTACTTGTTACATCCTCAAAAAAATCCAGAAGATTAGTCAAGCATGATTTCCTCTTCATAAATCCATGCTGATTTTGACCGATCTGTCACTGGCCTATAATTTCTTGTTTTCTCACTCCCTCCTTTCTTAAAAACTGGGGTTACATTGGCTACCTTCCAGTCCACAGGAACTAATCCAGAGTTAAGAGAACATTGGAAAATGATCACCAATGCATCCACGAATGCAATGGATCGAACCCAGGTCTCTGGCGCTGTCGGGCAGCAACTCTAGCGCTCTGCTGCAGAGCCACCATGATGCCCATAGTACTTCTAGGATTTCCTAGGTTCCCTGCCTGGAAACTCTAGGGAGATTATATTCAATGCTTGGGCACTGGTGTCCCACTCAGGCTATTTTTAGGCGACTGCCGGTGACTGTCATAGTCGTAGCAGGTCACCGAAAACCGGCGATTGGACCCCTCTTCAACATAAAATTTGAAATAGAATCATTACTTTAACAACAAAAGAAACCAGAGTCAGCACCGGCGACAACCTAGCGACAACTACGACAGCACCTACGTCAGGAGAAGTCAAGCTACATCATGTTGAAAATCCAGCGGCAACCAGAAAGACGCTACGACTCTTTGGGCGACTGAGGAGACGACTCACGACCATACAGGCGACAACCCGGCGACCATGTGGAGAGAGCCTAGTCGCCTGTAGTCGCCTAAAAAATAGCCTACGTGGGACAGGCCCTTTAATGGCAAATCCGGTATTTATTGACTGTTCCCAATTAACATTCAGTCATTCCCTAATCGCCTTGAACTGAGGCTGGATCAGCTAAGGATAATGGATTTCCTTTCCTGAAGGATATTTTGGTATTGGTTTATTCTTGCCGTATGTACTGAGAGATAGTGAAACACTCTGCTTGCTCGCTGTCTAGTCAAGTCATACTGGACATGATTGTACCCAATCAAGCAATGCACAGATAGTGCAAAGGGAAAAAATACAAGCTAGAAGTGCAGTTTCTAGAGTTGCAGCTTTGTAACCTTATAGTTAGAGAAAACATTTTAGTTTAGTTTATAGATACAGCATGGAAACAGGCCGCTCAGCTCGCCAAGTCCACGCCGACCTGTTAGCACTAGATCTATGGTATCCCACAATCTCATCAACTCCCTACACATTTGGGGCCAATTTTTTTTACAGTGGTCAATTAACCTAAAAATGTCTGTGTCTTTGGGATGTGGGAGGAAACCGGAGCACATGGTGGAGACCGGAGTACCCGGAGGAAACCCTCGCAGATATTGGAGGAACATACGCACTGCACAAAAACAGCACCTGAGGTTGGGATTGAACCAGAGTCTGTGAGGCAGTAGCTCTACCAGCTGAGGAACTGTGCTGCCGATAATACAGACAGAAAAATGTGCCATGTCTACAAAGGTCTGTCGTCTTTTTTCCTTCTTTGTGTTTTTAGTTTATTGTAAAATGTATGTTTTAGTTTATCTTTAGTTTTGAATTATGTGAGGGGGTGTGGGAAACATTTTTTATCTCTTTCATCGACGGCGAAGCGACTTTTTCCGTGTCGTATCTCCGTCTGCACTGCGGCCTAACATCGTGGAGCTGGCGGCCTCTTGCTGGGACCTCGGGAGCTCCAACATTGGGAGCCTGCGGACTTTAACAACATGGAGCATGTCGTCCCTGGTTAGAGACCGACTTTGGGAGCTCCAAGCCGCGGGAGCTTCGACCGCCCAGATGCGATAGCGTCCATCGCCCCGACGCGGGAGCTTCGATTGCTGGCTGCGGGATCTTCGATCACTCTGACTGCGGATGGTTCGACTCCCCCGACCATGGGAGAAGAGGAGGAAAGAAGTTAAGACTCTATTGCCTTCCATCACAGTGGGGAATGGGGAGGAGCCGCTGTGGTGGATGTTTATGTCAATTTTTAATGTGCGTCTTGTCACTTTTTTGGTATGACTGTCTGGCAAACCAAATTCCTCATATGTTGCAAAACATACTTGGTTAATAAATTACAATTATGAATATGATTATGACATATTTATAAATGTCTGAATGTTTTTTATATCAATCTGATAGTTTTATAGTTACCTGTTCTTACAAAAATTGCAAATTTAATTAGCACAGACTTTGGCAGAACCAGTCAATGAAGTGTTGGCACGTTGCTGCAGCCTCCCTGTTTGGAAGCTTGAGTGATGCCCAGACCTGCTGTCTGATATTAAGGGAATTGCTTACTGCTTGTTTGGTAGTCCTGGCTTGCCGGCAATGACGTCCAATTTCATGCATCATGTACTTGGAACAAGTCTCCACTATGAGCCTCTGTGATGATAATCAGAGTTATCATCTCCTTTTCCTATCTGTCTGATCTTTCAATCAGCTCAGCTTGGTCGATGGGACCCTCACTTCCCATCTCCACTTATGCTACTCAGCAGTATTTACAGGCACAGATACAGTCGATGTTAAAGATACGTTGTTAACACATTTACAGGTTAGGTTGGAGTGCTGATCCTGGCTTTAACAATGGTGAACTCCAGCGCTGGACTGCCCCAGGATATAACGCTGCACTGGTAATTACTCCATAACAAATTTTGTAAGATGCACTTTGCCGTCCTTCAGTGAGCTGAGCCAGTTGCAGCTTCACCCTTGGGTCAGAGGATTATGAGTTCAAAGCCAAGGCTAGAATTTTCTGTCTATAAATAGTGACAGCTCATAACACCAATGAATAAACAACTTGGATGGTATAAACTGCAAGCTTATGACATTTTCCATAATGTTTCAGGAATAATACACGTATGTAAGTGAAACAACAACTGTGCAGTAAAATGCTCCAAGGTGTTCCGTAGGAAATCAATCAACTGCATCACGGTGGCCCAGCGGTAGAGTTGCTGCCTTATGGGCCCGTCCCACTGTACGAATTTACCCAAGAACTCCCCCGAGTTAAAAAAAAAAATCAAACTCGTGGTAAACACGTAGAATGTACGTTGCGGGTACATCGGAGTTCGTGGACGTCTCTTAGCGGCTCGTAACGCTAACGACAGGTACTCGGGAAACGCGGTAAGCTCGGAAAGACTCGTGAAGATTTTTCAACGTGTTGAAAACTGTCCACGAGAGCCCCGAGTACCTACGAGCGGCTATTACCGTAATTCTCCGAGTTCGAATCAGGGGAAACTCGGGAGAAGTCTTGAATTAGCTCGTACAGTGGGACAGCCCCATTACAGCGCGAGGAACCCAGGTTCTATCCTGACTCTGGGTGCTGTTTGTAGCAGTTTGTACGTTCTCCCCACGACCTGCATAGGTTTTCTCCAGTATCTCTGGTTTCCTCCCACACTCCAAAGATGTACAGGTTTGTGGGTTAATTTGCTCGGTAAAAATTGTAAATTGTCCCTAGTGTGTGTAGGACAGTGTTAATTAACACTAATAAAGCCAATTAACCTACAAACCTGTATGTCTTAGGAGTGTGGGAACAAACCGAGTTCCCAAAGAAAACGCACTCAGGTCACGGGGAGAACATACAAACTCTGTACAGGATCGAATCCGTGGGTCTCTGGCGCTGTAAGGCAGCAACTCTACCACTGAGCCACAGTGCCGCATGGACTAAATTACTAGACTGCCATATCAAAACCCACCTCACATTCTCTGGAAGGAAGTCTGCTAGCTATCCTTCCCCAGGCTGGCTGTACACAACGCTGGTCCCATCCACTTTATAATTGCCTCTGAAATGATATAGGAAGTCACACAGTGCATGACAATTGGGAATGGTCAATGTCTGACGGTCTTGTCAGTGATATCCACACTCCATCAATAAATAGGAAGAGAAAATGACTGGAGGTGGTGACAGAGATGGGGAGGTGTTATACAGTGAATGGATTCGGAGAAGGATTGGGATGTTTTAAATCTGCAGGCAGGGAACGCAAGAAGCACAGACCTGATGGCTAAAGTGACCACATTCAAATCAGGACATGGGCAACCAGGGTTGAAATGACACAAAAACTCTTGTTATTCATTGCTGGAACATTTCCAAATTTCGGAGCCGGCATGAAGAAATAGGATGTGGCTTTGTCTCTGTGATTTCCCAAGACCGTGGAATGCTGGTCGCAGCCCAACCATCGGACAAAGTGTCGGGAAGGTGAAATAAAATCAAGTTACGAAAATGTGGAGCGGATTTGTTCAGACATCTTCCTCACCCTTCACAGCAGAGGAATGAAGAAGACTCCCATTGTTCAATAGTACAGGGCTCCATTTTTCTAAAAAAGAGGAACTAAGATTCTTTTAAATGTGCTTTCACAGTTCGTTGGTGAAGGCAGACAAATCGGTCCAAGCAGACAAATGCAATCTAACTGCGTTCCTGTGGAAAGCCAAGCCTTGAAATCATAGCCTGCAATCTTTGCCAATTTAAAGTGGCTTCTGATTCTTAAATCAGAACATAAATCAGGTTATGCCACGTTATTGCATCAGCACAACATCAGAAAAAAACAAATTACTTTACCCCAACGTCCTTTTGCAATCTCAGGTGGTTCCGCAGTGCGAGATAGCTGGTTAAATACTATTGAAGTGTAAGCTCTGTTATAAGGAGGAAACAGGCCAGCAAATTCGCGCATAGCAAGCAGCCACAAAGTGAAATGTGATAACGGACAGGTAATGGGCCAGGTGATGTTGAATCGCCATTTATTGAACAGGGCCATGCTCGATGTGGCAACTGTGGCTGATGTGAAACCAGCTGTGAGGTGCATCTGGCCTTTGATCCCAGCAACTTGCAGAACGCCCACAGGATCAATGAACTTGCAGAACCCCCACAGTATACAAGTTTGATGTGCTGATGTGCTGTGCGTTGCCAACTCCTGCTCTGCAGTACATATTCACAGAGGTTCAGAATACACTACAGTGTGCCTACTGAAGACAGACACAAAATGCTGGAGTAACTCAGCAGATCAGGCAGCATCTCTGGAGAGATGTTCTAGGTCAAGACCCTTCTTTAGACCCTCTGGAGAGAAGGAATGGGTGATGTTGCAGTTCAAGACCTTTCAGAGTCTTGGCTGAAGGTCCGCTGTACTATAACATTCCAGGATTTTGCAACTAACTTAAAGGCCGTCATGTTAATCATGAAATTGTTTAAATTATCCTAATATTTAATCTTATAGATGTGTATAAGATCCTGAGGGGGGTTACACAAAAGGCTGGAGAAACTCAGCGGGTGCAGCAGCATCTAAAGAGCGAAGGAGATAGGCGACGTTTCGGGTCGAGACCCTTCTTCAGACTGGTTAAGGATCAGGGAAACGAGAGATATAGACGGTGATGTGGAGAGATAAAGAAAAATGAATGAAAGATATGCAAAAAAGTATCGATGATAAAGGAAACAGGCCATTGTAAGCTGTTTGTAGTGTGAAAATGAGAAGCTAGTGCGACTTGGGTGGGGGAGAGATAGAGAGAGAGGGAATGCCAGGGCCAGAGGGCTGAGGGAGAGGTGGGAAGGGGAGGAGACAGCAAGGGTTAACAGAATTGAGAAAATTCAATGTTTAAGCCCAGAGGATGCAGACTCCCCAAGTGGAATATGAGGTGCTGTTCCTCCAACTTGCGGTGTTGCTCACTTAGGCCGTGGAGGAGGCCCAGGACCGAGAGGTCGGATACGGAATGGGAGGGGGAGTTGAAGTGCTGAGCCACCGGGAGGTCGGATTGGTTATTGCGGACCGAGCGGAGGTGTTCGGCGAAACGATCGCCCAGCCTCCGCTTGGTCTCACTGATATAGATCAGCTGGCATCTGGAGCAACGGATGCAGTAGATGAGGTTGGAGGAGGTGCAGGTGAACCTCTGTCGGAGGTTCATGAGGGGAATAGGTAGAGTGAATGCATAGAATCTTTTAGCCAGAGTAATCAAGAACCAGGGAAGATAGGTTTAAGGTGAGAAGGAAAAGATTTAATTGGAACCTGAGAAGCAGTGTTTCCACAGCGAGGGTGGTGGGTATATGGAACAAGTTGCCAGAGGAGAAAGACACAAAATGCCGGAGTAACTCAGCGGGTCAGGCAGCATCTCTGGAGGAAAGGAATAGGTGATGTTTCGGGTCGGGACCCTTCCTCAGAGGAAGTAGTTGAGGCAGTTACATTTAAAAGCCATTTGGACAGGTACATAGATAGAAAAGGCATACAGGGATATGGTCAAAACACGAGCATATGGGAGTAGTGTAGATGGGGCATTTTGGTCCGCATGGGTAGATTGGGCAGTAGGGCCTGTTTATTTATCGTATGGCACTATGACTCTATCGTGTAAATGCTATTCAATCATAAAATATCTACAAGTGTCTTAAAACTGGTGAGTACCACCTCCTGACCACAGAAGCACATGAAGGAACTACCACTCTCTGTCTCGTGCCAGCACTCAGATAGCAGTAACCGGGCAAAATCAAAGCTGAAAACAATCATTGAGGATAATGCTGACAATTTGTTAACAATGTATTAGAGTTGGTTACATGTCATGTAATTGTGAGGTTATTAATGCACAATGACATAGCCAAGCCCGGCACTGTGGTGTGACAAGCGGTAATATCAACAGGATTACCATATAAATTGCAATCAATATGTAATTATTTGATAAGAATTACATTATTAGTTATGGAATACCAATGGAACATAATTTAATAAAACAAGTATCAATCATACCGAGTGAGTGATGCTAAACCAAGAGGACAGGCTGTTAATTAATTCACATCCAGTGGAAACACTGCTTGGCCATGTTATTTGTATTGGTAACTATTTCCTACTTATTTAGTTAAGGTCAATGCTGAGTGGAGACAGGACTTCTACCCTGGTGTTTTGTGCAGCAACGCTGCAAATATGTTGATGAGTATTTCTTCCATTTGGTACTTCAAGTGAAATTGTAAACACATTCAAGAGGAGCCTGGGGATTTCACGAGTCTTTGAATGTTGTGCTCCTGAAGGCTTGCAATCTATTTGGATGATTTAGTTATTGATAATAGAATGAGACATGGATAAGCTGCAAATCATTCTATTCCTGCACATTCCTTCAAACTTTGTAGTTAGTTTCCATTGCCTCTCCCTGTCCTTCCTACCAAACTGTATCACCTCACGCTTCTTTGAGTTAAATTCCCTCTGTTACTCTTTTGCCCAATCTGCCCACCCTGTTAGCATTGGTTAGTATCCTTGATTTGAACAAAGAACATATACAGCACAGACACAGCCGCTTCAGTCCACCATTCGGTCTACAATGTCCATGCTGAACATAATGCCAAGTTAAACTAGTCACCTCTACCAGTACGTGATCCTTGTCCATGCATTAAAGGGGGAAGAAAAACTGTCGAGTTGGTAGACTCCTTTTTGCGAGATGTCTATAATAAAGTAACTGGCTTTTCTTTTTTCCTTCTCCTTCTTTCCCCTTTTTTTTCCTCCTCTTCAGGGTCTATCTCTTAATCTCCTTTCTCTAACTCTTCGCCCAAGCGTTCCCTTTCCCTCTGCCACGCTTTTTCACTTTCACAACTTTTTTTCACTCTTCTACATTCTCTGTTGATATTTATTTCTCTTTTCTTTCTTTTCTAAAGCCGTAAAAAATTAAGGGGTACAATGATTGTAATATTATGTACGGGATGTACGCTGATGTAACTTACGGTACCTCTAATAAATAGATTTTTTTTTTCATTAAATTTTTTTGAATCTGAATATCCACGTGCCTATCCAAAAACCAAATGCCACCATTGTATCTGTTTCCATCACCACCCCTGGCAGAACATTCCAGGTCTCCACCACTCAACTGTGTCAAAAAAATACCTCGTACATTGTACAATCTCCTTTAAACATCGCTGCTCTTACGTTACAACTATGCGCCTTGACTCTTTGCCATTCTCACAGAGGGAAAAGGATTCTGACTGTCTATCTTATTAATGCCACTCAATCAATGCTGCTCATAATTTTATAAACCCATCGGGTCTCTCCCTCAGCCTCTGACTCTCCAGAGCAAACAATCCAAGTTTGTCGCGGGGTGACGCCTGTATGGTCGTGAGTAGTCGCCCAAAGAGTCATACCGTTTTCTGGTCGCCGCTGGGTTTTCAACATGTTGAAAAATTTCGGAGACCTGCTGCGACTATGACGGGTGCCGGCAAGTCGCCGAAAAAAATCGCATAAGTGGGACAGGCCCTCAATACTTCCTAATCCAGGCAGCATTTTGGTAAACATCTTCCGCACCCTCTCCAATGTATCCACATCATTCTTTTAATGGGGTGATCAGAACAGCACACAATCTCCAAATAATTTGCAAATTTTAAACATTTACAAATATCCATGGTCCTTGAGGAACAACACTGCCCGCTGCCCTCTTGTCTGGAAAAAAAACATTTCCATGGCTCTGCTTTCTGTTTTTAAGCTAGTTTTTATCCACGTTGACACAGATCAGAACAACTGACAGCCAACCATGTCATCTCTGGGTGCCCGCTCTTCCACCCACCAAATGGAGCTCAGGGCCTGGCAGACATTGACGCAGATACAACAACCTGGCTGCTCAACACCCCTCTTGAGATCTAACTATTCCTTTGGTTTATGTTTTATTGGCATGAAGAAGAAGAAGACACAGATCCTCCTATTGCATAATGCGCGATTCTATAGCGTATCATCAAATCCATATAGACCACAATTCTCATGTAACTTCATCAGGAAGTTAAATCGTATCGTATCGTATCGTATCGTAATTAGGTTAGTCAAGACACATTCTGTCTTTAATAAGTCTGTGCTTACTCTCGCTTTGATTAGCTCAAATCTCTCCAATCACATTTCCCTCAGTATTATTTCTGAAACCTTATTGGTGACCATTGGAGTATCTTTGATCGGACCTTACTGCCTTTACCTTGCACTAAACGTTACTCCCATTATACACTGCAAATGACTCGATTGTAACCAGGTATTGTCTTTCCGCTGGCTGGATAGCAAGCAACAAAAAGCTTTTCACCGTACTTCGGTACACGTGACAATGAACGAAACTGAAACTGAAACGTTACCCACCACTGATGATCAACTGACTGATTTATGGTTACTAGGGATGTTCTTAAACGTTTTCCGGAATAAATATTTTCAACTTGCCAATCCCATGGCGCCTTCAAGTATCTCAGCAAATCTGGAAGATTCGGCCAAACCTCTCAGCTATTGTCCGACTCACATACTTCCATTAACAGCCTGAGATGCAAGTTATCCAGCCAGGACCGCACCGAGCACCGTGCATTACTAATCTAAACGTTATAATACCATTATCACTATGACCCAATGGCCGGCCCACTGACACTTGACCCTTGTGGCTCAGCCTAATCTCAAACAATCTGGCAAGTACTTTCTTCCTAATCAGGCCAAGACCATCCTCTATAAGAAGTTTCCACTGACCATATTTAAGAAGTTCCGCCTATTCCCTTCTCTTTACTCTAACGTTATCTCAATTAATATTTATGCTATTCAAATTAAACTTTGCATTATCAACCCTTTGTAATTCTTGTGCATCTCTGCTATTTCCTGCAAGTTTGCTTCTTTATCTACATCACTTTATTCAGACTCATACAGAGGTCTCCAGCAGTGGGATCACACCCTTTTTGCTTCATAACCCAAACTGAATGGATTCTGTTCTTACTCTCGCTCAATGCTGCAACGCCTTCTCAAGTTAATATTGAGCTGTCAGTACTGAGATGTCAACTCCTTGTTCTTCTACCCTGTCTTTTCTTAACGTTTTGTAACTCTGGATATTAAGCAGCCAGTTTAGTTTAGAGAGACAGTGCGGAAACAGGCCCTTCGGTCCACCGAGTCCGTGCCGCTCAGCGATCCCTGCCTTACACCATGCAAGGGAAAATCTACATTGATATCAAGCCAATTAACCTACAAACCTGTACGGCTTGGGTGGAGTGTGGGAGGAAACTGAAGATCTCGGAGAAAACAAACGCAGTTCACGGGGAGAACGTACAAACTCTGTACGGACAAACACCCATAGGCGGGATCGAACCCAGTTCTCTGGCGCTATAAGGCAGCAACTTTACTGCCGTGCCACCGTGACGTCCTCTCCAGTTTTAAGTCTGGTTTCTATTGCTGTCGTTACACCACATTTCCATTTAGCTACTTAGCGTTCGTAGTTCACCAGCCTTATTCTCACACAGTGTATTTAGCTTAATATAGAGAGATAACATGAAAACAGGCTCTTCGGCCCATTCAGTCCATACTGACCAGGAATCACCCGTTCATTCTAGTTCTATGTTATCCCTCATTCACATCCGCTCCCTACCTAATAGGGAGCAATTTGCAGAGACCAATTATCTGTCAACCCGCACGCCTTTTGGATGTTGGAGGAAACCGGAGCACCCGGAGGAAACCCATGTTGTCACAGGGAGAACATGCAAACTGCACACAGATAGCACCCAAGGACAGGATTGAACCCAGGTCTCCAGCACAGAGAGGCACTGTGCCACCTTCAAAAACATATATACTGAATTTATACTTTGTACCTGGGGTCACAGAGGGATGCAGCACAATAAGAATCCCCTTGGGCCACCAAGTCACACTGACGACCAAGCATTAATCGTATATTAATGCCGTTTTTTACTCTCACCCACATTCGAATAACATCTCATCAACAGTTAAGAGAGCGCAGCAGCGGTTGCACTTTCTGCGCCGGATGAGAGGAGCTCACCTCCCCCATCCCATCCTCACCACTTTCTACAGGGGCACCATAGAGAGTATTTTGACCAGCTGTATCTCTGTCTGGTTTGGGGACTGTAAAGCCTCTGACTGGAAGTCCGTGCAGAGAGTGGTGAGGACAGCGGAAAAAATCATCGGGACTTCTCTCCCCTCAATCGGGGATATTGCGACCAAACGTTGCGTGTCTAAGGCCAGCAGTATTATAAAAGACCCCACACATCTCCATCACGGACTGTTCACTCTGCTGCCCTCGGGCAAAAGATATCGTAGCATAAGGAGCAGAACATCACGGTTCTGCAACAGCTTCTTCCCACGAGCCATCAGACTCCTGAATGCCATGTAATGGGCTGCCACCATTGTCTATTTATCCTTTTATCCTTTTTATCCATTTTATCCATGTCTATCCTTCTGTTAATTATCGTGTTGCACAGGGAGCCAAATGCAACGGAATTTCGTTTGGAACTGCATATATCGATGTATTTCTAAATGACAATAAAGTTTGTTTGACTTTTTCCACTATAGTCCATCACAGGCTCCTCACTTCCTCCCATCCAGTCCGGCTTCACAGTTCGTAACATTAGAAGAGTGAGGCATTGTCAGTGGTGATGAGGTTAACCATTCCCCCGTCTCAGTGACCTGTCCCATCCCACTATGCTCCTGAGAGTCTGAGGAAGGGTCTCGACCCGAAACGTCACCAAATCCTTCTCTCCAGAGATGCTGCCTGTCCCGCTGAGTTACTCCAGCATTTTGTGTCTATCCTGGCTTTGACTGCTGGGTTATAATATGTCTTTATTCACCCTATCAGCTCCATTAATACCTTAAAATCTTCAATCAACTCCCTAGTAATAAATTCAAAGGAGTATCTAGCATGTCACCATCAGTGCTGCTCGCTGGTAATTTGTATATTGCCACAGTTCATTAGTGAATGCTCCAGAGAGAGAAAGTCAGTCTATATCGCAGAGATTTCATTTAAAAAAAATGTCTTTATTGTACATGTGTCACATTAGATGTACAGTGATTAAAACTAAAATATTCCAGAATTCCCAGGGCCGTTTTTATCGACCTGTATTCTTCCTGGATAACATTCCTGCAATTGGTCATGCATTGAGTATTTTCACCAATTGTATTCAGGAGTCTCTTAATCAATTGTGGTTCAGTGGAAACAGTTCTGGTCACGAAGGTACTGCAGATGTTGGTTTAAACCGAAGATTGACACAAAAAGCTGGAGTAAGTCAGTAGACAGGCAACATCTCTGGAGAGAAGGAATGGGTGACGTTTAGGGTCGAGGCTCATCTTCAGCCAAGCAACACTAATGATCTGGTCATCACCCAGTCATTGATAGCATCTGTCTACTTGGGACAGTGATAGAACACACAAGGGCAGCAACAGAGGCACAGCTGGTTGAGCTGCTGCCTCACATTGTAAGAGATCCGGGTTCGATCCTGATCTCGGGTGCTGTCTGTGTGGAGTTTGCACATTCTTTCTCAGACCGCGTGGGTTTCCTCCGGGTGCTCCAGTTTCCTCCCAATCCCAAAGACGTGCAGGTTTATGTATAAATTGGCTCCCAGTGTACAGGAGTGGATGAGAAAATAGGATAACATGTGAATGGGTGGACTCAATGGGTGGACTGAAGGGGCGATTTCTATGCTGCATCTCTAAACTAAATTGTCTCTTTTAGGATAGAGATGCAGTTTTAAAACTCACTTTTGGTCTCAAGTGTATATTCTCAACTGCAGAACAATGATAGCTGTAGGGAGTGGATGAGAAACTAGGATAAGATAGAACTAGTGGTGTGGACTCAGTCATCCGAAGGACCTGTTTGCATTCTGTATTTTTAAATTAAATTAAACCTAAATCAAGTCGGGGGTGCTGAGTTTTCACGTTCATCAGTGACCCATCCCATCCCTCAGGCTAGATGCAGGAATAATGTTCCCAATATTGGGGGAGTCCATAATCTGGGGCCACAGTCTAACAATAAAGGGGAGGCCATTTAAAACTGAGATGAGAAAAAACTTTTTCACCCAGAGAGTTATGGATTTGTGGAATTATCTGCCACAAAAGGCAGTAGAGGCTAATTCATTGGATGAATTTAAAAGAGAGTTAGGGGCTAGCGGAATCAAGGGATATAGGGAGAAGGCAGGCACGGGTTACTGATTGTGGATGATCAGCCATGATCACAATGAATGGAGGTGCTGGCTCGAAGGGCCAAATGGCCTCCTCCTGCACCTATTTTATAGGTTTCGATGTTTCTATTCCACTATTTTCCTCACACTCAAAGCGTCTCAAACCTGCATTGTGCTTACCGTGACCTTAAGTCACCTTAAAGCTTTTTAGTTACCGGTTACCAGTTCTGAACAATTGAAGTCAAGTTTCCATTATCCCCACGGCATCATATTCCCACGTATTTTTTTAATGTGGGAAATATTTATGCATAGTTAATTCTTAGTTCAGCCATGAGAAATTGTGAAATAGGAGCAGGATTTGGCCATTCGGCCCATCAAGTCTACTCTGTCACTCAATCATGCCTGATCTATCTTCCCCTCTTAACTCCAATCTCCTGCCTTCTCCCCATAACCCCTGACACCCATACTAATCTCCACTTTAAAAATACCCAATAACATGATCTCCTCAGCCATTTATGCCAATGAATTCTACAGATTCATCACCCCATGGCTAAAGACATTCCTCCTCTTCTCCTATCTAAAGGTATGTTATTTTATTCTGAGGCTGTGCTCTCTGGTCCTAGACTCTCCAATGTTAGTTAAGAAATCAATATTGTACAGAACACTGGAGATAACTCCCCCTTCTGCTGCAAGATAGTTCATGAAGTCTTCTTGCCCTTGCCATGCACAACAGAGAGGGGTTCAGTTTAACACTGTACCCAAAGAATGCCACCCTTGACAGTAACATGTTCCCTCGTTACAGCAGTAAGGAGATCACTAAATGTGCATCTTGCTGCCACAATTGGAATCCCACAGAAGACCAACCAAAATAATGAAGAATTTTAACTGTGAAAAAACATACCATCGGAGGTGACTGTCAGAGAATATTTATTATCCAATGCTATAAGAAAGCGGGAATTCAGAAACTCAATAGATTTTACGGAATTCCTCAGGGAAGAAAGGGAGAATGTGAGCAAGTCAGACGCAGCAGTTTATGCATGATAAATAATCTTCCATTCACTGCCTTCACCTCCCTGGGAATAGAGTGCAGACTGAAAAATATGAGAGCTTTCAGAGATCTTCGATTTTTAGGAGATATGGGTTGCCTTTTGTCATAAATAAACCGTTTGCAAATTATGAGTTTGTTTGGTAGCCTTTATACGGCTCACATTAGTAGCGAAGGCTGGATGAAAATAAAACCAGGTTCCTTTCCTCTATCTTTCATAACTTAGCAGATTTTTTGATAAAGAAGGCAATCTGATTGTCCAGCCTCTGATCAATCTGATAATGCACTTGGCTTTAAGTGAGCGGTTTGTGATTTTTAAGGCTCATTTTCAGGACGTGAATGTATGTGCTAAGATGGCAAGTGTTGGACCGAAGGGCGGCACGGTGGCGCAGCAGTAGAGTTGAAGCCTTACAGCAGCCGAGACCCGGGTTCGATCCTGGGTACGGGTGCTTTTCTGTACAGGGTTTGTGCCTTCTCCCCGTGACCTGCGTGGGTTTTCTCCGGGATCTCCGGTTTCTTCCCGCACTCCAAAGACGTACGGGTGTGTAGGCTAATTGGCTTGGTAAATTGTAAATCGCCCCTAATGTGTGTAGGATAGCGTAAGTGTGGTCGGCGCAGAATCGGTGGGCCAAAGGGCCTGTTTCCACGCTGTATGTCTAAACAAAACTAAACTAAACTAAAATGGTGCCACCTAAACTATCATAACAAGAGCCAGGATGTTTAGGCACTAAAAAACTCTGAAATAAGCAGGCAAAAAGCATAATAAAATTAGAAGAAAGGCACAAAAAAGGCATTTATTGACAAAAAAATCATAAAAAGGCATGTATTTCCATCACCAAAATATGGTTAAAAATTATAATATAAAGGTATATTACATTAAATGACAAGTTGTCTGGTTGCACATAATTACTAGCATTTTTTTGAAATTATCTGGTGTTAAACTATGTTATTTGTCAGACAGAATATGCTTCAGTTGTGAAAAACTTCTTTCTACCTCAGCTGAGGTCACTGGTGCATACCGGAAACAAGCTACAGATTCTATGTTCATGTCGATATCTCATGCATTACAACTACCTTTGAGAACTTTAGCTATGTTTTGTATTTCTTCAAGATCTTTGTTAGCTAAAATCACTCACACACATTTTCCTTGTATGTCTTTACCCTCATCGCCAGGAACTTTACGAATATTGTCAGTTACTTTGTTGAAAACCTGCAAGTTATTCACTAATGTTTCGCCACGTTTCTCAAAGGAAGTGGTAGCTTGTGGGAACTTTGCAAAATTGGAAGCAATAAATAGATTTTGGAAAAGACTGAACCAGCGGGAAGCGGCACGAATGAACGGCCGACGGTGGTGCCCCCGGTTTCGCCCCCGGTTTCGCCCCAGTGGAGGAAATTTTCTTGTAATTTATACTGTTAACATGTTTATAATAGCACTAATATTTATGTGTTAACATAGAAAACGTCTTTGTAATCACAGTACAACTAGAGAAAATAGCACGACCTTTTAGCAAAACAGGGAAGAAAAGGCTGATTTAGGCACTAGATCGTGAAAAGGGCATTATCATGGTGAAATCATAAAAAAAAATACATGAAAATGCACTTGGCATTTATGGCAAAATCCTGGCTCTAATCATAACCCTGCGGTAGTGGTTGAGGTGGATGCTATATGAAGAGCAGAGAGCAAACACCAATCAATGTTGCTCATATACCACCTTTATCATCTGCAGATGGCTCACAGAATTGGCATCAAGACTCTTGGGGGTGACACTGTGGCACACCCAGAGGAGCCATTGGTTCACAGTGCCACAGAGCCACGTTTGATTCTGACCCGAGGCTCCATCTATGTGACGCCTGAATATTCTCCAGGCGAAAACACAAGTGATCCAGTTCCAACCCAAAGATGTGTGGGTTGATAGATTAATAGGCCATTGTAAATGATACGGGTGAATGGTAGAATCTGTGTGGTTGATAAGAGTGTGGAGAGAATGAAAAATGTGGTATTGATGTAGGGTTAGCCTAAATGGATGATTGAAGGTCAGCAGGAAACTCAGTGGGCTGAAGAGCATGCTTCTATGCTGTTTCCTTCCATGAATCTAAAGCCAATGACCAAAACCTTATTGCATTGTATTATAAGGTTTATTATTGTCACATGTACCGAAATACAGAGAAAAAACTTTGTTTGCATGCTATCCAGTCAAATCATATCATATCACCTCATACTGTACAGAGGATAATTAAGCCATATACAGAGAGAGCAAAGAGAAAAAACACCTCTGTTACTGTGAGGTCCATCCGTATGCTAGGATACGGTCCGAGTCACCTCTACCCCATTGCGGACATTGGTCATTGTGTATGGATCTGATGCACTATGATGTTGAGACACTGTATCTTCCCCTTTGCTCTATCCACTGTACTTGAGTTTGACTCGATTTTATTTATGTACAGTATCATCTGAACTGATTGGATAACATGCAAAAGAAACCTTTTCACTGTATCTTTCTACACACGGTAATAATAAACCAAACCTAAACAGTAAGGATGATATTGAGGTGCATATATCTCTTTCACTCCCTCACTTCAATGCTTTTATGGAAACTTTTGCAGAATGTTGAGTCCCCTCTCATCATCTTACAGACTCGCCAACCTCCTGCTCCAAGTACACCACCAACAGAGCACAAAGTCCTAAAAATAGTTGTCCGCCTTTGCAGCTGCTGCCGAGGACACGTGCATGCAAGAGGTGGAGTGTAAACTAAGTGATACTTTGACAGAGGTGATTATTAGCAGGAACATATTGTAATTGATTGCTCGCTCAACAGCCCCACTGATGAGTGTTGGCATCTCTAAGTTTCCAGCAGTCGTGACGGCATCCAACCAGATTTGCTATCAATGTCCTCTGTAGTTATTTTAGGTGCCTCCTGCTGCTTCGTACTTGCCTGCTTTCCCTCCCCCCACTCCATTTCCCTGCTCTTTCCTTCCATCTCCAGTATTCCACCCCTGCCCATCTGTCCTTTTATTCCTTGCCTCAGTTCTTGGGGAACTGGTACAGTAGAAGTGATGAGACCCAGGACATAGCAGCCATTATTATACAGACTGGTGGGGCAGGCTTGAGGGGCCAGGCAGTCTACTCTTGCTTTTAATTCCTTACTTCTGTGTGTTCTTCGTCCTTTATCCTTTCATCTTTTCGCCCTCAACACCCCCCTTCCATTCTTCCTGGTTAATTGACCACCATTGCACTGTTCTCCACTTCCCTCAGCCTCACGTTCCACCCTCCTAGACAAGGAAGAACTGGCACTGATTGTAATCATGTACTGTCTGTCTGCTGACTGGTTAGCACACAACAAATAGCTGTTCACAGTACCTCGGTACAATTAACTAAACTGAACTGATAACCTATGAGAGAATAGAGTCTTCGAGTCACAGAGATGGCTAATTTGCTAGACTTTGACCCTTGGATTCCTGCCCCTTAGCTAGTCATCATTCCACCTTCTTCAATCTGCTTGGAGTTAATAATGAAAGCATTCCAAAAAAGTAAGAGAAAAAAGGCTGAGGAATTCAATCAATATCTTTCTCTTAGCCATACGAATGAAAATCAATTTTTTTCCAGAATGGCGTACAACAACATGGGCTATCGGTTCAGTTTAGTTAATTGCCACGTCTACCGAGGTACAGGGAAAAGCTATTTGTTGCGTGCTAACCAGTCAGCAGACAGACAGTACATGATTACAATCAATCCATTTACAGTGTATAGATACATGATAAGGGAGGAATTCACGCACAGTCCGGTCAAGGATAGTCCGAGGGACATCGAAGAGGGTGATAGTAGTTCAGCACTGCTCTCTGGTTGCGGTAGGATGATTCAGTTGCCTGATAACAGCAGGTTATTAGTATTGAATGGTGCTGCTGTGCAAATTCAAGTGATCAGCCACTTGCTGGCATCTAATATTAATTCCATCCCTAAAGTCAACACACCCCAGCCTCGCCTTTGTCTTCTCTCTGCTATGACTTAAAGCACGTCAGCCCAGGTCCAGACTTACCTATGTTTTTGGCTCTGATTACGTGATGCATGCCCAGAAAAAGGCCTTACTCCTGTATAAGCCTGATACCATACCTCTCAGCTTCAGACTCAGGGGTAACCCACAGCCACAAGTGCATTCCCATCGCAAATTATGTGTTCCATACTGGATGCGCATAGAATTATATCTTTATCTATGTGTAGAAAGGAACTGCAGATGCTAGTTTAAACCAAAGATAGACACAAAATGGGTGAGGTTTTGGGTTGAGCCCCTTCTCCAGACAGCAGACCCTTCTTTCTTCTCTATCTGTCCAACCAGTATCGCTAAGGAAAATGAGTTAGCATGAGTCCAAATGTGCATGTTGCAATGTAGTCTCAGCCCCACTGGGTTAATGAGGGCTACTGATGTGGAGCATTATGGTTTAAAGAGATCATACCTCGGCATATTCCAGCCTGGGGATAGGAATCACCTCAGGTGGGTCAGCTTTAAGCTATTTATATCTCTTCTTCTCAACTCCCTCCAAGACCAACATGACCTTGCATCCCACCATTAATGCCTGGAGGCCCCAGACCAACCTAGAACTTTGTCAAACCTAACTTCAATGTCGTAGAAGTGCGGTCAGAGCCTTCAGCCGGGGACAGTGGTCAAACAGCATTCCAGTGGACCAGAGAAGCAGCCAGTGACACCTCTCATAACAGTGGCAGATTGACTTGCACTACGAAAACGCAATCTGACTAAGTATCGGATATGCTTACCCAGCGAGCAAGTTATTTTGTTGAATGTTGAAAATGAAATGCTAGTCTATTGCAGCCATTAATACCTTTTAATAATGGAAATGTCAGTTCAAGCGCTTAGCATGACTTCCTCTTTACACTTAGAAGAGAGATTAATGATCTCATTCTCACTTTCGTAAATGGAGATTTGTGGTAACTATCTTCTTAGATAAACTATCTTCTTAGATCATTCATGGCTTGAATCTGGCTTGTATGCCTCATGTCTGGGAGCTGGCTGGGGAAACAAAGAGCTGTATCCTGAGGTGCTGCGTGACTCGCTGAGTTACTCCAGCACTTTGTGTCTATCTTTGGTATAAACCAGCATCTGCAGTTCTTGAGATTGACACAAAATGCTGGTGTAACTCAGCGGGTCAGGCAGCATCTCTGGAGAAAAAGGATAGGTGATGTTTCAGATCAAGACCCTTCTTCAGACTGGGTAAACTCCGCTGGCTGGTGCAGTCTGACCCATTGGGCAGGATTGTAATTGGAAGCATTGTTGGGAAGGAAGCACTAACTTGCTTTTTGTTTGGAGATCAGCCAGATTGGTGGAGTAGAAATGACCACTTGCTCATGAGCACGTTGGCCTGCCGGTACACTGACGGGTGAAACTAGCCGCTTGCTGGCCTGGGAATCTCCTGACCTCTGCAAATGGCCCTCCACATCACCGCTTTCCATAACATGTCCATAACTGGTCAAATTTGGTGAAGATCTTTGCTTCTCCCACCCTTTCAGGCAATGTGTTCTGCACTCCACCCACTTTCCAGGTGAAAGAAGTACCCCACAGATTCTCCATAACCTGTCCATTGAATCTGTGCCTCAGGATTTTGATTTCTCTGTTAAGGGATGTAGGTTCTTCCTCTTTATTATCTTGGGATCCCCCATAATTTTAATTGATAATTAAATGACTCCTCAGGGTCTTCTCTTCCATGGAAACCAATCTTAGCTTCATCCTGAAGAAGGGTCCCGATCCAAAATGCCACCTGTCGATTCTCACCACAGATGCTGCCTGACCCTTTGAGTTCCTCCAGCACTTTGTGATTTGCTCAAGATTCCGGCATCTGCAGTTCCTTGTGTCTCCATTATCTGATCTTTTGTCGTGACTACAATTTTCCAGTCCGGGCAACGGGCTCGTATATCTCCTTTAAACCTTTCCAGTTCAATCCCGTCTTTCTTATAATACGTTGACCAGAACTGCATGCAGTAGCAAACTGTGAAACATACAGTGCTACTCTTGTAGCATAGGCCCCCGAGGCATATATGCTACGCTTTAATCAAAACATTCCACATGCTTTTTTCGCCACCTTATTGACTTGTCCCTTTATATTTAAGGATCTGTGGGCATACGTTCCTTCATTCATCCACACCACTCATTATCCTACATTTTCGAAGAGGTCCCTTGGTTTAACGCATTAACACACATTTCTCTAGATTAAATTACATTTGATATTTTACTGCTGGGACTTTTTTGCAGTGTGAAAGTTTGTGTTCCTGTGAGAAAAGATCCAGTCTTCTCCCATTTGAGAGATCTCAGAACAGGACCTTATGCTTATAGATTGTTGCATTAATGGGAATGAGACCCTCCAACAGGAACCAGAAGTGGACACAGAAGGATCAAAAAGATCAGAGAATAATGATTCACCTCACCTCCATCGCCGCTCGACCAGTTCCTGCTTCTCTTCACATTTGTCTTGAAAATCTATATAATTGTTAGTGCTTTGCCCAAAAGTTTAACAAAACACAAAGTGCTGAAGGAACTCAGCAGGTCAGGCAGCATCTGTGGAGGGAATGGACGTGACATTTGGGGTCAGAACCCTTCTTCAGACTCCCCTTGTCGAACGAGTGAAGAAGAATCCTGACCCACAACCCCATCTGTCCATTCCCTCCACAGATACTGCCTGACCCAGCAAGTTCATAAGTTCATGTGATAGTAGCAGAATTAGACCATTCGGCCCATCAAGTCTACTCTGCCATTCCATCATGGCTGATCGATCTCTCCCTCCTAACCCCATTCTCTTGCCTTCTCCCCATAGCCCCTAACACCCGTACAAAACAAGAATCTGTCTATCTCAGCCTTAAAAATATCCTTGCTTGCTGCAGACTTGGCCTCCACAGCCTTCTCTGGCAATGAATTCCACAGATTCACCCCCCTCTGAGTAAAGAATATCCTCCTCATCTCGGGTCGACAAACGTGCTGGAGAAACGCTTACATCCTCCTCATCTCCTTTCTAAAGGACCATCTTTTAATTCTGAGGCTATGACCTCTGGTCCTCGACTCTCACACTAGTGGAACGTCCTCTCCACATCCACTCTATCTACCTTTCAATATTTGGTAAGTTTCAATAAGGTCCCCCTCATCCTTCTAAACTCCAGAGTTCCTCCAGCACTTTGTGTTTTGTTGTAGGTTCCAGAATGTTTGCAGTTGCAGTTCCTTGTGTTGCTACCTGCAAAGGGAATTAGCAGCCATGTAACTAACCCAATTCTACATTGACGTGGCCATTCTCACCGAGGAGCGGGAATGTTTAGTAAAATCTATGGTTGTGCTCAAACTGGGTTTATGAACATAAAAAGCACAAAAATCTCTATGTGTCAACTGCCATGGTATGATGAATGTTTGTTAAAAGCTCTACAGAATTGGGCCAAGCACATGCTTGCTTCCGTGTAAAAGCCTATTCATCTTTCGGTGAGAGTTCCTGCCACGGATTTCCCTCCACAGTTCACTCGTATCATTATGATACTCTTGAAACTGACATCACTTACAAATGCCAGCCTTTGAATAAGATTTTTGCCTCATGAATATTTAACTCTGCCACCCCTTGCTTTACTTTTTTTTTTGATATATTATATTTTATTAACATCGCAAGGAGGAGGGAATGGTTCTTATATTTTATTAACATCGCAAGGAGGAGGGAATGGTTCCCTTGTTTCCTGCTCAGCCTCTCTCCCAGGGATGCTGTGGGGGAGGGGAGGACGAACAACAGACAGGGTCCTCTCTCCTGTTTAGACAGGATATCCAGTATTACTTAGGATAGGTGGTTCAGAGACTGCCGTCTCACCCAGCTGACAATAGTGTCAGTCAGACATCTCCATAACTTAACCATCCCTTTCCTCACTGCAACTCCCCACTGTCGAAGGGATCTATCGCAGTCGCTGCCTCAAAAAGGCTGCCAACATCATCAAAGACCCACACCATTCTGGCCACACACTCATCTCTCCATTGCCATCGGGAAGAAGGTACAGGAGCTTCAAATCTGGAACTTCCAGGAACAGCTTCTTCCCCACAGCCATCAGGCTATCAAACGCAACATTAAACAAACTCTGAACAATAACAGCCTATTGCACTTCATCTGTTTATTTATTGTGTATATATATATATGGTCTATGTGGTATATAAACACACTGAACTTTTATCTCCTGTTCTGTATTATGTTTACATATTCTGTTGTGCTGCAGCAAGCAAGGATTTCATTGTCCTATCTGGGACACATGGCAATAAAACTCTCGTGACTCTTGACTTGACCAATATGTGCCGGGATCTTTCACATCCGGTTTAGCGTCTCATCCACAAGCCAGCACACCTTGACAACGCTCCCTCAGTACTGCAGGACAGCGTCAACTTGGATCTCAGAGTGAGCCTCGAACCTGGAACACTGTGATTCAGCCACAAGAGCTCTAACAACTAAGCCCAAGCTGACAACAACACCCAATAAGTGCCAGGCAATGGGACAGGTTCCTCCCGTCAGCACCAACTTTACACTGTAATTATGAACCTCATTATTTTTTTCACCTGCCTGACATGGCTGCAATCGTGGATGAGCAGCGACAGTACCTCGTGCCCAGTGGAACCCAGTGCGAGAAAGCCCGTTGCAGTGTCAAACTCAGCATAAACTCACTGTCGCGCACGACGCTGAGATCTGCTTATGAATGATGTACCTGTGTCTCACCATGATCGCGCGTATGGCAATAAGCTTGACTTGACTTGACACTAGCCTCGGGTTATCTGAATAAATCTTCCAATTTAAATAAAACAGCTCAACTGCAATACAGTTTGAGGGAATAAATTTTCGATGATATATTTCACTTGATCATGATTTTCCCTCAGGATCTGAACGTAGAGGCCCCTATTCTTAGGCTAAACTCAGACTCGGTCACCCTTCTACCCCATGCTTTACAGTTCAAATCTAACTCCATTTTCATAAATCACACTCTGATCGGATCCACATTTTCCCAATGATATCCTCCATTCATTCCCTACGCAGTGGTCAAACTTACGGCTGCCAACTAAACTTGCCTGTTTTTTCTGTGGATGCTCCATTTTCCTCCCACACTCCCAAGATGTACAGGTTTGTAGGTTATTTGGCTTCAGTAAAATTGTAATTTGTCCCTAGTATGTGTTGGTGTGCAGGGATCGCTGATTGGCGTGGACTTGGTTGGCCAAAGGGCTTATTTCCACGCTGTATCTCTAAACTAAGCTAAAAAACTAAACTAATCCTTGAATATAGCAAAATAAGTAGATGATGGTGTTAGAAAATGGGACACTGACCATCATTAGTTGAGGGTAGACACAAAATGCTGGAGAAACTCAGCGGGTGAGGCAGCATCTATGGAGCGAAGGACTAGGTGACGTTTTGCGCCGAGACCCTCGCTTCATTAATTGAGGCATTGAACACAGGACTAGAGAGGCTATATTCTAACTCTACACCTCAGCTGGAGTACTGCGTGCAGTTGTGGCTGAACCCTATAGGAAGTGCTGGTCCTGCAGAGAATGTACAGGTGGTTTGACAGGAGGTTGCCTGGGAAGATGCAGTTCAGTTATGAGGAGAGGCTGGAGAAGCTGGGTTGGTTCACCCTAGAGCAGAGGAGGTTCAGCGGGGACATGATTGTGATGAATAGAATTATGAGGGGTTTATCGATTACAGGAAAAGCCTACCCATATTAGAGACAGATAAAACTAGAGGACACATATATAGGTTTAGGAGGATAAGATGCAGAGGGGATCTTCTTTGCCCACGGTGATGTCCTTCCTACACATTTCACTCTTCAATAATGAACCTTTTCACTGTTACACAAACTATTCTCACAGCCGGATGGAATCACATTTCAGCATCTTTTATCTGAAGGACAGTGCCTCTGTCTTGCTACGGAGAAATCAATGGCCTGTTAGTAATATCTTCCTTCTCCCTGCCCCCTCCTCAACTCAGCCATGCCTAACACAATGTTCCTAAGCTTCAAGCTTGGCTTGTATATATATGTTCTCTACATTTCCGTGCTTACTGCAAGCTTGCGGATTAAACCGCACCTACTTCACACACACGAGAATCTAAAATAAATAAAGTGAATTGAATAGGTGCAGGTGGAGCTGTTTGATTTGCAACAAGCATCCCAGGCAGGCATTGAGGTATTTGTCACAACATGTTGTGGGTGGTTCATTTTCTCATCCAAGGAATGCTGTGTAGAAGCTGTAACTTTATCCCAGCCAGACGGGGTCACGTACTTCAAGGAACAAATTGGTTCACGTTGTTATTTGAGTCCATGTGAAAGGAACAGACTAAATCAGAATCAGAATCAGAATCACACTTTATTGGCCAAGTATGTTTTGCAACATACGAGGAATTTCATTGGCCAGGTCAGTCATACAATAAAAAGCAACAGATCACTCAAAAACACATTTTAACGTGAACATCCACCACATTGACTCCTCCACATTCCTCACTGTGATGGAAGTCTCTTCCTTTTGTTCTTCCTCGGTCATGGGCCTCGAGCCCCCGTTGATTGGACGATCTTGCCCTCCATGTCGAGGTGGTCAGCAGCCGCATCGGGGGAATGTCAGCTCCCCCGCGCCGGGCGATCGAATCTTGCGTCGGGGCTGGTCGAATCTTCCGCGGCGTTGGAGCTCCCGACTCGGCCTCACCCGAGACTGCGAGCCCTTGATGTTGAAGCTAATGCATATATTGAAGGTCCCTTTTTATTATGCCCCAGGGCAAGGAAAGGGCCTCAGAGATCGAGTGAAGGTTTCAGGCAGCACGATATATTATTGGAAATTGAATAAATGGGACTGAATATTGTGATCGATCAAGACTGGGTATTGTGAGGGACAAAGGAGGAGATAAGATAAGGGGTTTAAGCTTTACAGGAGATCTGAGGAGGAATTTCTTTGCACCCAGGGAGCAGTACCTGCGTGGATGGAATGGGCAGGCATTCTCACACCAGCAATTGAATTGCCAAGGTACAGAAGGCTACAGACCATTTGATGAGAAATAGGTTAATTACAGAGAGTTACTTGATTGTGAGCATGGATAGGCTGGGCTGAAGGACCTGTTTCTGCTCTACATGAGTTATCTCTTATCTACAGCAACTTGTTTTGATACAGCAAAACATCCCAGGGCACATCACTGGAGCTAAATCAGATAATACGTGGACACATGCAGATCATAAAGACTGCTGCAGAATAGTTGGGTTGAAATAGCTTATTTTATGCCGTTAACTTTGCAAACCAAAAGGGGAAACAGACGTGGGTTTTATGGAAGGTCTCAACTGAAGGAAGGGAGTTAGTGAGAGCACGGAATCCAGGGATGCATTTGCATGTTTCAGCTACACAGTTGTTAGTCTGACGGTTAATAATGAGGCAGAGATCGATGAGGAATATGAAAGTTGAAGAACGTTTGTGGAATGGAAATGTAGAGCTGGAGAAAGCTGTACACTGGGGATGAGTTATGGCACGAAGTAACTTTAAGATGAGATATGTCAGTGTACAGTTTGTTCTCCTTGCCTGAGGGAGGATGTATTTTCCTTACAAGATGTGTAACAACAGTTATCTAAATTGATTTCTTGGCTTGAGAGACATGAACTTTGTGGAGAAGCGATATTCTTGCCCTGCGTAATCTACAATGTTGGGGAAGCTCACAAGGCCCTTGAAGATTTCCCACTTCTCCAATCCCCCAACCTCCATTCAATCAGCTCATGTACCCGAGGTTCACTTTCCTGCCCAATCCTAAATCACATGATTACCTCAGTGCCAAATATCCAGTGATTGCAATGCTCATTAAATCAGACCCCCCACCCCGCCTCTAATCCCCTCACCTTTCTTCCGTTCGAGGGCCTGAAACATCGGGCCGCCGTTGTGCCGACTGCGGAGGCCTCAATAGGCCCTGACCACGGGGGAAGAGGAAGAGGACTGAACTTTGGTGCCTTCCCTCACAGAGGGAAACATTAATTCTGCTGTGGGGGGGATGTCTTTTTTGTTTAATGTTAAATTCTACAATGTTGTGTTTATCATATTTGTGTGCTGCATGGCAACTCAAATTTCACTGCACCAATAGTTGTATGTGACAATAAATGTCCTTTGTCCTTTGTAATCATTTGCCCTTGGCAAATGTAGGTGAAAGAAAGTGTGTTACCAGTAAATATCTCATCAAAGAGGAAACTTGGCTCATCTTTTCAAAATGTCTCCAGATGTCTTGCGGACACTAAAGTATTTGCAATTCCACTGACTATTGTTATGTAGACAAAGCCAGAGGACATTTTGCACACACAACCACCCACATGACATGCGTGAATAGTTACTAGCAGGTGGGCTTTGAATTTGCCAGCAGAAATAAAAATGAAGCAGAGATTGAATATGTGCTCTTGACATCATTATTACATTACAGTGTAAAACAAGACAAGGTGTGTGTGACTAGTTTAGTTTAGTGATACAGTGTGGAGACAGGACCTTTGGCCCACTGCGTCTGCACCAACCTGCGATCCCCAGACACTTATACTACACTTATTTACAATGATATCAAGCCAATTAACCTACAAACCTGTACATTTTTGGAGTGTGGGAGGAAACCGGAGATCCCGGGGAAAACGCACACAGGTCACAGGCAGAACGTACAAATTCCATACAGATAAGCACCCGTAGTCAGGATCGAACCTGGATCTCTGGTGTTGTAACATAGCAACTCTTCAGCTGCGACTATTAGAAGGGAAATCACAATTAAGCACTGTTTATTCTTCTTTGAGTAGTACTCTTCCCGTTAACAGCCAGAGGATGGCTTGCTTTTACTTTTTATCGGAATGGACAGAGTGATTGAGTGCAATACTCTTTTCAAAATAAGCAGTAAAATGCTGGCCTGGATTATGCTTTGATGTCTCTGGAGTGGGTCTTGAACCCAAGACCTCCTGAGTCAGAGGCAGGGGAGTTCTGTCAGCTAAACCAAGCAGAAACACAGATTTAGGTCATCGGAGACTGTTCAGTGAGAAGGCAATGCTCGAGCAGTTTATGATCGTCATATAAACAGCACAGATTGCCTGTTAAATCCCCACTGTAACCTACATGGGTCACTTAAGTGGAAGTTGTAGGATCATGAAATAACACAGGACAAATGCTACTATTCAGTCCATGTGGTCAAAGTTAGTTTTTATTCCCCCCACTGGATTATATCTGACTGAAATGTCATCCATGTGTGAGATTAGCAGATCTGAAATTACAATAGAATGTACTGAAAATATTAATGCAAAGTCGGCCACTGAAATTCTGTTTCTCTTTCTGTGCAGATAGTGCCTGACCGACTGAGAAACTCAAGTTGTGTGGGGCCATTCTTGCTAATATTGGCACAGATCCAGTGACCCCCACATTGCCAAGGGTTCTCAGCTTTAACTGACACATTGCCTTGGATGTTGGCCAGGAACATAGAAACATGGAAAATAGGTGCAGGAGTAGGCCATTTGGCCCTTCGAGCCAGCACCTCCATTCAATATGATCATGGCTGATCATCCAAAATCAGTATCCCGTTCCTGCTTTTTCCCCATATCCCTTGATTCCGTTAGCCCAAAGAGCTACATTTAACTCTCTCTTGAAAACACCCAGTGAATTGGCCTCCGCTGCCTTCTGAGGCAGAGAATTCTACAGATTCACAACTCTCTGGGGGAAATGTTTTTCGTCATCTCTGATAACTGGTTGGGGATGATCAGCCATGATCACATTGAATGGCGGTGCTGGCTCGAAGGGCCAAATGGCCTCCTCCTGCATCTATTGCCTATTGTCTATCTCAGTCCTAAATGGCCTACCCCTTATTCTTAAACTGTGACTCCTGGTTCTGGACTGCCCCAACATGGGGAACATTTTTCCAGCATCTAGCCTGTCCTATCCCTTAAGAATTGTATATGTTTGTATAAGATCCCCTCTCATCCTTCTAAATTCCAGTGAATACGAGGCTTCGAACCATTCTTACATCAGTTGTCGGACCCGCCATCCCGGGAATCAACCTGGTGAACCTACGCTGCACTCCGTCAATAGCAAGAATGCCCTTCCTCAAATTAGGAGACCAAAACTGCACACGGTACTCCAGGTGTGGTCTCAACAGGACCCGGTACAACTGCAGTAGGACCTCCTTGCTCCTAAACTCAAATGCTCAATGTACATTTGTAATGCACCTTTAATGTTGAAAAAAATGTGTTCTGTGGAGTATCGCAGTAGTGCTGAGGCTAAAGGGGAGAGCTTATATTGACAAACACAAACTTGTACATTTCCCTTGAGTTTGGAAAATTTGTTGAAAAGAGGGGGAGGGCTGGTTAACATTGTCTTAGAATGGGAAAACCTTTTAACGGGCATTATAATGCAGATAAAATCAGATTAAGTCGGATAACCATTGCGCATCCAACACTGATTCTCTCAAGACATATCATACTTGACAAAGGTAAGTGACCTTTTTTTTCATACGTGATTGAGTGTTTTTGTAAATGGAAATAAGAAGATTTCCGAGGGCATTTGACATGGTTGTTCCCAGGAAAGCACGCTACAATAATTGAGACACACAGTGCAAAATATGTTCAGAAAGCCCGGCTGATGCCAGGGAACAATGATTGGGAGTAATGAGCTCTGGTGGGACCAGAGATGTTGCCAGTTGTGTACCTTTGGGCTCGGTGGATCGTACAATTTTGAAAATATAAACATCTCATAAAAACGTATTGGAGACAAGCTGTAGAGCAGCTATCCTGTGTTCAGCGTGTCATGTTGTGGATTTTGCACTGACTGGTTGCAGTTTATCTGCAGGCTTTCAGAAGATCATGAAAGGACCTGATATCCTAACTCCACTTTTGCAGGCTAACTCATTACAGCTTGGACCTACAGTCCTGGCCAGTGAGTGAGGTAACTACACGATGGTCTGAAGAACATTAACTATTAAACCTTGGGTTGAGAGAAAATGATAGCATTTTGAACCAATATGTTTGTCGATCATGTAGATACTGGAGAAACATCCTCAGAGAAACAAGGTGGCAAACTAGCTGTTTGGCAGATTCGGCTCAAAGAGCTTCTAGTGTGACCAAAGCACACCGTTTGACCTGTTTTTACAAAATGTTAAATGGCCAGCTCGACATAGATTACAAGACCTACACCAAACCTAAACCAATTAGGAGCAGACAAGGGCATTCGATCCAATTTGTGATTCCAGCTACCAAGACAGATGTGTACAACAATTCATTCTTCCCCTGTACAATCAAAGCATGAAATAATCTCCACCCTACAATAGTTACCCAACCAGATGCACTAAATTTAGGGTAGCTCTTTCTTCCCAAAAACCCTTTATGGCTTAAGTCCTCCCTTCATCACCTCCAGCATAAATTCCATTTGGAATATTTTGGAGGGCCAAGAAACCAAAAACCAAGAACTGGTTACAGCAAATGTTTGTATGTTAACCCCCTTGTCGACAATTTGAAGATCGCCAGTGCAACTCCTTCAGTAAGCATGCATGGTTCTGAAGTGTGAATATTGCCCGGATGGTAATCTTGAACTAATGATCCAGAGAAAGAACGTTCAAATTTCAAAACAGCAGCTTGGGATTTGAATTCAGTAATTTAAATAAATCTGGTACCACTGGTTAAAGTCATTGAGTTGTAGAGAGACACAGCATAGAAGCAGGTCCTTTGGCCCAATGAATCAACCACAGTTGACACTAAAACTGCCTTAGAACTTTTCCCTGGACCATTTCACAACGCTTTTCACTGTACCTCAGTGCAGGTGACAATAAACGGAACGGAAGCCGAACAGAATTATTTTTGATTGCCCCCATATTATCATTAGTTCTCTACAGATTTGATACTCCCTCGTAAATTAGGAAAAATGCATGTGGCCAACTAACCGGCTGTGTCTATTGAATGTGGGAGGAAATTGGAGCACCCAGAGGAAACCAGTAAAGTCACAGGGAGAACCAGGAACAGGATCGAACACGGGGTCTCCAGTGCGTGAGGTAGTGGCTCTATCAGCTGCATTATTGTGGCCACCCGCTAAGCAACCAACCAAGTCAATCCGTTGCAACAAACTTTATCAAGGTAAGCTGGGGAAGTGGGCCTAGTAACGGCAGATGGAATTTAACTCGGATAAGTGAGCGCGGTTGCATTTTGGTAAATAAATGGTTGGTCTCTGGAGAATGTTGTCGAGCAGAGAGACCATTGGGGTGCAAATATAGAATTTGGCAACACAAGTAGACAGGGTGGTGAAGAGGTGGTTTGGCACACATGCCTTCATCCTCCTGGATGCTTAGCGTGGGAGTCGCAATGTTATTTTGCAACTGTAAGAGTTGTTGGTGAGACCAGACTGTGAGGAGTGTGAGGAATTATGGTCACCCAGGGTGCATGTGAGACAGCCAGGCTTGAGTTATAAGATGAGGCTGGATAGGTTGGAATTTATTTTCCCTGGAACATAGAAAGTTGAGGATTGATCTTGCAGAGGAATATAAAATCATGAGGGGTATGGATAAGGTGGATGGTCACAGTCTTTTTCTCAGGGTAGGAAAGTCTTAAACAAAAGGGCATAGATTTAAGGGGTGGGGAAAAGATTTAAAAGGGACCAGAGGGGGGGTTTATTTTTACACACAGAAGGAGATGAGTATATGGAACAGGCTGTTAAAGGATCATACAGAGGAAGGTACATTTGCAATGTTTAACATTTATTTGGACATTTACACGTCCATGGATATAAAAGGTTCAGAGATACGAGCCGGTCGATGGGACTGAATCAAATAGACAACTTGGTCAGCATGGATGAGTTGGGCCGATGGGTCTGTTTCAACCTGAGTAACTATAATAAAATAACCAGCTCTTGTTCCAGTACCCCGGGAATAACTTCAACACAGACTGTAGAACTTTAAACTGGCTCATCATCCCATTCTCAATGTCAATTACAAATGGACTCCAAACACTGTACTTGATGTGGAGGACCAATCGCACGAGTGAGGAAAACAAAGACACAGTGCAATGCAGTCCCGACCCAAATGCTATTTGTCCGTTTCTCTATTAAGATGCTGCCTGGCCTGCTGAGTCTCCCCAGCACGTTCATTTTTCCTTGACATATTGCAGTCTCCAGCCACAGAACAACTGCGATGAAATTAACATATTAGGAACAATGAGCTGTAGGTAAAATCCTGTCAATGTCAGTTGGATGTCTGAGATCTGAACGTCATGGAGGAGCATAACAAGAGTCAGTACCTTCGCATCCATTTTGCATTCAAGGCTAGAGATGAGTTTCTATCCTGGGACCCCTTCTTTTAATTTCCACAAGTATGAGCAGCATTTCATTAAAGGAATTATTTTGATAAACCTAATACCCAGTAGTTTTGTGGCATCGTTCTTGATCGGTGTGCATCTTAACACCACCTGCTGTCCAAGATCACTGTGATTGTCTGCCTAACAACGTCATCCTGTTTTGAATTCTCTTTCACGTATAGCGATTAATGGCAGGCCAACTATTAATTGGGAATGTGAGACTGAAATATTTTTCTTAAGCAAGGACCCCAACGGATATAAAGTCACAGATGAACTACAGTCATGTTGAATGGTCCAATTAATTTGAATACAAGGTCACAAGCAAACAGGAGAAGAGGTAGCCCACTTGGCCTGAAAACCTGCCTCACCATTCAACATGTTTATGCCTGATCACCCCAAGCCCCAGCTTCTCTGTATCAAATCCCCACCGCTGTTGATCATCTGATCTTACAAAATGTCACCTACCTCAAATTTCAATACTTCCAATGAGCTAGCCTCCAAAACTCTGAGAGAATTCCAGAGATTTGCCACACTCTGTGAGGAGTCATTTCTATGGGGCTGAATGTTCCTGTTCATCGTGTTCCTATATCTCCAGGCTTTCTTACAGTCTGAAGAGGGCCCCGACCAGAAAGGTCACGCATCCTTTTTCTCCACAGATGCTGCCTGACCCGCTGAGTTACTCCAGCACTTTTTGTCTTGCTTTGGTATACACCAGTGTCAGCAGTTCCTCGCCACGCCGATATCACGATCAGTATTACTGACAATAGACAATAGACAATAGGTGCAGGAGTAGGCCATTCGGCCCTTCGAGCCAGCACCGCCATTCAATGTGATCATGGCTGATCATCCCCAATCAGTACCCCGTTCCTGCCTTTTGCCAGATAGACACAAAATGTTGGAGTAACTCAGCGGGACATGGAGCATCTCTGGAGATGCTGCCTGCATTTTGTGTCTATCTTCGATTTAAACCAGCATCTGCAGTTCTTTCCTACACATCATGATAGTGCCAATTTGGAGTCGTGATAGTTGCTGATATTTTCTTATTGCCTCTCATGAGGTTAACACTAAAAACAACAGCTCACTATTCACAATCTATCTGGGCAGTGGGTGAAAGCGGTGATGGGTCAGGCAAGCTGTCAGAAACATTTATATAAATGCTGCTCTTAAATGGGAATGGAGTGGGGACGATAAGAAATCTTGGAATGACTAATCTCACGCTTCCTCACATCCTCCCCCTGCTGCTCAGTCTTGGATGGTGAAAGCACCTGTGCCCAATTTACCACAGGTCTCTCAATGGAAAGCGCGCACCTGCAGAAAAGCATTTATCCAACACTGTCTCTCTCCCGAGTCATTCTTTGTTCCGCAGCACCTGCAGCCCGGTTGCCCCTGGTGATCGGATAATGACGGTACATTTCTCACTAATGCCACCCGTCATGAGATTACATGGTAAATGATTCCTATGTTTTGTTGCGGATTCCTGTGTGCTCTTAAATGGTGTTATTTTATTCCCGTTCGATCACTGCATGAGTGTAATGTCTGTGAAACGTTAAGGCAAGGCCAATCTGGTATTACCCACAGGTCACCTTTATCAAGGCTCAGGCTCCAGGACACTCTGGTGGGTAAGAGACACACTCTCTTGTGCATTTCAAAATCTCCCACAAGTGCCTTACAGCTAGTAAATTACATTAGGACTACAGTCGCCAAAGGAATCACAAGATCTTAGAAAGAGAAATGAGACAATCAGCATTGTCTCACCAGGGAACCAGATTTCATCCTGAATTCATACACTGCAGATGCAAATCTTTCTCCATAACTGCATGGGGTTTCCCCCACATCTCACCACCAAGCTAGCTAGATAACTGGCACCTGTAAATTACCCTCAGCCTGTGTTAATGGGAAAAAAATCAAAGGCTAGTTGGTGGGCTGGCATGAAGGAAGGGGTGAATGGAGAATGAGGGGGAATAGAAGCAATGTGATTGTTCCTATAGGAACTAGCATAGACCTGATGGGCCAAATGGCCTCCTGCGTCATTACAAGTGTAAAATAAACTAGATTATTTGTTTTAGTGATATTAGTGGTTGGATTAATATTGGCCCAGGGCAGTACAAAGATCAACATTCTATTGTTCTTCAGAGAAAGGTCTTCCATGTCAGCCCAGATGTATTAATATCTCATCCGAAAGACCACCTGGGGTACCTCAGTACCATAATGGACAGTCTCGTTTATAAGCCTAAGCCTTTGGAGTGGTTTTGAAACTATCATGTTTTGTCTCAGCAGTGATTATCTGTTCCCCTAGTTCACCAACTCTGACCTAATCTGGCCACCGGTCCTGACCTAGTCACGAGCTTCCACTTCTCCCTACCCCTGATCACCACTCCAAACCCTGGTTCCATTCCCCGTTGAACTGAATGGAAATGTGCAATGAGACCTAGAGGTGGACAATGTTGATTTCACTGTACATCAGCAGATGTAGCACTTGGATGAAGACCCATGATACCATCCTAGACCTCTCACCTAAAGGTTAGTGACCATAGACGAACAATTCCTGCCCGTGTATACGAAGATTTGTCGGTAATCCGTGAGGAATAGTTTGAAGCAGTATCAGCCCATCAATAGTCACTCAGTCAATCTCCATAATTCCTCCCTCCAAAAACGGAATCCCTCATTTAGAGGAACAATGAGTGCCTTTCCCTAGCTGCTATGAAGTGGACTGACCAATTGAAGCAAGCACAAGCTATAATGAAAGAAGCCAAATGAAGGTGGACAAACGTGCTGGAGAAACTCAGCGGGTGCAGCAGCATCTATGGAGCGAAGGAAATAGGTAACGTTTCGGGTCGAAACCCTTCTTCAGACCCTTCTTCAGAAAGAATCCAGGCAGGTGCATGCCAGTTGATAATTATTCTACGTAATACAACACATTTCTTTACTCTGAGAGTGACAAATGTAGTTTGGAGATTTAGTTTAGTTTTGAGATACAGGCCCTTTGGCCCATCGAGTTCACGGTGACAAGCGATCCCTGCACACTTACGCTATCCTACACAATTTACAATATTACCAAAGCCAATTGACCTACAAACTTGCACATCTTGGGGTGTGGGAGGAAACCCGAGTACCCGGAAAAATCCCACGCAGGTCACGGGGAGAGCGTACAAACTCCGTACAGTCAGTATCCATAGTCAGGATTAAATCCGGGTCTCTGGCACTGTAAGGCAGCAGCTCTACCACTGCACCCCATGCCACCCATACTTAGGAAAATGTAATAAATGAAAGAGGCAAGGGCAAACACATACAGTTAGATTAAATCACCGCAGTTATTATTATTCCAGTCCAGAACAGTTGGGATATTATTTTGCTTATTTACCAATCCGCTGGGTAAAGATAAATGATCCTCTTTAGATACACTTTCTTGGTCCTGCAAACCACACACATTAAATGCTTGCTGTGCAATTGCTTTTAAATATCTGTTATTTTATGCTCGTAAGAACATAACTTCAATTCTCTGCCTCAGAGGGCGGTGGAGGCAGGATCTCTGGATGCTTTCAAGAGAGAGCTAGATAAAGCTCTTAAAAATAGCGGAGTCAGGGGATATGGGGAGAAGGCAGGAACGGGATACTGATTGGGGATGATCTGCCATGATCACATTGAATGGCGGTGCTGGCCCGAAGGACCAAATGGCCTACTCCTGCACCTATTGTCTATTGTCCATTGTCTATTGTCTATTGTCTAACACAATGGAGCAGTGACTGGCCATGCAGCCTCTCGAGTCTACTGCATTATTTATAGCTGATTTTATCCTAACTTCAATTCCACTTAAAGCTGGAGTAACTCAGCAGGTCAGATAGCATCTCTGGAGAAATGGAATAGGTGACATTTCTGGTCGCGACCCTTCTTCAGACGAAGGGTCTTGACACGAAACATCACCAATTCCTTTCCTCCAGAGATATTGCCTGAACTGTTGAGTTTTTGTGTCTATCGTCGGTTTAAACCATCATCTGCAGTTCCTTCCTACACATTCTAATCCACTTAGTTGTGTAAATGCTACAACCCTTGATGTCCCCAGGGTACAAACATCCACCTCTCTCAGTCTTGTAGAAATTAAATGATTCCACGGTGCTCGGAAGGGGCTTTACGGGGTAGATGATTTTAGACTGTTTATCTTGGAGGGAGAATTGAGAACAAGGAGAATGCTAGATATTCATTGCCATTGAGAATTAAAATCCATAACCCCTGAAATGATATCCCCTTAATTATGGAATCTCCCACTCGGAATAACATTCCATGCATCTTCTCTCTTAATCAGACACCCTTCTTTTCATCTCTGGCCTTTGATTCACCCATCTGCCAATCCAAATCCCCCTCATCTGTATCCAGCTATCACTTGCCCAACTACAGTTAGTCTGGAGAAGGGTCCTGATCTAAAATGGGTCCCAATCTACATCCTCTAGCGATGCTGCCTGACCCACTGAGTTTGTTCCCAAAATTTGTGGGTGGTTTTGGTAAGCTAGTATCTCCAGTAACTTGGTTCTCCATCCTCAGAGCATCTACTTCATGAGCTCTTCAGGATCTTTCAGATGTTAATAAGATCATCACATATAACAAGCCCTTTTCTCCTGAGGCTGTGGCCTCTGGTCCTAGACTCTCCCACGAGGGTAGATGCTGTGAGGTTGTTCATCCTGGAGGGAGAATTGAGAATGAGGTGAGAGAATGCCAAACATTCCTTGTCCTCCATGAATGTCCTCCTCTCATTCATGCTCCATATGAGAATGAAAACCCATAATCCCTTTAAACATTCTTGCCATCGGGTTCAGAACCTAAGTTTCTCTAATACTTCATCACAGTTCATTGCCCGATCCTGAGAATGTAGAACAATGATCAGCCATGCGGAAGCTTCAGTGGGACCTCTGCACATTTACGCCTCGCTGCACTTGTAACATCTCCCAGCCTTCAATTTCAACTTTTAATTGCCTCTCCTGGAACCTGGCAAGATCGTCAATTCTCTCTGAGGTTCTGGGGATTTTACATTAATGATGATTCCATCAGGGATAATGGCAGGCAAATCCTGGAGAATCACGTAACTGGCTTGGGGAATTCCACCGTCTTATTTGTGATTTCTTTATAAGCGTCCAAGGGGCTTGTCGACCAGAATCATCCCCCATTTCCCTCTCTGCAAATTTTGCTTCAGGTTAAACTGTATCACAAATGAAATAGAACTAATCTTCCTCTCCAACTGATAACGCCAGCTCCACTGGGAATTCCCTCCTAACTCTGATTCCATCTCATCCTCCATTGCTTCTTAAAATCTATGTTTTTGATCAAGCCTTAAGCACATCAACATATTTCTTTGTGTGCCTTTGGGACACAGTGTTTGACACTCAAACACAAAAGCTCATGCAAGCACTATGAGAGGGGGAGAGAGGGAGAGGGAGAGAGAAAAAGAGGTGAGAGAGAGAGAGAGAGGGAGAGAGAGAATCACATTCTGTGTCACACCACGCATGGGTACGAGAGGCGATGTGTCAATCTGATTGGATGTGGGATTGTGAACACAAATGTGTATCTGCGTGTGTCTGTGTGTGTACGGTCATCTGCATGTAATTGTACATGCGTGTGTTTCTGTGACAGCATGTGTCGGGCTGTGACTGAATGGTGAGGAGTTTCAGAACTCTTGCTCGACCATCTTCTAGCTGGTCAATAGGGAGTCTGAAAGCCACTACAGACAATCAGTGGGTTCAATGATCAATAAATTGCACTTAAGCAGAATCTGAATTGGATCCTTATTATTAGATCCACATCAGTATCAAGCAAATACATTGCTGAACAATTCATCATCTTACAATGCATCTTTAACTTCAGCGGCACATTGATTCTGGACATCAAGATCATTAAGGAAATATAAGCTTTCTCTCGCTTACTCGTCTATCTGCACTGGCCAACTGGAATGGTCTAACTCAGCAGAGGTCGTGATCAAACCAAGTCCTTGTAATCAGTTCCAAAAGAAACGCTGACATTCCTACTGTACCTTATATCACAGGATATGCCAAAGTGTTCGCATTTGTAGCTGTCGCTGTAACATAGGAAATCCAGCAACCAATTTGTGCACAGCAAGTGCTTACGGACAGCAATAGTTAAACTGTTTGTAAACATTGGTTGAGAGTTAGTTAGTGGCCCAGATACCGAGCTCCTTTAAATACAATTGACGGACCAGACAAGATCTCAGCCTAATGTCTCATCCAAAAGGCAGCATCTCCAGCTGTGCTGTTCTCCTTTGGGCAAGACACTGGGGGTGCCAGCCTAGATCTCTGCACTCATCTCCTCCAACTCTAAAGCAAAAAAGGCTTTTCCAACTTGCCAGGCGAATCTATCGACGACATTCCTAGAAATTCCCAACTTATCTTAAGGGTTTCCTCATTTGCAGCAGGGCCGTTGACAAGGAGAAACTTTGGCCTGAGTAGAACCGTAAGAATATTCTTATTGATTGCAAGGTAAATTATTCCAGATATCAAGGGATATCGTGGAAATCATTAAGTTTAATTTAGTTTCAACATAGAGTATGTAAACAGGCCCTTTGGCCCACCAGGTCCATGCCAACCATTGATCATTGATTAATTCACACTAGTTCTATGTTGTCCTATTTGCAAATCCACTCCCAACACACCAGGGGCAATTTGCCGAGGCTGATTAACCTATAAAGCCACATGTCTTCATGATGTGGAAGGAAACCCGAGCACCTGGAGAAAACACACGTGATCACAGGGAGGACGTGCAAACTCCACACAAATAGCACCCAAGCTCAGGAACTAACCTGGGTCTCTGGCATTTTGAGGCAGCAGCTCTATCAACTGTGCCACCCAACTTCTCTTTCCTCTTCTTTATTCATCTATAGAGGCCAATTGGAATTGTCTAACAAAAATCGTGATCAAACCCAGTCCTTGTATCAGTGCTAAATGGACTTACAGTCGTATCGTGCCTTTCATCACAGAATATTCCAAAGTATATCCCAAATATAAATCATTATCATGTCCATACCAAATAGCACAGTTGGTCCATGAAGGCAGGCAGCATAATCAGGGACGAGTCTCACCCCGGTCACTCCCTCTTCTCCCCTCTCCCATCAGGCAAGAAGTATGAAAGTATGAAAACATATACCTCCAGATTCAGCGACCGTTTCTTCCCAGCTGTTGTCAGGCAACTGAATCATCTTATCAACAGATGAGCAACTATCTACCTCATTGGAGATCCTCGGACTACCTTTAATCGGACCTGACTGGACTTTATCTTGCACTGAACATTTATCCCTTGATCATGTATCTGTAAACTGTGGATGGCTCAATTGTAATCATGTATTGTCTTTCTGTTGACTGGTTAGCGCACAATAAATGCTTTTCACTATACCTTGGTGCACATCACAATAAACTGAATTGACCTAAACTCACGTATCACACCTCAGCCACACACTGACGCAGTACTGGAAGTTGGCACCTAATGTTTCTGCCAAAGGGCACAACAGGAAACTCTTGGCCAGCAGTTAATACAGTAATCATTGCTGTCAGGATTCTTTCGATCATCGTCTGCAAACTAATGCACTTAATCCAACAGTTTAACATGGAATTCTCATAAACAAGTAAAGGTTAAGTATTGATTATTTACAATCCCACCTCACAGGCTACGACCTGCGGCACTAATGATAGGATGCTGGATGCTGGATGCTGGAACCAGCTCAGCAGTTCTCTATAACCAACCCTGACACAATGGGCAGAATGGCCTCGCTCTATATTGCAAACTTTCAATTATCAGAATCACAGAATCGAAGAGGAATGCGATACGCTCTCCGGCCCATCACGTTCATGTTGATAAATAGCACATTCTGCTTCCTCATCCCATTCCTGAACATTCATCCCCAAAACCAAGTGTGATGTCTCCCGCGCAGCATAGAGAGAGGCACCACTCGTAGAGATGGTGTTTCTCAGATGACCCAATAACCAAGAGTCCATCTGCGCTCTCAGATACATGTAAAGTAACTGGGTCGCAATTAGGAGAATTCTCCTGGTGTTGTGGCCAACACCGACCAAGTTGATCTGGTCAGTTCTTCCCCAGCGTTCTGCTGGATATTCCTCCTTCAACCAAGAACTGCAACTATTCAATGAATGGATAATTGAGTACAGTACGTGCAAATCCCTGCTGGGATTCCTACCACTGTTCGGACATCCCAAAGTGTTTCACAGGCCATGAAACACTTTGGGATTTCTGAACAGGAAAGGCAAAAGGCGTTATAGGAATGCAAATCTTTCCTCTACAAAGGCTAGGAAGGAGAACCCTACCTTCAGTGTGGTCTGGTGGACGGGGTTGTTGAGAGACATTAGGAATTGGATAGTGAGGGCTGGAGGGACACCAGGTATCCTGTGTGTGTGTGTGTGTGTGTGTGTGTGTGTGTGTGTGTGTGTGTGTGTGTGTGTGTGTGTGTGTGTGTGTGTGTGTGTGTGTGTGTGTGTGTGTGTGTGTATGTGTGTGTGTATGCGTGTGTATGTGTATGTGTGAGTGTGTAAGTGTATGTGTGTGTGTATGAGTGTGTATGTGTGAGTGTGTAAGTGTATGTGTGTGTATGAGTGTGTATGTGTGAGTGTGTAAGTGTATGTGTGTGTATGAGTGTGTGTGATTGTGTGTGTGTATGTGAGTGTGTAAGTGTGTGTGTGTGTGTGATTGTGTGTGTATGTGATTGTGTGTGTGTATGTGCGTGTGATTGTGTGTGTGTGTGTGAGTGTGTGTATGTGTGAGTGTGTAAGTGTATGTGTGTATGAGTGTGTATGTGTGAGTGTGTGTGTATGAGTGTGTGAGTGTGTAAGTGTGTGCATGTGTGAGTGTGTGAGTGTGCATGTGTGAGTGTGTAAGTGTGTGTGTGTGTGTGTGTGTGTGTGTGTGTGTGTGTGTGTGTGTGTGAGTGTGTAAGTGTGTGTGTGTGTGTGGGGGGTGGATATCCAGACAGATGTTCTCATGATGTCTGAATGGGGAGAGTCAGGCAGATGTGTTCGAGTTAAGTAAGGGGCGAGGTAGTCATGCAGATGTTCTCAGGATGTGGGAAGGAGAAAGACAGATGTTCTCAGGACGTGTGACGGGGTTGGTCATACAGATGTTCTCGAGGTGTGTGATGGGGGATAGTCATTCTATAAAACTACTGAGTTCAAAACAAAGCATCTAAAAATGGAAACATCTGTAAATAAAAAAAGCGTAGGGAAGCGGGTGGGGTGTGGAAGTGGGGAGGTGGGGCTGTGTATGGCCCCAAATCATTGCTGCACAGATCCCTGAACACATATTCCGCCCGACTGTAAGTGATTGAAAGTCGGAGCCCTTCCCACTGAGTAGCCGCTACTTGCTTGCTACTTAGTGGGGACTAGCAATGGAATACCTATGCTCAGCTCACAGGCTACCTCCATCCCTGGTGCTGTACTTAAACCAGACCAACGCGGTTTCCCCTGATTTGACTGAATTCACAACTACGCTAATTTTACCTGTCCGAGGTTCCTTGTCTGCTGGGCATCGATCACTGCTGCTGGGCGCTGAGAAATCCCCTTCAAGACCTGTGCAGGATCTTGTTATGTCATTCCGATAGCAAGGCTCGCCCAGGGCTGCCGACTCCTCCTGTCAGTGATGCTAGCGGAGGTGGCGAGGGAGCAGGGGAGGGTTTGGGGAGGGGTAGGGAGGATGGGGTACGGGAAAGGCAGGTCGGTAGCTGCTCGCAGAATCTCTCTAGCAAACGTCTCGGGGTGTGACACAGCCCGGGTTGTACCATCTGAAGAAAGCTGCCTGCATGAAATCCCCAAAAAAACGAAGATCAGCCAAGCGAGATGAAGGAGCAATTTTTAGCCGTTTAGTCAAATTGTTGAAAAGCTGAACCACTCTGCCAGCTTCCGTGGCGTTCAAAGCTGTGGCATGCAACTAAGCAGCAATCTGCTGTCGCAGCAAGAATTGTTAACTGCCCAGCAGCAGATACAACTAAACATTCAAAAAGCTATATATAGAACACAGTGGAGTGTGTGTGTGTGTGTGTGTGTGAAGGAGGGGGCGAGTCATTCAGAAACAATTGCAAGGTAATGATCTAAACTGGGCACCCGATGGTTAATGGTTTAGACAGGTGAGTGCCCAGGAGTAATCTTGAGAGGAATAGGCTGGGGAGTGGTACAAATGTACAAAAGCATGAGAGGGATCTAGATTGGGCTGATCCATAGAGCCTCTTGCCCAGGGTAGGGGAATCGATTCGAGGACATAGGTTTAAGGTGAAGGGGAAAAGATCTTCAGGAAAGTCAGAGGCATTTTGAACAAGCTTACTCCAGAGAAGTTTGACAAGCTATGCCTTGAGCTCCTCAATGTGGGTGTAGACTCAAAACTGGTCCTAAAAGGGATCATTTTACTGATTGTAGACGATCGTAAAATTGTAATTGAATCTGAGGGGTAACTTTTTCACACAAAGGATGGTGGGTGTGTGGGACGAGCTGCCAGAGGAGGCAGGGACTATCCCAACGTTTAAGAAACAGTTAGACAGGTACATGGATAGGACAGGTTTGGAGGGATATGGACCAAATGTGGGCAGGTGGGACGAGTGTAGCTGGGACATGTTGGCAAGTGTGGGCAAGTTGGGCTGAAGGGCCTGAGTCCATGCTGTATCACTCTATGACTCTAAGCAGGTCATTTATTTCCCGAGTCGTAACTGCGCAGGTGTGGTCACTGACACAAGAGAACACAGATCGATCATGGTGGCGCAGTGGTAGAGTTGCTGCCTTAAAGCGAATGCAGCGCCGGAGATCCGGGTTCGATCCTGACTATGGGCGCTGTCTGTACAGAGTTTGTACCTCACTCCAAGTGACTTGTGTGGGTTTTCTCCGAGATCTTCGCTTTCCCCCCACACTTCAAAGACGTGCAGATTTGTAGATTAATTGGCTTGGTAAATGTAAAAACTGTCCCTAGTGGTAGGACAAGCCCACCAAAGGGCGTGTTTCCACACTGTATCTCGAAATTAAACTAAACTAAACTAAAAGATAGCAGGAATCTGGAGCAAACTGCTGGAGAGACTCAAAAAAAGACACAAAGTGCTGGAGTAACTCAGTGGGTCAGGCAGCATCTGTGGAGGCTGAGGGATTGAGCATCTGAGGAGTGCTCGTCTCAATAGACAATAGACAATAGGTGCAGGAGTAGGCCATTCGGCCCTTCGAGCCAATGTGACCATGGCTAATCATCCCCAATCAGTACCCCGTTCCTGCCTTCTCCCCAAATCCCAGTGATGACCCCATCTCCAATGATCCCTCTGCTCTCGGACCCCCATGTCGGCCTTCTCCCCTCTCCGGGTCTTTCTATTTCCAGCTGTTGATGCGACATCAACCATCTTGACTTGTCTACCTCCCCCCCCCAGACACTTCAACCTCACCCCCTCTGAACGCACAGCCCTCCATTCACTTAGCAGCAATCCCAGCATTAATCTTTATACTGACAAATAAGAAGTCTCACCAGCACTTGCAACACATTAAACGGTTGGTCCCCGCGTTTGTTAACAGGAAACTAAGAAACATAGAAAATATGTGCAAGAGTAGATCATTTGGCACTTCGATCAATCTGATCATGGCTGATCATCCAAAATCAGTACCCCGTTCCTGCTCTCTCCCCACATCCCTTGATACCGTTAGCCCTAACCTCAGTGACAATGAGAGAGGGGATTCCCCATGTCATAAAACTTGTCAAGAAGGAACTGCAGATGCTGGAAAATCGAAGGTAGACAAAAGTGCTGGAGAAACTCAGCGGGTGCGGCAGCATCTATGGAGCGAAGGAATAGGCAACGTTTCGGGCTGAAATGTTCACAACGTCTGAAGAAGGGTTTCGGCCCGAAACGTTGCCTATTTCCTTCGCTCCATAGACGCTGTCGCACCCGCTGAGTTTCTCCAGTAATAAAACTGTGTTGCTGTCAGCAGTAACTATAGCACATGCTGCAACGAACCAGTGCCTGACATGAAAGGCAATACAAGTGGCTGCCCTCGGGGCTAAACTCATAAGAGAATCATGTACAAACACGGCTGGAAAGGATGCAAAAGGGCCATTCGAGGATCAGTTCCTGATCTGTCCATGCAATATTTCTTTCTGTGCTAAATGACACTTTGGGTAAATCAGTGCAATGCAAACCATCTGAAGAAACGATTACAGCTGCCAACATTTCTGGGTGGTGGAGCTTGATGCGCAGACTGAGCCCTGTGAACAGAGACTTTAATAGATCAAATGAAGCAGTTTAAAACAAAACAAGTTACTGACTTGCCAAGTTTAATCTGTGACACCCATCAATCCCATTCACCGACTCAGGATCACAGGGTGGTTAATTGATGAGAAATAGATTAGTAGTACGCTGTGAAGTGTTATTACCAAGTCAACGACAGAAAGAACTTGCATTTATCTCGGGTCTCTCTGAATCTTAGATTAATGGTCTCTGGCCAAATCTTTGCACCATAAGCTATTTAATCATTTGTTCAGCTGTTGAATCCAATATAGGAAGTGCAGAGCAGGAAGGATTAGTTTTTAAACCTATAATCATTTACAACGGAGAGGAGACTGTACAAATTCGCAGACACACAGAAACAGGTACAAAACCACGCACAAACACATACGCATATGCAAAAATATATATACAAAGCTACGCACAAAAACACAGAAATACATACATGGAAACACACATACATGCACATATGCACACAGAAATACATCCATACTAACACATCCATTTCTCACAGAGAGTGGTGAGTCTGTGGAATTCTCTGCCTCAGAGGGCGGTGGAGGCAAGTTCCCTGGATGCTTTCAAGAGAGAGCTAGATAAGGCTCTTAAAAATAACGGAGTCAGGGGATATGGGGAGAAGGCAGAAATGGGGTACTGATTGGGGATGATCAGCCATGATCACATTGAATTGCGGTGCTGGCTCGAAGAGCCAAATGGCCTACTCCTGCACCTATTGTCTATTGTCTAACACATCGAGACATACAACACTTTTCTTACACACACACTTTCAGATACACACCCTCAAACAGTCATAAATAAATACACACAGAAACACACATAATACGGACACAAACATAATGCATATGCACTCAGCCACAGCCATGCGCCCATACATGTACACAGAGAACAGATCTATGAGTACACAGGTCTACACACACAGACACGCATGGACAAATGAACAAATGAACAAACATTTTATAACTCACATGACTGACTAGTTCGACGTCACATCCAGCAGCCAACACCTCTGGATGCAGAACCCACCCTCTGCACATCAGTGGAACGAGGGGAACTAGCCCTATCCAGCACCTGTGTATACTGGAAATTGCAGGCAATGCCATCAGGACATTCCCAGCCATAGATGAGTGCGCTGAACAAGCCTCTCTCACAAATTGTGCTGTTGCACTAATGTTCTTCTAATTGGGTTCAGATGTTGTGTGAATTCTCCTGAACACTGGCATCATACTCTTCTGTGTCACGTTGGTTCCGTTCCGATTCTCCCCTCAGGAGAAGACAGAACTGACGTTCTGCTTGCAATTTAGACGCCAGGAGATTGGTGCCCAGGATAGGTACCTAGATCGGAAAGACATAGAGGGATATGGAACTGATTTGGGCATATAAGGTCAGTGTTGATAAGCATCACGGTTAGCGTGGACAAGAAGGGCCGAGAGGGTCTGTTGCTGTGTTGGACGGTTCTACGACTCTATGCCACTTGAAGTGCTGTTGTGTGCAGGTGACTTCGACCAAGGTCAAACTCACAGGCACAGTGAGAACAGATTTATCAGTGGCAGATCCTCGGAACTTCCACTGAGTGCAGCATTGCTATGCAGGGCTCTGTATAATGTGTTTATTGTAAATCATGTTTGATTTATTTTGTGCACATTGTTTAACATCAAATTGAGGGAAAGTAGCATTTTCCGTGCTGATCCCCATGACAGCCAGCAAACCGTGCGAGGTGAAGTTTAGCTCATGTTTTATGCGGTGCATGTCGTGTCTGACTCTAATATACCCTGACAGTTTTTTTTGTCTGTGCATTAGATAGCAGCCTTGCTTCATTCAGTTGCACTCTCTTTCCCTGAGTCAGCAGGTCACGAGTTCATGTTCCCTTCCAGACACTTGAGCAGATGAGACTTGGCTGGTGCAGACCGGGCCACACCAAGAGAGTGCTGTGTTGCCTGGTGTATCAGTTCTCAACGAGACACAAATTCCAAGCTCTCTCTGACCTTAAATGTAGTTTACAATACATTGGTGAGACCGCACTTGGAATAATGTGTACAGATTTGGTTACCCTGCTGTAGAACAAATGCCATTAAGCTGGAAAGAGTGCAGAGACGGTTTACAAGGATGTTACCAGAACTTAAGGGCCTGAGCTATTGGGAGAGGTTGGGCAAACTAGGACTTTATTTCTTGGAGCGCAGGAGCATGAGGGGTGATCTTATAGAGGTGTATAAATTCATCAGGGGCATAGATTAGGTTTTTCCCAGCCTTTTTCCCAGGGGTCGAAAATCAAGAATGAGAGGGTATCGGTTTAAAGTGAGAGTGGACAACTGTAACACAACATTCCAATTTCCACACTCAACACCTTGACTGATGAAGGCCAATATACTGAAATCCTCTCTATCTAAGAGATCACTTCCCAAGGACGATGTACCTTCACTCCTAGCTCCCTCTGTTCTGCAACACTCCCCAGAACCCTGCCATTCACTGTGAAGGTCCTGGCCTTGTTTGGTTTCTCAAAATGCAACACATCGCACTTATCTGCGTTAAACGGTATTAACCATTACTCAGCCCACACGCCCAAGTGTTCAAGATCCTGCTGTAATTTTTGATAACCATCTTCACTATCTACAGCAACACCCACTTTGGTGTCATTTGCAAACTTACTTCTCATTTTTCATACCACTGGACTCTGACTTCTGCAGCCGAGAGGGTGGGGATTGTTACAGTGCAACAGCTTCTGCACCTTAAACTCATTCACGCACAGGTATTTGTGCAAAAAATAAAAAAATACGCCATCGGCGTTACCGACAGGCCACCACCATCCAATAATGCCTTCTGCTTTCTCATCCAAATTGTTGATATAAACTGCAGACAGCGATTTGTTGAGCACTGATTCCTGATCCCTGAGGCACACCACTAATCACAGGCCTCCAGTCCGAAACTTGTGGAACCTTTGGGTTAAAGACAGGTCATAAGCTCATAAGCGATAGGAGCAGAAATAGGCCATTTGGCCCATCAAATCTACTTCCCCCGTTTAATCATGGCTATCTATCTTTCCCTCTCAGGCCCCTTCTCCTGCCTTCTCCCCATAACCCTTGACACCCGTACTAATCACAAATCTATCTAACTCTGCTTTAAAAATATCCGTGCACGGCCTCTACTGCCTTCTGTGGCAATGAATTCCACAGATTCATCTCCCACTGTCTAAAGAAAATCCTCCTCATCTCCCTTCCTTAAAAAAACGTCCTTTTATTCTGAGGCTGTGACCTCTGGTCCTGGACTCTCCCACTAGTGGAAACATCCTCTCCGCATCCATTCTATCCAGGCCTTTCACTATTCCACTTCCACTGGAGCCCTTATGTTCCCTAAAAGACCAGTCCCCTGCTCACAGGAAGATGGCTGAGGACATTTTCAGTGATCCAGCATGTCAGGAGCCAAGGGTGTCGGGCACGAGAGTTTCAACCTGTATATCTAATTTGTTTGGACATTTGATATTCTATTTATCAATTATTTGCAATGTCGGGAAGCAGACAATTTATCATCTGTCTCGGTATGGAATATGTTATGGCATCATAAAACAGACCTGGATCAAGGAATGGAGCAAAATAATGCAATTTACATAATTTCCTCTAGCAAGCAGAGCAATGTTACTACCTGCAGCGACACATATTATAATTGTAGGGCAGAGGTTCCCAGACTGCAGTGATAAGTTATTCAACTCACTTAATAACCCAGCCCTCAGTGATGTCCAGCTCGCAGCAGCGACGTACATTTGAAATCTATCTTCCTGCTTCCAGCTCTGGACTGTTGCCTCATCTGTCCACTGTGTAAGTGGAAGCCATCCATCAGTTTCCAACTCCCCCACTCACCCCTGTTGCCGTTAACCAAGCCCTCCACCCCCCCACAAATCCCTGACTACGCAGGCGACAAAAATACATTGAGATCCTGCATTTGGAAGAGTTCAGGTACAGAAGAACGGAAAAGCGACAGAAGGGAAATTAACGCCGCTATCTGATGTGGCCTGCGGCGTGGCCTCTCAGCATTAACCATCCGCTTATCCCAGCACGGTCAGATGCGATCACTGCTCATCTGAGACGCGGCTTAAAGGGAGGTTTGCAGATTATGATGCAGAAGCGTGGTGTGATAATGCGCAGTGCTCACTTCATCCCCTGTGTCTGTACAGGTTAGAAGCTTAACATCGACCTTCCCAGGTATTAGCCTCTTTTGCCTCACATTCATAGAGAGATACAGCAAGGAAACAGGACCCTGGACAACTGAGTCCATGTCGACCATTAAGCATCTATTGACACCAATCCTTCACTAATCTTGTTTGATTCTCTCACATTCCCATCAAACCCTTGATTCTTCCACTCACCTTTATTCCAAGGTACATCAAAATTGCAGCGTAGTTAATGGATCTACTTCCTCACAGTACTGGATATCTGGATTCAATCCTGAGTTCGGGTGCTGCCTTTGTGGAGTTTGCACGGTCTCCCTGTGACCTACCCACATCCCAACATGCGGTTACAGGTTAATTGGCCTCTGTAAAATTGCCCCTAATGTGTAGGAAGTGCACACATGTGAACAGATGATCGATGGTCAGCATGGACTCATTGGGCCGAAGGGCCTCCTTTCATGCTATATCTTTCCATTCGATCAATCCATCAGAAACGGTGAGACACATAGAGCACATCAGTGGAGGTGCAACAGAGCAGGACTCCTCTGCCGCAGAAGGTAGTGGAGGCCAATTCACTGGATGTTTTCAAGAGAGAGTTAGATATAGCTCTTGGAGTTAACGGAATCAAGGGATATGGGGAGAAAGCAGGAACGGGGTACTGATTTAGGATGATCAGCCATGATCATATTGAATGGTGGTGCTGGCTCGAGGGACAGAATGGCCTACTCCTGCACCTAATTTCTATGTTTCTATGTTTCTATATCTTGGGGACTGTTTGTAGCAAACTTCAACAGACTGTGTACGAGCATATTTCTGATGTTTGCTTTCCAAATTCTGAACAGCATCATTAGATGTGATAGTCCGCCTGGTTCATGGAGACAGTTTGATTTCTCTGTTTAATATTTAAAATATTCATAGATTATGAGGCAGAATAGCGGTTAAAGTAATGTCCTTTCATCTCTGCCATCTGATATGTATCAGCCTTGACTGTGGGGATGAATATCTCTGTTCATTAATAAATGACAGGCTTGGATAGGAAATTATTCTGGGCAGTCCTATCCCTGCTTCTAGTAGGGAGAGGGGTTGATTTATCATAAGGGCGCTCTGCTGATCGAGCGGAGATACTGCGTGAATATGGGATTGCAAATTCGCCCTCGTGCGTGCACAAAAAAACAACAGCAACATTATCCAAGTGTAAGACCAAATCTGCTATTTGCATATGTTCCTGAAGTTCCACACATAAAGAAATATGTGCACAAACATGACCGGTGCAAAAGCATCTTGCAGCTAATTCTGCAGCAGCTGTGTTGTGCATGGCGTCCAATCTCCGCACAGCAAGCTCCCATTAATGGCAACATGACTACTTCTCCTTTCTGGCGTTAATTGAGCCTTTTACATTTGGAATCGTTTTTCTTCTGCTTTTCGGAATAGTGCCATGTTTTAAAAAAATATTCACCTGAAAGTACGTGGCTGGGATGTGTAGGAATGAACTGCAGATGCTGGTTTACACCAAAGATAGACGCAAAATGCTGGACTAACTCAGCGGGACAGGCAGCATCTCTGGAGAGAATTACCTTTGATTGTCTTCGATTAGCTACTACGACCTACTACGACCTACCTCGACTAAACCTACGAGTAAAAGAATAATGATTTTTTTTACTGGTGGGCATTTTTTCAGCTTGCTGAAAAATATGCTGTGACCTAACTGAGGCCTCGAGCATGAAGGAGAGTTACAAAGACCTCCTAGGACCTCGTGTCGACCATGCTGTGAATATGAGCCAAGGGCAAACTCTTCTAAAGTCGTGAATGAGGTCCCGCAGTGGGACAGGGCCTTCAGGCCTCTTCTGTGCCTCACGCTCTCCTTCTGTATGTGCCCTCGGTTCCACTGTTTGATGGAAGTTGTATTGCCCGCAACAACTTCAACATGGGCGGCACAGTGGTGCAGCTTATAGAGCTGCTGTCTCAGAGCCACACAGATCCGGGTTTGATTCTGACCTTGGGTGCTGTCTGTGTGAAGTTTGCATGTTCTCCATGTGACCATGTGGGTCACTGGGTACTTCGGTTTCTTCTCACATCTCACTAGGCTTTGTAGGTTAATTGGGTTTGTGGAGCTGGAGACCTTGCTCGGGACTGACTTTGACTTTGAGCGCCACCGCGGGGCGTGGGCTTACAATCGGAGCTGATTCCTTGCCTGGGATCGATGCTCCAACCCCTGGCTGCGGACTTTAACATCAAGGAGCTCGCAGTCTCGGGGAAGAGACCGACATCGGGAAACTCCAAAAGCCGCACGGGGGAGCTGAGAATCCCCCCCCCCAATGCAGGAGCTTGATCGCCCCGACGAGGGGGCCCGCCGTCGGCTACGGGAGTATGGTCATCCTGTCAACGGGAGGTTAGACGTCCCCGACCGCTGGAGGACAAAGAAGGGAGAGATTGAGCTTTTTGTCGCCTTCCAAAACAGTGAGGAATGTGGAGGAGTCACTGTGGTGGATGTTTATGTTAAAATGAATCTTGTGTGTTCTGATGTGTTTTTATTGGTATGACTATGGCAAATCAAATTCCTCGTATGTTGCAAAACATAAAGTATGATTATGATTATTATGATTAAATTGCTCCCTCTGTGTAGCTCATGGTGATGAAGTGCGTTAATATAGAACAAGTGTGAACGGGTGATCGCTGGTCAACGTTGCACTCAGTTGACCAAAGGGCCTATTTCCATGCTCCATCTCTAAACTAATCTAAAAAGCTTGGTTTAGTGACGGTTCCACAAGGCAGGGACCAGGGCAGAGGTGTCACACACTTTGTCCCCCGCCCCCAAGCTTCCACCAGCTCATGCTGTTAATAAGTCTCCAAATGATTCTCATAATCAAAGGTATTTAGAAGCTATTGGATAAAGTAGCTTAAAATATGCGTAAAATAGTTTAAAAAATAAAACATGCATGTGTACGATATATATATGTGTGGTACATGTGCTTGGATGTATGTGTCTATAAGCACAGATATCGAGGTGATGGCATATGCATATTTGTGTGTGTGTAAGATGTGTGTGTGAGAGAGATGCGTGTTTATGTGTGTGAGGAGTGGTGTGTGTATGTGAGGAGTGGTGTGTGCGTGCGTGTGTATGTTGGGTCTGTGTGAGTGTGAGATGCGTGTGTGAGGTGGATGATGTGGGTGTGTGTGAGTGTGTGTGTCTCTCTCCCTCTGTATATACATGCATGTGTGAATGCACATTTGCACATGTGAGGACTTGTTCAAACGTGTAATTAAATGAAGACCAAAGACAGGTAATTCATTGTCATACAATCATTCACGCTGGCAGTAATTTGGGCAAGGTTGGGCCCGTGCTTTGTCCAGAGATATGTAATTGCATGGGAAGGAAGGAAGGATGGCAAGGTATTGCTATCAATAGGCATGTGTCAGGCATCAAGCAGCAATTCAGACAGCTTGCCTCAAAGAACATCATCACCAGAGTGTTGGAAATACAGTTAATTTGTCAAATGGGAGGATGATTTATACCTGACGTCAAGAATAATGACAGAGAATGATGTTAATCCATTTTTAAAGCGTTCTCGGCAATCCTATTGATTAATATTCCCACAATCTATTTTATAGCAGTCCTGTGTATCTCCACTACCGATCTGTACATAATTGGCTCAGTTAACCCCAAGAACTGTATGTGGCACCCCACATTACTCTTATTATTATCATGTAAATGAGGTGTGAGAGAGCTAACAGGAACCATATTCCACAATGACCCTCCACAGTACTTCTAGACCTGTAATAGTGACTAAAACCCTGGCCAGACAGTGTGAACTGTGTAGAAGCCTGGGCTAGTGGCACTGGGGCAGTGTTTGTACAATACCTCTGTAGTTTTAGTTTAGTTTAGTTTAGAGATACAGTGCGGAAACAGGCCCTTCGGCCCACCGAGTCCGTACTGCCCAGCGATCGTCGCACGTTGACACCATCCTACACACGCTAGGAACAATTTACACACGAGCCAGTTGACCTATATAGTTTGGAGTGTGGGAGGAAACCAAAGATCTCGGAGAAAACTCACGCGGTCACGGGCAGAACGCACAAACTCCGTACAGACAGCACCCATTGTCGGGATTGAACCCGGGTCTCCGGCGCTGCAAGCGCTGCAAGGCAGCAACTCTACCGCTGCCCAAATCCAAAGTGGGGACAACACAAACCAGAACCTGCCGCAAATATTCATCCGCACAGGAAGTGAGGTTCTTGATTAACTTTTCAGGTCCGATGACTTTCCATCAGAAAGATATGTTTCAATAGCACCTTTCCATTCGATCAATGAAGCAGTTTTGAAATGTAATCACAGCAGCAATGTAGGAAGCTCAGCGGCAGATTAACAGACAACAAACTTTCATAGACAGCAATGGGATATTGATTTGATAAACCTGTTGGAGTAATGGCGAATGAGAGGAAATCCGTGGGTTGGACATCAAAATGCTCAAACACGTCAGAATTGCTGCACCCATCCAAGGTTCAGTATGAAGATGGACACAAAATGCAGGAGTAACTCAGCGGGACATGGAGCATCTCTGAAGAAGGCTCTCGACCCGAAGCATCACCCCTTCCTTCTCTCCAGAGATGCTGCATGCCCTGCTGAGATACTCCAGCATTTTGTGTCCATCTTCAGTGCAAGCCAGCAACTGCAGTTCCTTCCTTCACATGGTTCAGTATGACCTCCCTTCCAAAAATAGCACTTGTGACCACACAGCACTCCCTCAATGCTGAAATTAATGCCTGGTTAGATAATGGTGCTCAACTTTCTTGAATGGGACTTGAACTTCCCACTTTAACACGTGCAACTTATCAAGATGCAGCGTACCACTGCACTCCAAGCCAATGACACTCAAATTCTTGCCAATATAACACAGAGCACTCCTCTTGCCACTGGGGGTGAGGGGGCTTATTATTCCTTAACCTGGCAGGGTTACATAGAAACATAGAAACATACAAAATAGGTGCAGGAGGAAGCGATTCAGCCCTTCGAGCCAGCACCGCCATTCATTGTGATCATGGCTGATCGTCCCCTATCAATAACCCGTGCCTGCCTTCTCCCCATATCCCTTGACTCCACTAGCCCCTAGAGCTGTACCTAACTATCTCTTAACTCCATCCAGTGACTTGGCCTCCACTGCCCTCTGTGGCAGGGAATTTCATAAATTCACAAATCTCGGTGGAAAGGTTTTTTCTCACCTCAGTCTTAAATGACCTCCCCTTTATTCTAAGACTGTGGCCCCTGGTTCTGGACTCGTCCAACATTGAGGAGATCCCCCCCTCATAGAAACATAGAAAATAGGTGCAGCAGTAGGCCATTCAGCCCTTCGAGCCAGCATTGCCATTCAATATGACCATGGCTGATCATCCAGAATTAGTACCCTGTTCCTGCTTTCTCCCCATATCCCCTGACTCCGTTAGCCCTAGGAGTTACAGGTGTATCTAACTTTCTCTTGAACACATCCAGTGTATTGGCCTCCACTGCCTTCTCCAAGCCCGCACTCTTGCCCCTGCTGACTAGGCAGGCATAGATAGGGTAAACATTCAAAACCTTTAACCCAGGGTGGAAATGACAAACACTGGAACGCATAGCTTAAACGTCAGAGGGGAAAAGTTTAAAGGAGATGTGCAGAAAGAATCTTGGTTCTTGGTTACTTGGTCCTCCAAAATATTCCAACTGGAATTTAAACTGGAGGTGGTGAAGGGAGGGGTTTAGCCAGAGAGGGTTATTGGGAAGAAAGTGCCACTTTAAATTTAGTTGCATCTGGCTGGGCAACCGATGCCTAGAATGGTGGGTGGCTGGAACTCACAGCCAGAGGTGGTGGTGGAAGCAGATGTGATGGTGGTGTTTTAGAGACTTTGCGATAGGCACATGGATATGCAAAGAATGGAGGGATGTGGATCGCATGCAGGAAGATGAGATAAGTTTAACTCAGCATCAATTTCAGCATTGACACTGTGCACCAAAGGGCCTGTTCCTGCACTATAGTATTCTAGGTGTAGGAAGGAACTGCAGATGCTGGTTTATATCAAAGGTAGACACAAGATGCTGGAGTAACTCAGTGGGAGAGGCAGCTTCTCTGGAGAAAAGGAATGGGTGACGTTTCGGGTCGAGACCCTTCTTCAGAGTGTCTGTAGAAGTGTCTCGATCCGAAACGTCACCCATTCCTTCTCTCCAGAGATGCTGCCTGTCCCGCTGTTACGCCAGCATTTTGTGTCTAACTCTGTACAAGTCTATGTTCTATGCTCCATGTTCTGCGTTCTATGACTGTCAGCAAGTGATTTTGCAATGACTGCACATACAACTGAATCCACATCACACAACTTGTGTCCCGCTGTGATAAATGCCCAGCAATCTGCAAGTGTCTAACTCCCATGGAATGTAACATTTCAGTTCAGACCTACATTTTGAATATGAGCAATGTGTTGGTTGAGATTCTTAAATTAAACTAGAATCTATTTTTTGTGTCAAGCTTAATTAATCTTCTTCCGTTGGAACTACACCTCTCCAAGAATAATGTAAAAGTAAGATTTAAAGAACAGTAAGTAATCAAAAAATAATTATTTCTGAATGGGTGTAAAAACTCAGAGAAGAAAGTGGCTTTGGGTTTGAGGTTCCCTGGCAATATTAGCTTCTGGGAGATAGATACAAAATACTGGAGTAACTGGAATATTGCTGGATAGAAGGAATGGGTGATATTTCGGCTCAACTCGAAACGTCACCCATTCCTTCCATCCAGAGATGCTGCCTGTCCCGCTGAGTTACTCCAATGTTTTGTGTCCATCTTCAGTGTAAACCAGCATCTGCAGTTCCTTCCCCCACATTTCGCTAGCTAATGGGATGTTCGTTTAAGAGACTAATAACATCAGGAAATAAGCTGTTCCCGAATCTGCTGTTTAGTTCTTTCAGGCATTTGTACTGTATCTTCTGCCTGACGGGAGAGGGGAGAAGAGGGAATGGCCGGGCTGTGAATGGTTCCTAATAATGTCGGCTGCTTTCCTGAGCGAGTGCGAAGGGTAGATGGAGTTGATGCAGGTACAGTGTAGAGGACTGTGCTACATCCACAACTCCCTGCACATTCTTGTGGTCGTGGGCAAAGCAGCTGGCAAACAAGCTGTGATGCATCCCGACAGGATACATTCTTTGCTGTTACTGTTATTTACTGCTGTCATTACCTCCCTATGATTGATCCAAGATAAAACTTGTGAGGCATGTGCATCACTTCAAAATTAAAATAAAACCCAAGCATGCATTATTTCAGGTCCCTGCGTGGTCCTGATATAGCGGAGGAGCCAGGGTTCTGGATTCTATGAAATAAATGAGGCATTTTATCTACAAATAATAATCTAGCCAGATAAATGTATAGCTTCCATTTGCAATTGGCTGGCAATGATCACATTATGCATTTTGGACCGTTTATGAATTTACATCATAATGACTCATAATTACAGTCGTACACAGAGGAGTTGAAAGATATCAACATTTTGATTGGTGCAGAAAAGTTATAATTGGCAAAGGAAAAGGCTTCATTCGATAGCTCTTGCAGTGTTCCTATTTGATTATTTGCGAGGTGCATGGAGCGGGAACTCTATGAGGGAGGGAATGGGATTAACATACATGGGATTAACTGTGACTTGGTCGTATGTATGGATTCTGAATGGGCTTACTGATAGAAGACAGAGGGTTGTGGTGGAAGGGCAATATTCAGGCTGGAGGTCTGGGACTAGTCGAGCTCCACAGGGATCTGTGCTGGGACCGCTGAGGTTTGTTTTATATATATATACATATACATAACTGATTTAGACGTAAATGTGGATTGGTTGGTTCATAAATTTGCGGATGACCGCAAGACTGCCGGGGTCGTGGACTGTGAGGAACGAAACAGCTGGATACAGATCAGCTACAAAAATGCATGGAGAAATGGCTGAAGGAGTTTAATCAAAGCAAATGTGAGTTTTGCACTTTGGGAGGTCAGATGTAAGGAGAAAACATGACCTTTAACAGCATTGATGTGCGGAGGGATCTTGGGGTCCACGTCCATAACTCCTGGGAAGTGGCGACACAAGTAGATAGAATGGCAAAGAAGACACATGGTATATTTAGTTTCATAGTCCAGGGTATTGAGTATAAGAGTCAAGAGGTCATTATGCAGCTTTGTAGGACTTTGATCAGGCCGCATTTGGAGGATTGCATGCAGTTCTGGTCGCCCCATTACAGGAAGAATGTGGCGGATTTGGAAAGGGTGCAGAGGATGTCTACGAGAATGAAGCATTAATTACGGGGTGTAAGCTACAGGGAGAGGTTGGACAGACTTGGATTGTTTTCTATGGAGTGCCAGGGTTGCGGGGAGACCTGATAGAAGTATATAAGATTATGAGAGACGTAGATAGGGTGGGCAATCAGAACCTTTATCTCAGGATGGAAAATTTCGGGGGGGGGGGGGGGGGGGGCGGGGTTAAAATGCGGTTTTCCCCGTGCCATCCGGAATTATATTTTCTCGGAGTGCGAGCTTTTGCTAAAGATTCGTTCCGACTGCCGGTAAGTGAAATTTTTTTTAAAAAATCGCCCGACTATTTCAGCGCTGCAGTAAAATAAAAATGAGCTCCTAATGCCGTGAACGCCGACAACGGGGACGGATTTTACGTAAGGGACAGGTAAATGAAAGCTGTTTATTTTTTCATATAAACTTGCTTGTTTAGATGACCTTAATCAAACTTTCATGTTGCGAAACGGTGATTTATTCCCCATACGAACCGGAAGTATTTCTCCTGCCGATATGGGGTTTAAATTCACCGCAACCGCAACGTTCCAATCCATCGCATTCCACAAAATCCCACTCGCAAGTTGATTTAAATGGCCATTAATTTACGGGCATTAAACACTAAATTCCTTCAATTTGGCCCATAAATTAATGACAATTAGATTTAAAAATCATGTTATATTGTGAATTCTTGTGTGAATGTTATTTGGACACTTAGGCTTTTAAAAAAATGTTAATATTTTCTTAAGAAATGGATAGATGTTTAGATCCAGTAATTGAATTTTGCAATTAGCTACAATTGGGTAACTAACTAATTATATGCTTTAATTCCAAGTCATCCAAGTAAGATTGTTTCATATTTGTTTCAGAATGCTTCAATCTATAATAACTGAAAATGTCTTTGTTCTCTTCATTTTTTTTAAAAGTTATGGACTTTTGACTGTCCTCGATCACACCTTTGTGTTAAGTCAATTGAAAAGCAATAGGGAACAAGATGCTAATTTCCGAGTATGAAAATGGCCATAACTTTTTTTAATACTGAAGATATGAAAGTGAATTAGGTGTCAAATTAAACTTATTTTTATGCTTTATCTGGTGGGATAAATTGCAGACTTGATTTTTAAAATCTCAAAATTTTGTAACATTGCTACACTGTACGAGGTAATTCAAGAGCTCTCCCGAGTTTAAAAAAAAATCAAACTCGTGGTAAGCACGTAGAATGTACTTAGCGGCGCTCTGGACCTCTCTTAGCAGCTTGTAACAGTAACGACAGGTACTCGGGAAACACGGTAAGCTCGTGAAGACTTGTGAAGATTTTTCAAAATGTTGAAAAATGTCCACGAGAGCCCCAAGTACCTAAGAACTCCGTGTTCGAATCAGGGGAAACTCGGGAGAACTCTTGAATTAGCTTGTACAGTGGGACAGGCCCTTTAGTTTAGTTTAGCTTAGTTTAAAGATGCAGTGCAGAAAAAGGCCCTTATGCTCACTGAGACTATGCCGACCATTGACCCCCATACACTAGCACTATCCTACACACTAGGGATTTTTTTTTTAACCAAAGTCAATGAACCTACAAACCTCTCTGCGTTTGGAGTGTGGGTGGAAATCAGAGCACCCAGGGGAAACCCACGTGGTCACAGGGAGAACGTACAAACTCTGTACAGACAGCATCTGTATTCAGGATCGAGCGTGGGTCTTTGGCGCTGTAAGGCAGCAAGTTTACCGCTGCGCCAACATACCACCCTCAGCAGCTCAACGTTTCTCAGCATCTCGAACCTAAACGGTTGACCCCAGATCTTACAGCTTTGACCCTAATTCCACACACTCTGACAAGGATAACAAGCACCTTCAGTGTTTTAAAGCCAGGACATTTGATGTATGGTGTTGCTCGGGCTGTTCAGCACCTTGCTGCGTTTTATTGTTACGCACAGTGTACTAGTTTGCTGCCATTTGAGGTTAGCCTGAGAACAGATTGAGCATTGCAGGTGATCTCCAAGAAGCAATTTTACACATTTTGGGGTTAATTGTCAGGCCAGATCATGTTAACCCCTGGGGAATGTGAATACTGGCCTCTGTTTGTTTGAGGACTCGAGCTACTTATACAATCAGCAATCACACCACATGCTGCAGGAGAGAAGCCAGAACAGCCTGGCGGTTCAACAGAAGTAACATCACAGCCTGGATTACACCACAATATAAGGGTTTGGAATTTGCCTCACTGTAATAAAAGCCACTCAGGGACTGGAAACTTTATCATCTCACATCAATGTTGGGTCAACGTCTGGAATCAATTATCTAGGACCTGGTGTAAGGTAGAGCAGCTTTAAACTATGGAAAACGCTGATAATCTGATATTAAATATTTTGGAAATCCTGATGGTTTGGTATCATTTATCATTTCCCACGCTCCTGTTATATTCCCAGGATTCTGTCACCCTACCTCCCTTTACACAAACATTGTTCGCTGGAATGTTTATTTAATTGCCGCGTGACATCTAAGACAAATGGAGAAGTGAAATGCCTTGGCGTATTAATGGGAGTAACATCCAATAATCCAGAACATCTATCAATTCGGCAGCACCAATTTCAGGAAGAAGCCGGATTATTGGGGTTTTATAATTGAATTTACTGATGGCAAAGATGGCAGGACAATTTAATCCATTATTATGTAGTGCAGTACCATCCATGCAGTAAAGAGTTGTATGCAGTGCACTTGGAAGTTAAACAAGATTTATGATGTTGCCTCTTTGAAAACCATGGAATCAGTTGGTATTGTGGTTGTTTTGGAGTGGAGAAGATGACACTTTTTTTGTCAACCAGCCTACTGAATCAGAAGATTGTGAATTCAATTTTGTTCCAGCTTCAAGCAGAGAAACCTAGCATTGGTGCTGCCATAGTGATACGGTATTGTAAAGGGGCTGTCCCACTTGGGCGACCTAATTGGCGAGTTTAGACGAGTTTGAAAAAATGACATGTTAAAGACCTCCTTCGACTATGTTGAAGACCAGCTACGACTAACTTCGGGAAAATTGGACACCGAATAGTGGAGAGTGAAGACAACCTCCTTCGATCTCCTTCGACCTCCCTTCGACTATGATGAAGATTATCTACGATTACCCTCGACTACCCTCGATTACCTACGACTAACATGCCGACCTACTACGACTAAACCTACGAGTAAAAAACGTATCGATTTTTTCCATGGCAACCTTTTGTTACTCAGGATATTTTGTAACATATAGAAAAAACCGCCACGACCTATCTGAGGCCTCGAATACGCGGAGGCCACTCACGAGCATGAAGGGGAGTTACGAAGACGTCCTACGACCTCGTGGCGACCAAGCCGCAAGTATGAGTCGAGGGCAAACTCGCCAGAACTCGAGGATTATGTCACCCAAGTGGGACAGCCCCTTAAGTTCCTTCATTTGGAGCACACTGTATTAAATTTTAAGTTGAACAAAGTTAGCAATGGGCGCTAACCAAAGGAAGGAGTCCTCCAATTGCACAGCACTATAGTCCGATTCCACCTCGAATATACAGGAAGGAACTGCAGATGCTGGTTTAAAACAAAGATCGACACAAAATGCTGGAGTAACTCAGCGGGACAGGCAGCATCTCTGGAAAGAAGGAATGGGTGACGTTTCAGGTCGAGAACCTTCTTCAGGCGAAGGGTCTCGACCGGAAACGTCACCCATTCCTGCTCCATTTCCATTCCAAAATCTTCCAGCATTTTGTGTCTATCTCCATCTGGAATATTGCAGCAGGGGTCGATGCCCATTAAGAGACAGGCACTCCAAACAGTGACAGGTCATGAATGGGGAACGCAGGGGATTTAGGGCTTAAAGGACTGACATGCTAATTAATAGAGAAATGTAAACTGAAGGGGAGAGTATGAGTGAGGTTTTAAATTAATAAGCACTGTGGATGTATAATGTCATTTCATGTTACATGTCTTGGCAGGAGTTAGTAATATGAAAGCCTATGAGTTTAAAATGAAAGAGGTAATCATTTGGAGAATATATTATTTGACAGTGATGGTTGCTGTTAGGGCTCGTTGCATTGTGAGGCTGCAGGGAACAGCTGCTTCAGTCTCATCACATTTTGGTTGGATCGGACCCTCGAGCTGGAGTTACTCTTCACTCTGATGACCCTGGAGGATCACATTGGGAGGCACCACACCTAGATGCTCCACTTAATCAGCCGCCTCACAACGTCAGAGACCCAGGTTCGATCCTGACCTCGGGTGCTGTCTGTGTGGAGTCTGCACGTTCTCCCTGTTTCCTCTGGGTTCTCCAGTTTCCTCCCACATCCCAAAGACATGCGGGTTTGTAGGTCAATTGGCCCACAGTAAACTCCCCTTAGTGTGCCGGGAGTGGATGCAATAGGGGAATAATACAGAACTAGTGCGAATGGGAGATTGCTGGTCGACGTGGACTTGGTGGGTCGAAAGGTCCTGTTACCATATAATATCTCCAAACATCACACGGCACCTTCCAAACGTGGAAAGGTGTTTCAAAATAATTATACCTTATTCCTCTGAACTCTTTTAACCATTCACTGTCAGACAACCCACTCATTCCCCACAGACAGCGTACTAAATCTTTTCTGGACTCCTGTGCCATTGTATAATTTCCTAAATAAGAAGACCAAAATTACCTCACACATTGTAATGTAACCTGCCTCATCTTCCAAGCCACAGCTAATACAGGCAAGTGTACATTCTTAAACACCTTCCCTATCCTATTCTATCAGCTGTCCTATAAAAGGTGGCGTGCAATATTAACCTTGCAGGGTGATGACCTCCTAATGTTGAATCAACAAATATCCTCCTTTCTACCACTTAAATGAATTCACGATTAAAGCAATGTTGTGAGATTAGCTACGACATGTAGACTTGCAGTGATTATCACGCTGATGATGCCCGTAAATAGAGCAAATTAGCTTTACTGATAGTGAGGGTTAGATACACCATTTTATGTGCTGTGTCAGTGGTGATTAGCATTAATTAGGTGGAAAGCCTTGGTCAGGCTATTATGATCCTACTGAGAGCAGATTATCACTGTACAATGGCATTGTCATGTTTTAACCATACATTTGGCCTGGGCAGACAGTATAAATTTAGCGTGGCTTAGAGATACAGGCCCTTCGGCCCACTGAGATCACACGGACCAGCGATCCCAGTACACTTGCACTAGCCTACACACAAGCAACAATTTATAATTTTAGCAAAGCCAAGTAACTGACAAATCCGTATGCCTTTGGAGCGTGGGAGGAAACCAGAGCATCTGGAGAAAACCCACGTGGTCACATGGAGAAGATACAAACACCATACAGATAGCCAAGATTGAACCCGGTCTCGGGCACTGTAAAGGGCCTGTCCTACAAGCATGCAACTCTATGCGATGAACGCAATCAAACTAGAAGGTCGGGTGATCCCCTGTACAGGGCCGTTCCCACCAGCATGCGCCTGCATGCGGCAAGCGCAACCAAACCGGCAGTAGGGGCCGCGCGGAGGTTGGGTGAGTGGCGCAACGCGGCACAAAGTGAGGCGAACTTGGAGCGAAGTCTAAGGTAAGTTCGCCAGGACAGAGAGGGGCACACAGAGAGGGGCACAGAGGCATACACACACAGAGGGCCACGGAGCCACACACATAGAGGATCACGGAGGCACCTACAGATAGGTTCACGGAGGCACGATGTCGGGGCGGTGTGTAATGCGTCGAGGCGAGTGCAAGCCGACAAGCCGTTGCCGCGCGGAATTTATGGACATAGTCAGTTTTTCGGAGCCCCGCGTGGTGTCGGGACAAACTTGGGACGAACTCGGGACGAACTCCGCACAATTCCGCACGGCTCCGGCGATCGAAGTGGGACCGGCCCCACGACGCCGGACGGCTCAAGCGACCACGTTAGGTCGCGCTAATCGCATAGAGTTGCATGCTTGTAGGACAGGCCCTTAAGGCAGCAACTCTACCGCTGCGCCACCGTGCTGCTGGGGGGATGGGAATGGGATGGGGGCAAGAGCCACACAAAACTTTGAAAACAAGGAGGAAAATGTTAATATTGAGATGTTCCCAGACCAGTATAAGTGAACGGGATTTGGTGCATTCGGACCATTATGGGCTGAAGTGCCTGTTCCTGTGCTGTACTTACAGTGGGAGCACATTCTTACTTTGCAGATAGTTTAAGGTCAGAATTCACTCAATCGAGAATTGAAACAATCAATTGCCTGGCATCAGCAGAGGGCGGCATGGTGGCGCAGCGGTAGACTTGCTCCCTCACAGCGCCAGAGACCCTGATTCGATCCTGACTACGGGTGCTGTGTGTACGGAGTTTGTTTCTGTGTGGGTTTTCTCAGGGTGCTCTGGTTTCCTCCCACATGTTAAAGACCTACAGGTTTGCAGGCTAATTGACTTGGTATAATTGTAAATTGTCCCCAGTGTGTGAAGGATAGAGCAAGTGTGCGGCGATCGCTGGTCTGCACGGACTCGATGGGCTGAAGGGCTTGTTTCAGGCTGTATCTCGAAACGAAACTAAATTAAACAAAGGCGGGAAGCGTTCTTGAGGTAATTATTAAGTCCCTCCTCAACAAAAGGCTATTTAACAATTTAATGTCGAGACTACTGACTGTAATACTTATTCCCCGAATGTGCAGGAACAACAATTCATACACACATTCCTCACAATGCTCCAATGAAATGTAGATTGTCTGTTCAATAGCTTGGCCTCAAGCATCATGTTTGCACCACAGGTATTGGTATAAATTAGAATAATACAAGAAATGTAATTAATTTTTTGCTATGTGACGGATTTATTATTAAAATGAAAGGTTCTGCCATCAGTGGGGCTGTTTGCAAAGGGCCTTTTACCTCTGAAGTGGCATCCTGCATCAAATCTTGAAAATCCTGTTAGCCAGGATTAAAGGACCAAATGATAGGCAGGTGCAGCTTCAGTAACAGTATTGAAATATCCCGTGACACTTGTGGCTTGAATTTCAGCCCACTAATTTGTTTACTTTCTAAAGACAAAGCAGGAATGCTGGTAAATGATATCAGTGCTATTTCAGTGTCGGGGTGTTAGTTACAAAGTCATTCTGCCCCCCCGCCACCTCTGCCACTTCCAATTCCTTCGTTTCCCCCGCCACCATCGTTAATTCCCCCTCAGACCTGGGTGACAGCAGCATCTTTGTCAGGTTCTGTGACCTTAATACACTGTGCAAAGCGCATCCCAGCTCTTAATGTTCTTTTCCGGTAGCCACTGCGGCTGTGAGCGCGAGGTTGATTTCCATATACAGTAGGCAAATTATCAGGACGATGACGAGGGAGTAAGGAACGAAATCACAGAGCGATACAGCCCTTTTGCCCACTCAGTTCTCACCAACTAATAGGTATCCATTTATCAACAACTATCAGGTATCCATTTATCTGTCAGAGTTCAGGTCCAGAACCAGGGGCCACACTTTAAGAACAAGGGGAAGGCCATTTAGAACAGAGACGAGGAAAAACGTTTTCACCCAGAGAGTTGTGAATCTATGGAATTCTCTGCTTCAGAAAGCAGTGGAGGCCAATTCTCTGGATGCTTTCAAGAGAGAGTTAGATAGAGCTCTTAAAGATACCGGAGTCAATGGATATGGGGAGAAGGCAGAAACGGGGTACTGATTGTTAATGATCAGTCATGATCACAGTGAATGGCGGTGCTGGCTCGAAGGGCCGAATGGCCTACTCCTGCACCTATTGTCTATTGTCCTTTGTCTACATTCTTTCCACCTTCATCTCTTTTTTAAAATTCTCCTTACATTCCCATCATCTTCCCTCAAATTCGACCACTCTTTCGAGATACAGCACAGAAACAGGCCCTTTGGCCCATCGTGTCTGCGACAACCAGCAATCACCTTGTACACTCACTTTCGCACACGTTTAAAGGGGCAAATTAACCTACAGGCCTGCATGATGTTAGGATTTGTGAGGAGACCACAACACCTACACAGAACACACATGGTCACAGGAGAATGGCAAACCCCACCCAAGGTCAGGATTGAACCCGGGTCTCCGGCGCTGTGAGGCAGCAACTCCACACACTGCACCAGTGTACTGCCCGAATGTTATATTTCAGAGGTGTTAATTGAGGATGAATATTGGTTTGCCGGGGGTACTTCCATTGAAAATACATTGCTTGAAGCAATAGTCTTTTAAGTACCAAATAAAGACAGAGATGAAGAAGGGTCTTGACCCGAAACGTCACCCATTCCTTTTCTCCAGAGCTGCTGCCTGTCCCAATGAGTTAAGGGCCTGTCCTACAAGCATGCAACTCTATGCGATGAGCGCGACCTAACGTGGTCGCTTGAGCCGTCTGGCGTCGCGGGGCCGGTCCCACTTCGATCGCCCGAATTGTGCGGAGTTCGTCCCGACATCGCGCGGGGCTCCGAAAAACTGACTATGTTCAAAAATCCCGCGCGGCAACGGCTTGTCGGCTCGCAGTCGCCTTGACGCATTACACACCGCCTCGACATCGTGCCTCTGTGAACCTATCTGTAGGTGCCTCCGTGACCCTCTATGTGTGTGGCTCCGTGGCCCTCTGTGTGTGTGTGCCTCTGTGCCCCTCTCTGTCCTGGTGAACTTACCTTAGACTTCGCTCCAGGTTCACCTCACTTTGCGCCGCGTTGCGCCACTCACCCGAAATCCGCGCGGCCCTCGCTGCCGGTTTGGTCGCGCTTGCCGCACGCAGGCGCATGCTGGTGGGAACGGCACTGTACAGGGGATCACCCGACCTCCGCGCGGCCCCCGCTTCTAGTTTGATCGCACTCATCGCATGGAGTCGGATGCTGGTAGGACAGGCCCTTTACTGAGTTTTTCGCGTGTATCTTTGGCGTAAACCAGCATCTGCAGTTCCTTCCTACACAGAAAGGACTCAGCCAGTTAAACCCCTGTCCCACTGTACGAGTTAATTCCAAGAGTTCTCCCGAGTTTGCCCTGATTCGAACTCGGAGATTTACGGTAATGGCCACTCGTCGGTACTCGGGGCTCTGGTGGACATTTTTCATCATGTTGAAAAATCTTCACGAGTCTTCCCGTGTTTACCTGTCGTTAGCGAGTCTTCCCGAGTACCTGCCGTTAGCGCTAAGAGACGTCCCCGAGCTCAGACGTACCCGCTACGTTCATTCTCCGTGCTTACCACGAGTTTGATTTTTTTAAAACTCGGGAGAGCTCTTCGAATGAACTCGTACCGTGGGACAGGGCTATTAGACAGCATTAGGTAGGTCTCCTCTGAACCTCTCCACCAGCACATTCACATCCTTCCCACTGTGTGGTCACCAGAACTACAGATGTTAAATTCACAGACCCGTTTGCTCGCTAAGATTCGGGAGAAATATTCCATGGCACTATTTTGAAGAATAACACTATTGGCCAATATCAGCATGCCCTCAATCAATATTAACTATCTGTTATTTCATTCATTCTGCTGCTAGTGGGAGATTGCTGTGCATAAATTGGATGCCATCTTTCATAAATCACGAGAACGGCCACATTTCAAAAGTACTTCAACAAGCTGTGAAGTGCTTCCGACATTGTGCAAGAATTTGGAAGGAGATATGCAAATGAAAGTTTTTATTCATAGTGTGAACATTATTTTATTGTGCCTGTATCTCATCTTAATTAGAAAATGGCAATTTACAGACAATCCCTCCATAAGCAATCAATTCTATCTTTCTGTCCACCTTGTCTACTAACTGGTATCTTCAAACCAGCAGAGGCTGTTGAGCGCGGAATTGCTTCTAATCATAATTAATCTACATCATTTAATTTTACGTGATTAGGAGTCCTAAAACAAACAAACTCACATTGTTTGGTGTTAAAGAACCTGCTCAGGTTATTCCTTCCTGAATGGGGAAAATAACCCAGAGATATTTGTAATAATTTGATGTACATTTACACAACCATGGACGCACACACACACACACACACACATGGGCACACGCAACTTGAATTGCTTGCAACATTAATGAGGCAGAGATTTGCGTAAATGGATTTTGAAATGGTTAAACAATTCCTGTTTGTGGAGCATTCATCCAGCACCTTGAGAACTCCTTGGAATATAAGAAATTAACTTCACCCGCAAGTCTGAATAAATTAGGCAAATGAGTTCCATTGAAGAAAAGAAACACATTTAGCGGCCCATCCCCAACAGCGTGGCTGTGGAAAGGTGCACAATGGAGTAGATTTTGACAGTATAATGGCATAAGATGTCTAACTAGGAGCTGACAGGCCACTTTACATTCATTCCAATCTGCATTTCAATTAGTTTCAATGAGAATATGTAAAATGGCCAAGGGGTCATGGCTGTCCATTTCACGTCACTGTACAAGGTTAGGATGCTGATGGCATAGCTGTGATAACATGGCTCTCTCACGCTGGCTCAGAGTCATCAGTTCAAGCCTTACTTACCCCTGGGATTCAAGCACAACAATCTACAAGGCTGCTGCAGTGCAGTCCAGTGGGAAGCTGCACCATCAGACAACCCATGGAGTGGAGACGGTTGCCCACCTCTTTGCAGAGTGTGGATTTGCCCAAAGAGTCTGGAGAAAAATGCAAGGGTCCCTGGTACGCTTTATTCCAAACAGCTCTGTCACAGAGGACTCTGTGATTTACGGACTGTTCCCAGGGACACATTCAGAGACTGACATCAAGTGCTGCTGGAAGGTTATCAACTCGGTGAAAGACGCTCTCTGGTCTGCCCGAGCTTTGTTCACCACCCAGCAGAGCGAGATGTCCGTCGGGGAATGTTGCCGACTGGCCCACTGCAGACTGCAGGAGTACGTACTAAGGGACGCACTGAAGCTCGGTGCAGCCAACGCCAAGGCTCGGTGGGGGAGGGCCACAGTCTAAGGTCCTTCCGCTGCTGGACATGGGGGGCACTGTATGGTGGAGACGCCCCTCAAAATAAGGGAAGGTATCCCATGCCGGGGGGCCACATGAGTGGCACGGGTGGGGGATTAATTAGTAAAATTTGAAAAATGTATATAGACTGCATGGAAGAATTTGTATAGCCTCCGAAAATGTCGGATGGATTTTTCGCACGGTTGATGTATTGTAAATATTTATTACTTGAATAAAGTCTATTTTGAAATATAAAAAAAAATCAGACAACCCATCTGCTGGATGAGATCTTAAACTGAGCCCCGTTTGCTCTCTAGCCTTTGTCCACACATCAGCAAGTCAACCTCCCACTCACCTGTATCCACCTATCACCCGCCAGGTTTGTCCTGCCCCCACCTCTTTTCCAGCTTTCTCTGCACCCTTACAATCAGTTTAAAGGAGGGTCTCAACGTGAAATGTCGCCTAACCGTCTCCCACTGAATTACTCCAGCACTTTGTATTCTGAGCAAGATTCCAGCATCTGTAGTTCCTTGTGTCGCCATTTGCTTCTGCAGTTAAATGTAAACAATTGCATTCTGAAGAAGAGGTCCTCAGGGTGAAGTTCTCAATCCCCTGGTCAATACTGATCCTAATACCAACAAAATAATGTTGTTTAAGTTACTTATCGCCTTGCAGTGTGTGTGTGGCAGCTTGCTGTGTACAAATGAGCACCTCAATTGTGTAAAAATAGTTTAATTGGCTGTAAAAAGCTTCACGACGTCAGAAGAATATGAAAAGCTTGTGTGAAAATGCATGTGTTCATTCCAACTTGGATGCCTTAAATAGCAATACTTTCAGATTTTTGTTTCCTGGATGAGGGATAAAAACGTGGCTTTCTAACTATCCAATCCCGCTTTTGTGTTCAAGTCTTTGAAGTGACACTTGAACCAAGAACATTCAAATATTTACTTGCGGTAATGGAAACCTGTGTCTCATTATAGGACAAACCTCAAACTGAACCGTTTGCAGGGTTGACGTATAATTACTGAGTGTCACTAACTGGAGCTGTTTTTGATGTCGTTGCAGACTCTAATGTGTGCTGCTCCTCACCCAGAGCCATTTTTTATCTAGTGCTTCACAATAAACACAGGGCCGCTCCAGAGAATTTGAAGGAGAGCAGCAGTCTGTGGTGTGTGCGAGTTAGACCCCACGCACCTAATTCCCCAAAGCTCCGGGGAGCTTGGGTTCAGTGCAAGCATTCAGAAGAAAGTCCGCAGTGCATGGCATACTTTAATCTCAGTTAACCCCAGTTCATCCAAACATCAGCTGTATATGGAGACAAAGGAGGCTGCAGATGCTGGAGTCTCGAGGAAAGGACAAACTATGAAGGAACTCAACAGATCAGGCAGCAATTGTGGAGTGAAATGGACAGGCGATGTTTCAGATCGGGACCCTTCTTCCCAACCCAAAACATTGAATTTTACTTTAGAGATCCATCATGGATCAGGCAAAGGTTAGAGGTGAAATGGAGACAAAACAGTGTCACTATATTTAGTGAAATGTAACCACCTATCACTTGCTACATATCCAGCTGTAGCTTGCCTCACCTGTATTCACCTATCACCTGTAGCAGAAGCAAGGAACTACAGATGCTTCTTAATACAAATTATAGAAACATAGTGGTGGAGTAACTCAAACTTCATGCCTGAAGAAGGGTCCTGACATGAAAAGTCACCCATCCTTTCTCTCCCAAGATGCTGCCTGACCTGCCGAGTTACTCCAGCACTTTGTGTCTATCCGGCTATCACCTGCCAGGTGACCAAGGTCCCAGGTCTCACCTGACCTCTCTTTTCCAGTTTGCTAACTACTGCTGCAATCAGTTTGAAGATGGAGCTTAACTCGAAACATTGTCTATTGATTCCCTCCCCAGATGTTGCTAGAGTTCCTCCAGCACTTTGTGTTTTGAGCAGAGTTAGTACTTCTGACTTGGGACACTTCAGCAGTCGATAAGATTCCTTGCTAACTAAAAGCCAACAACGTTGCTCAGATTAAATCTCGCATTCGTATTAAATCCCTTAATCTGAGAGTTAATTGTATAAAATACCGATGATGTGATTCACAGATGTATCCCTCGCAGGGCACAGAATTACAAGCCATTAAACATCTGCTTTCAAAACAAATGCCAGCTCCTGTCTCATGCACTTGCTTTGATCTGCAATTAAAGGACCGAGTGCACACTGTCGAACATAAATTTGAATAGTAACACCTGCCATTGTGCTTTGAAACAGACAATTTTCCCCCTCCCCCTTTTCACACAGTCACTCACAAGCACTCACTTGCACATGCTCACACTCGCGCTCACACCCACACTCGCACTCACAAGCAAACACTCACGAGCACAGAACCATGCACACACTCACACTTACAAACAAGCATCCATGAGTACACAGTCATACATACACATACATGCATGCACAGATACCCACACATACACATGTACACACAGTGTATATATTTATATAATGGTATGTGGGCACACTGATCTGTTCTGTATTCATGTCTACTATGTTCTGTGTGCTGAAGCCAAGCAAGAATGTCATTGTCCTGTCAGAGACACGTGACAATAAACTCACTTGAATCTCATGAACCTTGACGCACGCACACACACATGCACACATGCACATGTACACACACTGACGTATGCACACACATGCATGCACACACACACTGGCATTCAGATCCATTAAGTGTCTCTTCACTCTGGAGTGCCTGAGCTCTGTAAAGGGGAACCTGCTAATTTGCTCAAACTTTAAATGAGTACACGTCCCTCCCAGGCTACAGCTCCATTCCTGAGAAGAGTTCGTAGCCCAAATCCAAACAGTTCACAGGTTGGAAATACAGGTGTAAAGCAATATATTGAAATAAAAACTTTCAAAGGGCAACAGGGTACACGTAGCATTTCCAACGATTCAGATATTGGTGCAAACTGAGTACCCATGTGGCAGAAGATGCATGCAGTTGTTTAGAAGCCTCCTATCTATCCTGGCTATCTCCCCACTCATTAGTGTGTATGGAGCCAAACATAAAGAAGAAGGGTCTGAAGAAGGGTCTCGACCCGAAACGTCGCCTATCTCCTTCGCTCCTTAGATGCTGCTGCACCCGCTGAGTTTCTCCAGCTTTTTGTGTAACCCTGGAGCCAAACATAAGTTGGGTGTTCATCACCCAAGGACAAGTCAAGGAATAAACATTGGCCAGCACGCTTGGAGTTCTTTCCTGAAGACCATGGCGAGGATCTGCTTACATCTAACTCAAGGGGACGAGGGAACATTGGTTCAATATGCTACAAGAAAGATGGCATCCTTGATACTGCAGCACACCTTTAATGCTCTACTGGAGTAACAGCTTAGGCTTCTGCAGATCAGTGTTGGATGCCATCTAACTCTGTGTAGGAAGGAACTGCAGATGCTGGTTTACACCAAAGATAAACACAAAATGCTGGAGTAACTCAGTGGGCCAGTCAGCATCTTTGGATTGAAAGAGTGGGTGATGTTTCGGGTCGAGACCCTTCTTCCTCAACTGGAAATGTCTCAACCCAAAATGCCATGGCCCATTTCTTCCCTCCAGAGATTCTGCCTGTTCCCGCTGAGTTACTCCAGCATTTTGTGTCTATCTTCTGCCTCACTCTATGTTTGCTGCTCCAAGTCTTCCACATCCTCAGCAAATGTCTCAAACTGGATCAAATAAAATCTCTTCTGTTTATCACACGCATGCATGCGTTTGCGAATTATTCACACAAGGCAGAGCGCAACATTTTTTGAGAGAATCGTGTTCCCACCAGCAGTTTCCAAGGACTCAGCCTGCCTTTATGTTCATGAGCGGAAAAGAATGGCAGAAGTGGAGAGAGTTTAGGCAACAGCAACAAGAGTGATCCCAAGGGGAAAGGACTTGAGCTGTCAGAGTAGACAAAAGTAGAAGATTTGCAATCTTGAATGAGAGCAGTTGAGGGAGTATTGTTGAATTATACAAAAGATGAATTGGTAGAGATAAAGCATAACCAGATTATCACTGCAGTGTAAACAGTAAAACCAGACCCTGAGGACATGAATGGAAAATGCTCCACAATAAATGTTAGAACTGATAGCAAGAAAAGCTACTCCGCAAAGTGAGTGAGAAATGTTTGGAATTATCAACTGGGCAAGATAATAAAGGCAGGAACTCTGGGGATATTAACCATTGGACACTATGATGGGCTCATGCCTGCTGGAGCTCCATAGAGAAGTTAAAATGCAAAAGTGCAGAATTCATTGAAGAGCTGATTTGGATCACAGGCCTTTTTCATGCTATGGCATGTTTGCATGCAATTATATAAGTGGTCCCTGTATGTACGAAGCACCTGAGGTGAGCATGTGTGTTATGTGTTGTTAGCCATCAATATTGTACACGCCCAAGGTCTAAATCTCCCTGAGGGTCTCCCAGAGGTTAGTGCAGATGAAGTTAACCACTCAAAGATCAACTGAGAAGCATCTTAGAGGTGGAGAGAAAGTTGGAAAGGTTTATGAAGGAGGTTCCAGAGTTTGGTTCCCTTGATTGGTGAGACTTGCCTCCTGATCTATAATTGACCCATTGAATTCAGGAACAAACGAGTGATCAGAAATGGAGGAATGTGAAGATCGTGGAAGATTGTAGGATCGAGGAGATCACAGCAATGATTTGAAAACCAGGTTGAGAATATTGAGAAATGTCACCTGTCCATGTCCTGCAGGGGTACTGCCAGACCCGCTGAGTTATGGCAACAGTTTGTTTCTTTTCTTGAGAATATTCAATTAATTTGCATGCAGGGCATGTCGCAGTGAGATGGACTGTACAATATCATTCAGACATCACATGAGCAACACATTGCACAGGCAAAGGAATTGAATTGTCTGTTCAATGGCTATGTCATTTCACACTAGTTCCACCATTTGCCCTCCCCCACCTTCTGTACCACCAAGACTAAAGGGCCTGTCCAACTTTCACGACTTAATTCACAACCTTTTTTACTCGTGGACATTTTTCATCATGTTGAAAAAACAGCCTGACCTACTTGATGCCACGAGTACCTACGACTAGCATCACATCCTACCTACAACCTGCCTACGACCTCGTGACGGCCATACTGCGAGTATGAGTCAAGGGCAAACTCGGCAGAGGTCGTGAATGTGGGACAGGCACTTAACCTGTTCTCCCTCTTTATCAGTTCTGATCAAGGGTTTTTGACCTGAAACATTAACTGTTTCTCATTTTGTACATGCTGCCACAGCTATTGACTATTTTTCAGTCTGAGGAAGGGTCTCGACCCAAAATATTATCCGACCATTCCCTGCACGGCTCGCCGATTTCCACGCACAGTTTGTTTTTTGCTCAAAATTCCAGCATCACCACTGTGGTGGGCTGCATCACGAACAATGATAAGTCAGAGTACAAAAAGGAGATTGAGAAGGAAAATGGTGATACGATGTCAGGACAATTACCTCTCCCTAATGGAATAGGAAATGTTTCGGGCCGAAAACCCTTCCTCATACTGAAGAAACGTTGCCTATTCCCTTCGCTCCATAGATGCTGCTGCACCCGCTGAGTTTCTCCAGCACTTTTGTCTACCTTTGATTTTCCAGCATCTGCAGTTCCTTCTTAAACCTCTCTCTAATTGTCAGCAAGACAAAGGAGCTAGTTATTGACGTCAAGAACATGGTGACGTACACGCCTCAATCAGCGTCAATGATGCAGAAGTGGAAAAGGTTGAGAGCTTCAACTTCCTTGCCTTAATACTACTAATGATCCGTGGTGGATCTTCCACACTGATGCAACAGACAAGAGGGCACACCAACACCTGTATTTCCTGAAGGGACTGAACAAGTTCAATAGAAGATAAACACAAAAAGCTGGAGTAACTCAGCAGGACAGGCAGCATCTCTGGAGAGAAGGAACGGGTGACTATTCTTTGGACTAGTTAGGGATAAGGGAAACATGAGATATAGACGAAGGTGTAGAGAGATAAAGAACAATGATTGAAAGTTATGCACAAACGTAACGATGAGAAAGGAAACAGGCCATTGTTAGCTGTTTGTTGGGCGAAAACGAGAAGCTGGTGCGACTTGGGTGGGGAGGGATAGAGAGAGAAGGAATGCCCCTGAGGGGGTACCTGAATTTAGAGAAATCAATATTCATACCACTGGGCTGTAAGCTGCCCAAGCGAAATATTAGACGTTAGCTGTTCATCCAATTTGTGTTTAGCCTCACTCTGACAATAGAGGAGACCTCGGACATTCCCGGACACCTGGGAATGGGAAGGAGAATTAATGTGTTTAGCAACCGGGATGTCTCCTGTGGCTCTTACAAACCTCCATAGGAAGCATACAGGCAGTTGCACCACAGCTTGGCTTGAGGACAGCTTTGCTCAAGGTCACAAGAAATTGTAGAGTTGTGGATGTAGCCCAGTCTATCACACAGACCAGACTTCCCACCATTGACTCCATCTACATCTCACGCGGCCTCGGAGAAGCAGCCAACACAATCAGACTTGTCCCATACCAGTCATTCCTTCTTCGACTTGTTCCCATCTCGCAGCAAGCACAGAAGCTTAGAAGTGTGCTCTACTGGATTCAGGAATGGCTTCCTCCCTGTTATCAGGCTTCTGAACAGTCCTTCCATAAGCTGGGCTACTGTCTGATTCACCTCTACCCCATTGAGGACATTGGACTTTGTCTGTGGAACTGATGCGTAACAATGGTGAAAATCATATTCTGCACTCCCCTTACCTTCCCCTTTGCTCTATCTATTTTACTTGAGTTTGACTTGATTGTATTTACATATGGTATATCTGATCTGTTCGGACCGCATGCAAAACAGAAGCTTTTCACTGTACCATAGTAATCGTGACAATAACAAACCTAAACCTAAACCTAGGTTGGCACAACAGAGAGGGAGTGATGCACTATCAGCAATGCTTTCAGTTTGAACGAGTGTTAAACAGAAGTCTCTCCTGTTCTATCTGTTCAGAGTTCTCAAGCTGCCATTCCCATCAAGAGCAGGGTACAATGTCTAGTTTTCGCCAGTGTCATTAAAATAATTGCCTGGTCATTCCCTCACTGTTGTTTCTGGGATCTTGCAGTGCGCAGACAGTACTTCTTCAATACGATTCAAAATGTTAAGGGCCTGTCCCACCAGCATGCAACTCCATGCGATGAGCGCGACCTAACGTGGTCGATTGAGCCGTCCGGTGTCACAGGGCCGGTCCCACTTCGATCGCCAGAGCCGTGCGGAATTGTGCGGAGTTCGTCCCGACATCACGCGGGGCTCCGAAAAACTGACCATGTTCAAAAATTCCGCGCGGCAACGGCTTGTCGGCTCGCAGTCGCCTCGACGCATTACACACCGCCTCGACATCGTGCCTCCGTGAACCTAACTGTAGGTGCCTCCATGACCCTCTGTGTGTATGGCTCCATGGCCCTCTCTGTGTGTGCCTTTGTGCCCCTCTCTGTGTGCCCTTCTCTGTCCTGGCGAACTTACCTTTAAGTCTTCGCTCCAAGTTCGCCTCACTTTGCGCTGCGTTGCGCCACTCACCCGACCTTCGAGCGGCCCTCGCTGCCGGTTTGGTCGCGCTCACCGCATGGAATCGCATGCTGGTGGGACAGGGCCTTTGTTCCATTGCTGGAAATCATAGCTGATTGCTTTGAGGATGGGAAAGATTTTATATAAACACAGGTCTTCTTTTAATTAATTAACGTGCAAGACTGGGTCAGAATATCTGCTCTGTTCAGAGCAACAGCTGATAGAGCTGCTGACTCACAACGCCAGAGACCCGGGTTCGATCAGCATTGGTGGGTGGCATTGTACCCCAAGTCACTGTAATTGCAGGATATCTGCACTACCTGCAACACCACAGCGATGGACTTTCACGACTGAACTGGCGGTCTGCTGCACTGAGGAAGATCTCTGCTTAAGACATGAAAGCAAGACCCACTGCACGTGCTCAGGTGAGTGGAAGTCTTTGGAGTTCCCCGTGCTTCCGGGAGGAATGCTTGATCCTATTCATAGCCCACATTAATAAAAACAGATTGACAAAGCATTTCTTCCAATGTTGTTTTTTAAAAAATATTTGCATAGAAATACGTGGAATAAACGTCCCAGAAACACGTCATTCAGTCCAACCTGTTGAGTCAATGACTCCACCCATCCTGTTGCACCAACGCCCAATGTGTATCTGTGTTCTCTGCATCAATGCATTTTCTGTATTACGTTTACATATTCTGTTGTGCTGCAGCAAGTAAGAATGTCATTGTTCTATCTGGGACACACAACAATAAAACACTCTTGATTCTCTGCACCAGTCCTGATGCAGGGTCTCGATTCAAAACATTGACTTTCCTTTCGCCTCCACAGATGCTGCCCAGCCCACTGAGTTTCTCCAGCAATATGGTTTTGTTATCTCCGTATTATTTTCTATCGCCTGCATTTATTCAGCTTCTCCTGAAATACTATCTTTTCCTACCAGGCACACCCAACAAAGAGTGCTGAGTATATGGAACAAGCGGCCAGAGGAGGTGGTTGAGGCAGGCAATATAACAACACTTACGGGACATTTAAGTGACAGGTAGATAGGAATGGTTTAGGAGGATATGGGCGGACATTTTGGATGGAGCATCTTGGTAGGCTTGGTCAAGTTGGGTCGAAGGGCCTGTTTCCGTGTTGTATGACTCTGTGGCTCTAGAAAATGAAGGATCTCTGGAATCCTCAATCCTACAGAGATTTGGAGACTAAATATTTTAAGTAGATATAAATAACTTTTTGAAAGATTGGGAAACTGGCAGAAAAAGGGAGTTGAGGCCAGCAAAGATTATTAAGCCATTTAGAACGGAGATGAGGAAAAACTTTTTCACACAGAGAGTTGTGAGTGTGTGGAATTCTCGGCCTCTGAGGGCAGTGGAGGCTGGTTCTGTGGATACTTTCAAGAGTGAGCTGGATAGAGCTCTTAGGGATAGCGGAGTTATGGGATATGGAGAGAAGGCAGGAACGGGGTACTGATTGAAGATGATCAGCCATGATCACATTGAAGGGAGGTGCAGGAATGAAGGGCCAAATGGCCTACTCCTGCACCTATTGTCTATTATCTATTAGCAATGATGATGGGGTACGCTTACTGGGTCAGGTGGACCACTCCTACTCCTGCTCTCTTGTATTCTCATCTCAAACATTCCTAGTAAGGTGACTTAGGAAAGTACCTGACAAATAGTGATCCATTGCTAGGACCCCAATGTTAAAACAGATTGATGACAAGAGCTTATTCCACCATGTCAAGGTCGGGAATGAACTGCGGAGATATTGTCAATTGCCTTTATGTATCCATCAGGTACATACTTCATGTGTGGTGGCCAGTGTTGAGTGGCTTGCCTGCACTGAAGGAAGTCACAGGCAGCTGTCTTCTGGCTCGGAGATGCCTTGGCAACCAGCCAGGCAGCACACAACGTACTTCCTTACAGAAAGCCACGGCTCAACCTCACGCAGCAGGAAGCATGTCACCATCTGTAGGCCTGACCTTGGCAGGAGTTTCAAGTGGTGGCCCCGGGAAACTGCGTAGGGCGATGGCAAGGAGACCACACCCTGGTGGAACGCCCCCTCAACAAACCGAAAAACTGCAACCTGACACAAAAAAACCTGCTTCCTAGTTCAAGGAAGTCTGCAGGAGCTACAGGAAACATGCTGATTCCGACTCTCTGAGATAATGCGTCAGGGAATGTCATGACCCTCCTCGCTGACAGTCCTGGGCTGGTTCTGTTTTGTTTGGATAATTGTCACTTTGCAAAGAGCACCCGGTTAAAATTGCCATTAGTTTACCTGACATGGAGTTTACAGTCTCTTCCTGCTGGGGAAGTTCCCAATTACTAAACACAAAATGCAAAGCTGGCAACACACTAGGTACTCCCTCAGATGCAGGGTCATAGCCAGCTAAAGCAAGCTTGGCCAAACCCAAAAGACAATGCTGGTGAATATCTCCCTGTTGTAACGTCCGAGGACTTACTTCTACCATCCAATGATGAATCTGTAGCTCACTCAAACACTGAAGTAAAGAGTAGTAGGATAAAGGGTACACAGACCATCAAAGTCTAGATGGTGACCATTGGGCTAAATGATCTGCTTCATCTCTGTTAATATATTGGCTAAATCAGCAATAAATATAAATGCTGAGATGAGGAAAACATTTTTTCACCCAGAGAGTTATGAATTTGTGGAATTCTCTGCCTCAGAAGGGAGGAAACCAATCAACTGGAGAAAACCCACACGTGCCACGGGGAGAACATACAAACTCCACACAGACAGCACCTGTAGTCAATATCGAACCCGGGTCTCTGGCGCTGTGAGGCAGCAACTCTACCGCTGAGCCAGCATGCCACCCATAAAGACTGGAGTGCTCCCATTCCTGTGAGCTTGTTGATGGGAAACCAGACTTGCTTTGTACAATTGTAAGTTAATTGCGATTATCTAATTAATGGATAAGTAATTAAATCACAGCTCCGTTTCGATCCTCTTTACTGAAGTACTGACTAAATAATCAATCATTTGTTCAATAAAGTGGAATTGAAAGGAGAAGGTTCTTGGTGCTATCAAACCTCAAACACATCGGGCTCCAGACAGCACCATTGAAATGGACTTTGCATTGCACTAATTTACACTGAGTGAGAGGCAAAAGTGTTTCACTGTTATATGTACCAACAACCAAACGATAAAATTCTCACTAGCATCAGCATAACTGCAAACACAATACACACGGATAATATATAATAAAGAAAAATCCAAACAATTAATAACCCCATATGATTTATATTTAAAAGCCTAACATCCTTCATGCAACCGAGACAGAGCATAGTTCATAGTTTAGTTAGTTAGCGTTATGTAGTGTTCAATAGCCCGATGGCTGTTGGGAAGAAGCTATTCTTGAACCTGGTGGTCACGGTTTTCGGTCTCCTGCACCTTCTTGCCGGGGGTAGGAGTGAAACGAGAGTGTGGCCAGGGTGATGTCTGGCGATACAGGCTATATTTCTGAGGCAGCATTTTTGAGGCACCTTCCGTTCGATGGTGGGGAGGTCAGTACCTGTGATGGTGCAGGCAGTATCCAAGAGGCTTTGTATTTCATTTCGGAGTCACGTGAGTGACTTCGTGAAGAGCCCGCTGGCACGCATGCGCGACATATCGTCGCATCGCATTGCTGCCGACGGCTGGTGGGGAGCGCGGCTCCCGACCAGCCCTTCAGAGGGCTGACTCAGGTAAGGCTAAGCCCCCTAGAGTTGGTGTTTCCTGTTGGGGGGGGGGAGCAGTGTGTTCTCTCCCTACAGGAACGTGGATTTGGAGTCGCCGGCCACTTATCCCGGAGCCCTCCTTAACGGCTCACCTGCGAGTCGGGCCGGGAAACAGGCGTGGTAGTCGGGGAGCCCTGTTGGTACAGGGCCCGACCCGCCGATACACCGGAGCTCCAGTGTGAGTTGGTGTCTTGTTGTGGCGGGTGTGTATTGTGTTCTCTCCCTGCAGGTATGTGGGGAAATAGGCGTGGATGTCGGGGAGCCCTGTTGTTACCGGGCCCGACCCGCCGCTATGCGGGAGCTCCAGTGCCGATTCAAGGAGCAGGTGCTCCAGTGTTGATTTGAGGAGCAGGAGCTCCAGTGCAGGTTCAAGGAGCAGGAGCTCCAGTGCTGGATTAAGGAGCAGGAGCTCCAGTGCTGATTCGAGGAGCAGGAGCTCCAGTGCTGATTCAAGGAGCAGGAGCTCCAGTGCTGATTTAAGGAGCAGGAGCTCCAGTGCTGATTCGAGGAGCAGGAGCTCCAGTGCTGATTCAAGGAGCAGGAGCTCCAGTGCTGGTTCCAGGAGCAGGAGCTCCAGTGCTGATTCAAGGAGCAGCAGCTCCAATGCTGATTCCAGGAGCGAGAACGGGGTGCCTCTCGAAAGGGTGGACCCTGCCACAAGTTCGCCATTGGCGACCACGGGGAAGGGGTCGTGCTGCGGCCCGACCCCCCTCCGCTAGCCCTTCGTTGAGGCCCTCCGCTGGGACGGGGGGCTTGGGTACGGTCCCGCCTCGGTCGCCGAGTCCCCTGTCGATGGGGGGGACGAGACCGTGCGTCGGCAAGGTCCACGATGTGGACAGCCGGCAAGCCCGCGCGGGCGTCGCTCCATGCTTCTGCTGGAGTCGACCCCAAGCCGTCAGGGCCCTTTGTGGCAACGGTTTCCGCTCCCGTTAAAGGGAGACGGTTGAACACCTTCCCGCGCGGGAAATCGCGCGGTTTCGCTGCGGCGGCCGATAGCGACAACTGCCGGCACCGAGATCACTTCTCAGAGGTGCGGGCCGATGAAAGGAGCCCCGGCAATCTTTCTGAGCCGGAGGTCTCCGACCACCCCAGTGTTCAGGGTGAAGGGCGTATGGCCGCATGACGCGGCTACTGGAGAGGAGCCATCCAGCTCCAGTAGGCACAGGGAGGTTAACCACCGTCAGCAGACACTAAGGCCAGCGAACTGCTCCTCCCTTTAACGAGCCCATGCGCCACGGTCGCCGAGTCCCCCATGGATGGGAGGACGAGACTATGCGTCGGCTAGGTCCATGATATGGGCAGCCGGCAAGCCCGCGCGGGCGTCGGATCTCCATGCTAAGTCAGGTGCCGATTTCCCATCGCATTTGCCCTCCGAGGCAGCGAGACCAAGCTCCGCCGAGGAGGCGTTTGAGTGTACCTCCCGCGCGGGAATCGCTCAGCTTCGCTGCAGCGGCTACCGGCGACAACTTTCCGGCACCAGGTTCACCTCGATGAGGTGCGGGCCGATGGACGAAGCCCCAGCAGTTCAGCAGAACATGAGGACTTCGGCCGCCCGAGTTTTTAGCTCAAGGGGCGTATTGGCCAGGATGGAGCGGATATTGGAGCCCCTCCTGCAGCAGAATCAAAAAATTTTGGGGAAGACTTCTCCAAGAGGGAAGGATATTCGGGGTCATTCTATTGAATTTATTCACGAGAACATTCCTCCATCCCAGCATATGCCTCAACGGAAGTTTACGCTGTCTGCCGTTGAGCAGGCAGCAGGCACGGCTGAAATTTTTTGTTTGGAACAAAAAGGCGTGATAGAGAAAACTATTCACGAGCCCATTGAATTCGTCTCCAATATTTTTACTAGGCCAAAAAAGGATGGAGGTTGTCGGGTGATTATTGACTTGACCAGTTGAATACCTTTGTAACATATACACATTTCAAAATGGACACCTTTTGAGACAGCCAAATCACTGCTTTCGCATGGTTGCTTTATGGCATGTATTGATTTGAAAGATGCATGCTATTCAGTGTCCATCCGGAAACATCACCGGAAATTTTTGAAATTTGTCTGGATGGATCAGCTCTGGCAATATCGGGCCTTACCAAATGGGCTTACTACCGCCCTAGGCTCTTTACTAAATTACTCAAACCTATTATGGTCAAATTACGTATACAACATCATATTGTAATGGCTTATTTAGATGATATTCTGATTATTGGCAACACTCTGGAAGCAGCCGAAAGCGCTGTTTCAGCAACTGTTACTATATTTCAGCAGCTGGGGCTTATAGTCCATCCAGAAAAATCGAAGTTTCACCCATCCCAGGTTATGGATTATTTGGGTTTCACGGTGGACTCTATTCAAATGAGGGCCACCATTCCATTTCACAAGGTGGAGGATGTCTCCCTTGCATGTCAGGATCTCGCATCCGCCAGTATACCATCTATTCGGCATACAGCTAAGATGATTGGGAAAATCGTAGCTTTATTTCCGGCAGCCCGGTTTGGACCTTTGCATTATCAAAATCTGCAAAGGGCCAAGATTGCTGCGTTAAAAAAGAACGCTGGTCATTTTGACAGACCTATGGGGCTGCCTTCCGATGCTAAGGTTGAGCTACAATGGTGGGTGTCCAATATTGGCAAGGCATTCAAACCCATTGTTGTGCCCAATCCGGTGGTATATTTGCAAACTGACGCAAGCTCTCTAGGCTGGGGAGCTGCGGACAGCTCTTCTAGTTGTGGAGGCAGGTGGGATCCCCTTGAAACTAGCATGTTGCCAATACAAGGGATTAACTATTTGGAGCTGCTTGCAGCATTTCACGGACTGCGGGCATATTGTGCTAATCTTAGTGGTACTCATGTCCGTCTCCAAATAGACAACACCACAGCGGTGGCATATTTTAACCATATGGGCGGTACCAGGTCAGTCTCTTGTGACAAATTGGCTAATCCTATTTGGTGCTGGTGTATTGATCGAGATATTTGGATTTCAGCCACCTATTTGCCAGGTAGGCTTAATACTGTGGCAGACACTAGGTCACGCAAATTCAATGATAGTTTTGAGTGGATGCTGCATCCTCAAATATTTGCCCAAATTACAGCCAAATTTGGCCAACCGGATATCGACCTTTTTGCGTCCCGGTTGAACCATCAGGTACCGACATATGTTTCATGGGAACCAGACCCTGGGGCATTAGCGATTGATGCATTCTCGCTAGACTGGGGGAAGTGGTTTTTCTATGCATTCCCCCCGTTTTGCCTCATCAGTCGGGTATTACAAAAAATCAGGATGGATTCTGCCAGAGGCATTCTTGTCATACCCGACTGGCCTACACAGCCTTGGTATCCGGTGGTCTCTGACATGATTAGTCAACCTTGGGTCCCTCTAGAGGGTTGCCCACATTTGGTTTCTCACCCTGTCTCAGGGGAGTTACACCCCTGCCATGCCTATCTAAAATTACTGGCTTGCAGGTTCTGACCAGGCCATGGATGCAGTATGGCCTTACCACCCGGACCATGAACACCATTGGAGCATCATGTCGAGAGTCAACCAGGCGGAGATATCTCTCCCACATCACCAAGTGGGAAGCCTACTGCAGTCGCTCTCACATCACCTATGATGATGTCTCCATAGCCGACGTCCTGGAATTCCTCGCGGGGTTGCACCATGATGAGCACTTGAGTTATAGTGCCATCAACAGCGCCAGGAGTGCGCTATCATTCTACCTCAACATCGAGGTAGGATCGAACAGGCTAGTGTCCAGGCTTATGCGGGGAATATTCAATCTGAATCCGCCTACACCACGCTACAACATCACCTGGGATGTCAGGGATGTACTTACCCTGCTCAGGTCGTGGTCACCCATGGAAGGGTTACAGCTGGACCAACTCACTATGAAATTGGTGATGTTACTAGCGCTGACTTCAGCACAGCAGGTTCAGACGCTCCACAAACTACGTATTGACAGGATGACGTCGACCCCTGGAGAAGTAGTCTTTTTCATCGATGACCTACTTAAGCAGCATAGACCTGGGTGCACAGGGCTGCAGCTGAAGTTCCCGGCATACCCTGCAGATGCTCGGCTATGTTAAGCCACTCACATCCGTTACTACATCAAGGTGACGAGGAGCATCAGAGGAATGGAGTTGTACCTGCTTGTCACTCACAAAAGACCTCACCATCGAGTGACAGTCCAGACGATATCCAGGTGGCTCCGGATCGTCCTGAATAAGGCAGGTATTGACACTAATGTGTTTACATCCCACTCCACCAGGGCTGCATCTACGTCGGCG